>CM052713.1:71523702-71542006 GCA_028551405.1 Uromys caudimaculatus | reverse complement strand
GATGTACCACATTTTCTGTATCCATTCCTCTGATGAGGGACATCTGGGTTGTTTCCAGCTTCTGGCTATTATAAATATGGCTGCTATGAACATAGTGGAGCATGTGTCTTTATTACGTGTTGGAGCATCTTCTGGGTATATGCCCAGGAGAGGTATAGCTGGGTCCTCAGGTAGTATTATGTCCATTTTTCTGAGGGTCTGCCAAACTGATTTCCAGAGTGGTTGTACTAGCGTGCAATCCCACCAACAGTGGAGAAGTGTTCCTCTGAGTTTTCCTCTTAACACTGCTTTTATTGTGTCCCATAAGTTTGGGTATGTTGTACTTTCATTTTCATTAAATTCTAGGAAATCTTTAATTTCTTTCTTTATTTCTTCCTTAACCAAGTTATCATTGAGTAGAGCGTTGTTCAGCCTCCATTTGTATGTGGGCTTTCTGTTGTTGTTGTTGCCATTGAAGACCAGCATTAATCCGTACTGATCTGATAGGAGGCATGGGATTATTTCAATCTCCTTGTATCTGTTGAGGTTTGTTTTGTGACCAATTATATGGTCAGTTTTGGAGAATGCACCATGAGGTGCTGAGAAGAAGGTAAATTCTTTTGATTTAGTATGAAATGTTCTATAGATATCTGTTAAATCCAACTGGTCCATAACTCCTGTTAGTTTCACTGTGTCTCTGTTCAGTTTGTGTTTCCAAGATCTGTCCATTGATGAGAGTGGGGTGTTGAAGTCTCCCACTATTATTGTGTGAGGTGCAATGTGTGCTTTGAGCTTTAGTAAAGTTTCTTTTATGAATGTTGGTGCCCTTGCATTTGGAGCATGCAAATTGAGAGTTCTTCTTGGTACATTTTTTCCTTTGATAAGGATGAAGTGTCCATCCTTATCTTTTTTGATGACTTCTGGTTGAAAGTTGAATTTATCAGATATTAGAATGGCTACTCCTGCCTGTTTCTTGGGACCATTTGCCTGGAAAATTGTTTTCTAGCCCTTTACTCTGAGGTAGTGTTTGTCTTTAACCCTGAGGTGCGTTTCCTGTTTGCAGCAAAATGCTGGGTCCTGTTTATGGATCCAGGCTGTTAGTCTATGTCTTTTTATTGGGGAATTGAGTCCATTGATGTTAAGAGATATTAAGGAATAGTGATTGTTGCTTCCTGTTATTTTCAGTGTTATTTTTATGTTTGTGTGCTATCTTCTTTTGGATTTGTTGAAAGATTACTTTCTTGCTTTTTCTAGGGTATAGTTTCCCCCCTTGTGTTGGCGTTTTCCATCTATTATCCTTCATAGGGCTGGGTTTGTGGAAACATATTGTGTAAATTTGGTTTTGTCATGGAATATCTTCATCTCACCATCTATGGTAATTGAGAGTTTTGTTGTGTATAGCAGCCTGGGCTGGCATTTGTGTTCTCTTGGGGTCTGTATGAGATCTGTCCAGGATCTTCTAGCTTTCATAGTCTCTGGTGAGAAGTCTGGTGTAATTCTGATAGGTCTGCCTTTATATGTTACTTGATCTTTTTCCCTTAATGCTTTTAACATTCTTTCCTTGTTTTGTGCATTTGGTGTTTTGACTATTATTTGACAGGAGGAATTTCTTTTCTCATCCAATCTATTTGGAGTTCTGTAGGCTTCTTGAATGTTTATGTTCATCTCTTTCTTTAGATTAGGGAAGTTTTCTTCTATAATTTTGTTGAAGATATTTACTGGCCCTTTAAGTTGGGAATCTTCACTCTCTTCTATATCTATTATCGTTAGGTTTGGTCTTCTCATTGTGTCCTGGATTTCCTGGATGTTTTGGGTTAGGAGCTTTTTGCATTTTACATTTTCTTTGACTGTTGTGTCAATGTTTTCTATGGTATCTTCTGCACCTGAGATTCTCTCTTCTGCCTCTTGAATTCTGTTGGTGATGCTTGCATTTATGACTCCTGATCTCTTTCCTGGGTTTCTATCTCCAGGTTTGTCTTCCTTTGTGATTTCTTTATTGTTTCTATTTCCATTTTTAGATCCTGGATGATTTTGTTCATTTCCTTTGCCCATTTGATTGTGTTTTCCTGTATTTCCTCTGTAAGGGCTTCTAGCTGTTTACCTGTATTCTCTTGTATTTCTTTAAGGGAATTATTTATTTCCTTCTTAAAGTCTTCTATCATCATCATGAGAAGTGATTTTAAATCTGAGTCTTCCTTTTCTGGTGTGTTGGGGTATCCAGGGCTCACTGTGGTGGGAGAACTGGGTTCTGATGATGCCAAGTTACCTTGGTTTCTGTTCCTTATTATTCTTGCCCTTGTCTTTCACCATCTGGTTATCTCTGGTGCTAGCTGGTCTTGCTCTCTCTGACTGTGGCTTGTCTCTCCTGCAAACCTTTTTGTCAGTACTCCTTAGAGACCAGCTCTCTCTGAGAGGAATTTGTGTTTGGAGAGCAGTGGTGCCGGGTCAGCTCTGAGGTGCAGACAGAAACCAGAAGGATCCTGTCCCCAGCTGTTCCTTGGTTCCTGTGTCCTGAAGGCTCTGTGAGGGTCCCTCTTGATTTAGGAATTTTAACAGAAGTGGTAGTCTTCCTGTGCTCAAAGGTGTGTCTGAACTCCTGGGAATCTAGCTCTCTCCTTGCATTGAGTATGGAGCCCTGTGTCACAGAATCAGCTCCCTGGCCTCAGAGGAAAACCAGAAGGCCACTCTTCAGTCCCTGTGTCTTGAGGGTTCTGGGCGGGTCTCTCTGAGCAGAGGTGCTGGCCTTACCCCTGATCATAGGCTTGTCCACACTCCTGGGAGGGTAGTTCTTTCCCTGCACTATTTGGGTATGGAGCCACGTGGCACAGACCACAGATGTAAACAGGAAGGCTCCTGTCCCAGGCTGTTCCTCTGTCCCAGTGTTCTGCACATTGCAGGCGGGTTCCACTGAGCAGTAGCACCTATCTTACCTCCACTTAAGAGCTTGTCTACACTCCCTGGATGCTAGCCTTCTCCCTGCACTATTTGGTCATGAAGCTCTGTGGCACAGACTGGGGTCCCTGGCCGCAAAAGGAGACCGGAAGCTAAAATATTCTTTCACAGTGTGAAATCCCAGTGGTCTACATAAAGCAGAACTTTTTAAAATCTCTGTGTTATCTTTATATTAGGGGAAGACGACTATGAAGAAAATGTACAAACTTCTCCAATCCTATATCTCCTTCACCCCAATAAAAACCTTATGTACCCTTAAACAAGAAACCAAGCGATTCATCCTGAGTGAGGTAACCCAGACACAGAAAGAAAAATATATCATGTATTTGCTTATAAGTGGATATTAGCCATTAAGTAAATAATAACCAAGATACAATCCATAGTCTCAGAGAAGTTAGGTAAAGAGGAGGGACCTTGGGGAATGAATGGATCTCTTGGAGAGGGGAAAATAGAATAGGTTTTAGGGACAGACTGTAAGTGGGTACAGAAAGGATCAGGAGGGATCAGGTTGTTTAGTTGAATAAGGTGAAAGGAAAGAGTACAGGAAGACAAACTTGAGTGTGCACTTGGATGGGTGGAAACCCAGTATAGTGAGAACTTCCTGGAATCTATGAAGGTGATCCTAGTAAGGACTCATAGTAATTGGGGGATACAGAGTCTCAACTGACCATCTCTTGTCACCAGACAAGGCTTCCAATTGTGGAACTGAGTTGCATTCAGTAGAGTTGTTGACCAAGGGATCCCATAGTAATTCCCAAACAACCCAGCCAATTGCTAAAACAAAAAGTTTCTTTCCACAGACTGACAGTGTGTCCCCATTGCTGAGGAAGACACAATTCACTGAACGTGAAGAATTCAAAATGGAACCTACACAGAGCCTTTACACCTACATCTGAGTCTCTATGGTGAGGGAAGTTACTTTGCAGGCTACGTGGAAAGAGAAATGTGGAAAACACAGCCACAAAATCTTTGACCTAAAATCTGTCCTGCCTGTAAGATATATCCAGGGCAATGGTGGCATAGAACTTGTTGGAGTGGCTGAGCAATATCTGATTTGACTTAAGGTCCACTTCATGAAAAGGATCACATAACTAACACTGCTTGGATAACCAAGAACCAGAGATGATAAAGCCAAGAGACATAGCACAAAACTAAATACTAGAGGTCTTTAAAAAATCAATAAGATGACTCCTAATGATATTCTGCTATACTCATAAATCAATGCCTTACACAGTCATCATCAGAGAAGCATTGTGTGGCAGCATATGGGAACAGATGTAGAGGCCCTTAGCCAGACATTATATGGATAATGAATGTAAATGGGAGGTCTTTATCAAATACCTGCACTCAAAGTCCAGGGAATCCCATGAAAAAAGAAATGGAAAGAGTGTGAGGTTCAGAGGGGACAGAGGACACCAGGAGAACAAGGCCCTCTGAGTCAACTAAACAAGGGACATTAAAAAGCTTATAGAGACTAAAGCAGCAAGCACAGGAACTGCATGGGTCAACCCCAGATAGGCTAATGCTTAGTACTTTCATAGTACTCCTAACTATGAAATGAGTGAATCTCTAACTCTTGTGACTACTGTTAGGACTCTCTTCCTTCTGTCGGGTTGCTATTTCTAACTTCAGTATACTCATCTTATTATATTTTCTTTTGTCATGTTTGGTTGTTATCTCTCAGAAACCTGTTCTGTTCCAGTGAGAGATAGAAAAGGAGTGGATCTGCGGGGGGGGGGGGGAGGGAAGAGGAGGGAAAATGGGAAGGAACTGGGAAGAGTAGATGATGGGAAACTACAATCAGGGTACATGGCATGAGAAAAGAATCTATTTTCCGTAAAAGGAAAAAATCAAAATCATACTTGATGGCTGGCCTAGAGATAATCCTGCTGCCATAAATGGAATGAAAATACGTAGTGCATTGGGTCCTAGAAATACCAGTTTCATCTTGTGAATATAGCTGTGTGATCATATCTACATATCTTTTCCTACACAAATCTGTAAGATCCCTAGAAGCAAGGCTCACGTCTAACTTGCTCACTATTATTTTTTTCTCTAACACTCCACATGCTACTTGTTATAGGGAAGAGGGTCAGTAAGTATCTATTCAATGAATGGCTGTATTGGATTTATGAGTCAAAGAAACAGAATTCTAAAGATCAAAGGGACTTTTCAGATAACTCTCCCCTCCCCCACCTCACTGTTGCCCCACTAAAGGTTGCTAATAATCAGATGGACTGATCCTATCTCCAAGATCATATCAATAATAGTTCCTGGCTTTTGCCTTTTCCACTCAAAGTCATATAATTTAACTAACTTAAACAGAGAGGTGCATAAGTTGATCACAATTTTCACAAAACTAACTTTGTATAGAAAAGGGGTAGAGGGGAAATGAGTCCCTTTATTACCTGGTTCAGTGATCAGTGTGTGTGTGTGTGTGTGTGTGTGTGTGTGTGTGTGTGTGTGTGTGTGTTGTGTGTGTGTGTCCCATGCATAACCATAAATAAAATCTTTACTTATTTATTCACTCAACAATATTACTGAGTATTTTTTTGCATGACAGAAACATTTTTAGATATTACATAATGATAATTAAAAGAAAGGCCTTATGTATAAATACATTAGCATCTCATGTGAGAGGCATGAGACTTATGGCAGTGATGAGCAGTTCAATGAAAAGCAGCTTAGTGGTCAGATACGGCTTAACTGATGGGAAGGTGTCTCCTTGGAAATGAGGGGTAAGGTGGCCCTTGAGAGAATCTAAACCAGAAGTCTTTGATACTAAAGCCCAAGAAAATATTATTCTAGGTGAAGAGAACAACAAATTCAAAAGAAGAAGTGTAGTAAGACTCTGGGAAAGTGAAGAGGAAAATGAATTCAGAGCAAATAGCCAGAAAGAACAGAACACTGAAATAATAATAAACTATTAAAGTCCCTGACATGTTTGGAAACAAGTAATTCAGATGTGATCCATGCACCCATGAAAATGAGGCTGAAAACCAAGGCTGGGGGGCTGGAAAGGACATTTAATATCTAGACTAGATTATTCAGATATTGAGAAATCAGAAATTGAGAAATGTGATAAACCAGATGACAGCAGAGAATAGATTTAATCATAAAGAGGTAAGAAGTTTGGACCAAACATGCTCCAGTGTCATAGTTAATGCTGTATATTACTTTGGATAAGAAAAGGGAGGAAGACATTTCAGAAGTAGGATCACAATAGGTACAGTGAGCAATTACAGAAAGAAGTGGAGAGAAGGGACAAACGAGAAAACATTATAGCATCCAAGTCACTAAGGGGAAGAGTGACGCAGCACTCGTAGCTATGTGGAGGGCTGGTAAGCAACACTGTGAGAAGCGTTTATTTGAGGCTGTACTTAGAAGATGCTTCAGTTGAGGTTTCCAAGCTGGTAGAACATATGTATATGTACGGCGGGTATTATGTTGACTTCTAATATTAAAGACTGGCTAGAGGGGTGATGAAAACACTGGCTGCTTGATCCAAGAACCTAGAAACATCAGCATAAGAGGGACCAAAGACATAACCCAAGTTTGAGGTTGTAAAGACTTACATCTAGAAGCCCCTGGAAAATCACTGCTATGAGTTCATGTTCACAAGTAAGGAACCTTAAATCTGATTATCCATGAGTGTTAACAGCAGGAAAGCAATACACTCTTAAGAAAGAGCAAACACATGCACTTGTATTTTTTTGCTCTACCCAGGGCGCCAATCTGTGTAATAGTATCACTCTTCTGGGCAGATCTTTTATTTCTGGTTAATTATTTCTTGAAACTCTCTCAGAGACACACCCAGAAGTATGCTTTACCAATTTTCTAATTGTAAATTTATTTGAGTTGACAATTAAGCTTAATTAATTAATCTACAGAATATCCAGAAAGTGTGACATAGCCAGACAATGGAAGTTGAAGATTAGTTGCAAGGGTTTATGACACATCTTCGAATGTTTGGACATGTGATAAGAATTGAGTCATAGGGGTGGATGGAGCTGAAGGGAGCTTTAAGACACAAAGGTTGAATAAAAGCTGAAGAAGTAAGTAAAAGTGAACCTTAAGAACTTACTTTATTTAGGAGGTAAGAAAACAATAACAGTCAGTAACAAAAACAGCCAATAGCACAAGGAGTGAAAGGAAGGTAGACAGGAACTGGCAGTGACTGAAATAGCACGAGGCCAGGGAGTCAAGAATATGAGAACTGCTATCACAAGGTGAGGAGACAGGACCAGAGTTATGTTCTGTGGATTGCATTCGGACACGGTTGAATCTACACTGCTGTTCTAAAACAGAGTATAAATTGTGCAGATCAAAATGCATCACTTTCTGCTCAAT
This sequence comes from Uromys caudimaculatus, assembly GCA_028551405.1. NCBI lineage: Eukaryota > Metazoa > Chordata > Mammalia > Rodentia > Muridae > Uromys > Uromys caudimaculatus. The sequence continues at coordinate 71,534,725 of CM052713.1, read as the reverse complement.
AAAACCTTTCCAGCTGTCAAATACTAGTGCTTTAAAAACCTAATAGGGCACCGCTCACTGTGAGAGATATTCTTTTACCTCTCAGAGTTCATGTAAAGTATACATGGATCATCTAGCAACTTAATAAATCACTGTACTTTTGAGTTTAGCCATAATAAATATACTAGGAGAGTTATTTCAAAACATAAAAATTATGAAAACTATTCCATGTAGAATTCAGTTTTTAGGGAGATAAATAAGATAAATTTAAAATAGAGGGTTTTTGTGACAAAATAGAAAATGGCATGCCCATTTTAAGTATTCAGTTGATGAAAATGAGTGTTATTTAGTTTTCAGCCATTGTTCCTTAAATAGATAATTATCAATGGCAGAGCTTTTATTACAGATTGAACTAAGTCCAATCAAAATTCATTCCTGTGTTTCATTTTTGTCTATGTTATATAATTACCAGATTGATAGAATATGTAGAACAGAACATTATTACAAAAGTTAGACCATGATTTTCAATGTACACCACTTGTTTTAAATCTCTTACATCAGTCATCTCAAAGGATATCTGCTAATATCATTACAGGGAAATAGAACATGAAGCCTGCTCTGTGGTTAGTTTGCTACTATTTTACATAGAAAAAAATATGGAATGAGAATTTAGAGAAAAGAATTAGGTGGGACGGAGAAAGAAAACATCAAAATATGAAAAACTAGTTTAAAAAAAAAAACAGCCAGATCTAAACAGTCCATAGCATGCCTGGCAAAGTTTTCTTGAGCACAGAACAAAGAATTACATAATTGCATTCCTGTATTTAAGACCTTGAATATAAATTGAATAGCCAGCCATGTTTCTGGGATTACTTCGTTACACTTCCTCTATGATGTCAGAACTTCTTACTATTTCAAAAGTTAGCCACACCATTTTTTTTTTGTTTCCCAAACTTAAGATATAAATAGTGCTTTCCAACTTTGTTAAAACAAAAAGTAGTCAGGCAGATCTCTGAATTCAAGGCCAAGCTGGTCTACATAGGGAATTCCAGGACACCCAGAGCTATACAGAGAAATCCGGTCTTGAAAAAATAAAAATAGAAACAAAAACTAAGTAAACACTAGTTAAATTAATGCTTCTGATTATCTACCCAACAACATCCTTTCTTTTGTTTAATTTTTTTCTCCTAGAACTCTAACTTTTTCAGGTATTTTGTCTAACTTCTACACTAGGGAAACCCTACACTGGATTAGACTTATCCAATCTTAGCTGTGTCATTGCCCAGCAAATACTATGGATGCTGGCCTGGCCCATGGTCAAAGCTGACCCAATAAGATCAACAACGAAGATTATATTGGATTTTTCTTACTCCCTCTGCAGATGGACAGGGAATCATAAAGAACTTCTTGTCACCGAGAGCCATCTTGTCTAAATAAGATGAATTTGTCTTAGAATAAAGAACGACAGAATAAAAATAAGTGAACCCCCTGAATTCTTCATGAGTCTATAAAGATGACTTTCATTACATCTGAGACATATCCCCATAAATGAAAAAAATGGAGAAAAGTAATAGTATCCATGTGTAAAGTCATTTCAGTTAAAATTCTCAATTATGACAGGCATAAGACTCTCAAGTGATAGCATAAGTTACCTAACTTTTTAAACAGCATTATTTGCTTTACTCTTTCCTCACAGTGTTAAGAAAGCATATTTCTAGTATATTTGAGAAGACAAAGACACTTTAAGAATAAATGATGTTCCAAATACAACCTAACCCAAATAATTAAACTTCCAGGACCTTCCATACCAAGAACACATGATCGTCTTTTCAGTTACACCATGTCCTGTGGTGCTGGCTATGTAATTTTAATCTCACATCAGCAGGTGCATCTCTCTCTCTCTCTCTCTCTCTCTCTCTCTCTCTCTCTCTCTCTCTCTCTCTCTCTCTCCATTTTGCCACAATCCTCTGGTGGCTCCTAATTCAATCACAATACTTACTTCTCAGCTGTTGAGTCTCTTGTTCTTGTGTCTAGAGGAAATACCTGCCATGGAATCCAGAGGAATTTTGCTGAACTCATATGAGTGCTTAATACTCAACAGTGTCTTCCAACAAACTTAAAAGAAAACTCGATCCCCTGACAATGATGTCACCCAACCATACACCCTGACATTGACCACCTACTCTCCTTGTCTTATTAAACTCAAGTGCATGCAGGCTCTTTTGTCTTCCTCGGATGTATCAGCTCCAATACTAAAGCATCTGCTTTCTTGGAGACACATATCTCCTTTACATTTACATGGCTTATGTCTTTGAATTCAGATCTTACTTTAAATAAGACATTTTTATGGGGGCCTCCTTCAATCATCTAAGCTAAAATAGATGCTCAGTCAACTAACCTCATATCTTCATGTCTTTGTTTATCTGTTTGTTTCAGTTGTCCAAATGAATCTGTATCCCTAATTCTGAATTTATCTTTGACTCCTGATAAGTATATTTCTCTGCATCTCTATCAGTCACACTTTAAAGACTTTAGAAATTTCACATGTTGCTTATAATAGGACTATAATGTGTCTATTAATAGTGGAATTGGTCAGTTTTTAAAAGAATCTAATTTTAAAGCAAGAAGGTTCACCAACTGACCGACACTCAGAGAAATATTTATATCCCTTAATTGCCTTCATGGTTTTCTCCAGGACATTTTTTTTCTGCTCATTGCCTCATTTAGAGAGGAAAGGAGACTGAAGCTTGACTTCACTTGGTGATGGGATGTGCATAAATGAGGCAGATTAATAAAGCTATTCTTTGCCCAGCAACCCAAGTCAAGGGAAGCATACAGATCATTTCTGAGCAGCTTTCTCAAGCACAGATTACCTGCCTAAGTCCTTGCTGGGTAGAACAAACACAGCATATACATGGCTAAATCTGTTGGAATTCCTTTCTGGAAAAAAAATGCTGGTTCCACTTGCAATTCACTGTTTAACACAAATGCTGAATTTTAGAAAAGTTGTCCAGTATATTATGCCCACTTGTCAAGCAAGTTGTTCTTCACAACATGATTACTGTAACTATTTGGCAGTTTCGAATTCTTTATGCCAAGAACATCAAATGGTAACTATTGAGGCCAATTTTGATCTGTGTCCTTAATCTCTGCTTTGCACAAGTATAGGAGATGTGTCCTCACTGATATCCTTGTCTTCTCACAGCATCCAACTCATCCATGAATGTCATCTTTAGCTTGTGGTGAATGTTCACCAAGATGCCAATTTACTTTCAATTTAAACATTTGTTCCCCAAAAAAGTTCAGGTAGAAAAGTCATGTCTTCTCAAGGTTATGATTTGTTGCTATGCCACAGAGAACCATTTTCCTCTTGAATCCTTTTCTTTGTTTTCTAATCTTGAAGAATGATCAATTATAAACTTATCCTTCCTCTAGTTTTGTGTTTTTCACCAAATTTATGAGTATAGTAATATAATGTCTTCATTTGGGATTTGTTTTTGACAAACCAAAGTTGGTGTTCAAAACATGGACAGATGAGAACTGTGTGGTCAGTTGCATGAAGCAATTGATTGTGGCTATGATTGTGTCTAAATGTATAAAAATTGCCAGTGGTTAGGAAGAGCGAATTTGACTCTAAGTGGTTTTTAGAGTAATCCATTTAAGTTCATCAAGGATGATGGCGAATAAATACATGTACTTGTCTATGTCAATTCCAATTTAAAATTCTCAGGAGGCAGGAAGAAGCTCAGGCCAATGAAAAGAACATTGGAAATTTGAAAATCAGACAAATCAGAATATTAATTCAGGAATTTGTACCATCTAGTGACTTATCCCAGATTGCTTATTCCCCCTAGTTCCTGAATTAAAGATGCAAGCCTCTGACTCATGGTAAACTCAGTAAGAATTGGCTCTACTTGTAACTCCTAATACAAGAAGCTCCAGTCTTTCCATAAAGAATTCTCAGTGGGTGCTTTGGGAATAAAATCAGGTTGAATGCTATATCTATACTCCAAAGCATGAGCTTTTATGTAAGGATTCATTATAGTTAGCAGAACTTTTGCCAACTTTAGATTCTCCTCAGTTTAAGATTGCTTCTCCTCAATGTAAGATTGCTTCTAATTTCATATCTACATTTCTGCTCTCCTGCTCTTCACTCCTGGGGCAAGGTGGGGGTTGGGTGAAAATGGAATACTGATATATGACTAAAGTCTGCCTATATGTATCACAATAAAAGCTTCATATTCAATCTGATTTTAGTCAGAAAGACTAAGCCAGTGTCAGCATTATGGGGAAAATGGAAAGAATTTACAAAATCAAATTATAGAGCTATGAGAGGGAGCAACAATGATGAACTGAATAATATTAGCTGGAAATTTTCCTAAGAAAGAGTGAACTGTCCTTGGGAAGATAAACTGATCGAATCCATGAGGTGGAGCTCTCATAAAAGCTTGAAAATCATATTCATCATCACAACCTAATGCAAACATGGTCTTAGACAATTCAAGGAAGTGCCAGACCCTAGTACAGAAATTTCTAGGGGTGTCAAGACAACAACTAAATAACTCTGACTTTGCAAGAATATAGCTTGTACTTCACATGAGCTTTGCAAGTCTCATTGAGTTTCCCCTGACAGACAAATTTAGTCAGCAGTACAGAAGAGAGTGTATATAGGGAAATCCAGCCCTGGGCCTGGAAACAGCCAGTGTGTATGCTAACCTGCCACTCCAACTCAATACCCATTCTCTATACAATGGTGTTTGATTTTGCCATTAAGGATAATGAATGCATCTTACTTATACCTAGGCTAATATAATTATTTTTACAAAGTTCAAGATAGTATTATCATCTCTGACTAAGAAGAAATAGTCAAAAACTTCATGTACCTTTTTTTTAAACAAAGAAGAAAGGTTGATTTTGTCTTATATTTTGTAGGTTTGCATCTGTGTTCACTCAGCCCTCTTGCTTTGGGGCCTGTTGTGAAGCAGCATATGATGGCAGGTTGAGTGGCAGAAGCAGACTGGTCATTTAGTCACCAGGGCATTATAAATACAATAAGAAGCAAAATAAGCTTATCATCAAGAGAAAGCCTGGTCCAGGGACTGCAGTGTCAGGACAGCTTAGGATCACAGTCTTATGCCCTCATTTCATCAGTATGTAACTCCTGATAACTTGTTTAACTTTGCGATTGTTAGTTCTTTGGAAAGAAAAGCTACTTCCAAGTTTACTGAGAGAATTGTCAATAATACTTGTTATATTAATAGTTTATGGTAAATGTTCAGCAAATGTTTGTTTTCAGTGTTTATTTTGACACACATAGACAACAATTTTGATCATTTAAACAGACAAGAGTTGGTAGCACAGCCTATGAGGAAGGACAAAGACCTGAGTTACACAGAGGTTGTATAACGAGCTACTCATGGTAGGAAGTTAGCAACTTAGCCAAAACAGCAAAAATCCTTCAGTGTCTAAATGATGCCAAGAGTAACTTCAGGGAGTAATTAGCCTTGTCTACTGTTGCAATCAAACCCAAATTTTGTAATTTGAATACTGTGACTTTGTATAAGAGAACAGAAATTCCAACTCGATTATTCTAAAAACAAAAATGAAATACACACACAAACATATTAACCCCGGAAATCTAACACAACACCATGAAATTGTAACAATTAAAAAAAAAACAGACAAAAAAGAAAAACTCAGAGAGAAAATGTGGGATACAGCTCTGCATAGTTTGGATAATTATTCTTTTATTTAGACAAAACATGCTAGGGTTTTTAAATGTTTGTACTATAACACATCCATCCATATTTATGATACAATATTACAGAAAACCAGCCAGCAATCCCAAATCCCAGGGCTACCAACCACAAGAAATTAGTAAGCACAACAATGATCTCCCTTAACCATAAATGACGTTATCTTAGGCCGAGCTTCCTAGATAGACTTGGATTGAAATAGCTCTTTTCCCAAGCGCTATAAACTGTATAACATACTAAGAGAAGAAAAATATGCATGTGATTTAAATGAACTCTCAAGTCACTCACATTTTTATAGAGACTTGAGCACAGTGACTTTCCAACTGAGAATTATGTAAGTTAAACCTCTCTTCTCTTCATGTACAAAATCCTAGAAATACTGAGTGGCATGCTTAAAATAAATCTGTGATACCAAACAGATGTGCCATATATACATCATATTGATGGAGTTCTACTTTGCACAGTATCGGGATCAAACACCAACACAAAAAATATATAAGTAAAATTATATTGAAGGCATATCTTCAATGCAATCAGTTTTATAACCAGAGAACACCTGAATCTTCTACAGGCCATTGGGTAAACAGACAGCTCAACTTAGCTCTTGGCTGTCTTACTCAAAAACCAGAATGGAAAACTTGATTTGTGCCTCCAAGAGAAAGCATGCTACTGGAGTGATGCGGTGGGCTCTAATGAAGGCAGAGAAGGAAATGCAGCCTACCTCACGTTCAGATGAACTGGAGACCCTCATTTAAACACCGTGAGATGAATCATTCCTGGCTGCGCAGATGCCTTTCTTTCAGACAGGCCTACTTTGGTTCATCTTCTGATTTCCATTTTTCTAAAAAACAAATAATACGTAAGGAATGGAAGCTCCTTGAAGAAGATGAATAAGTCTATGTGATGAATGTAAATAGCAAATTTTAAGCAAGCATATCATATCACTGACTTATCCCAAGCTCACAACTGGCAAATGTTCATAGTTCTTGTCTTATAAGTTAATGTCTACAGATGTCTGGCCTACTCTTTATTTATACAGTTAAGTTTTAGATTTATTGAGGCAATTTACAAGAACTCCTACCACACTAAGTCTTGTTGAACCTGATTATTTCTAACCTGATTTTAGATTTCTATTATGTCATCCATTACATTACTAGATAATGTCTATGTTGATGCCATGTTTCCCATGGTGAATGTGGGAAGTGAATGTCCACAGCTTGAGACTCACTCTTCTAACTGTATAAAAATTCATTGATATGTATTGACTTCAGGACTGGTTACTTTTTGCTGTATGATGCTTTCTAAAGACACCAATAATTTTTAGTTGGCATTTTCTTAAACACGTGATGCACATAAACCATCAAAAATAATATTAGATTTAATCTATCACTCAAAGAATTATAAATTCTCATACATAGATTAATTCAGATTATATCCATCTATTTAGTCATAAAGATTTTATCTTTATAATATAACAAATATGTATGAATAACATTTTCTTGACCACCAATTTTTGAAACTAGATTTAACAAACAAATTTGGGAAATTTAAAAATAATGAATCTAAGTAAATAATAACTTCTAATAAATAGTTCTGCTTTCTAAAGCTGCTCAAAGATGGGAATGAATTAATCTGATGGAATAGTTTGCCCAAAATTGAGTATCATATTCTCCATTGTGTAAATTCTTAAATCACAGTTTGGGGATTTTATGTTTTATTTTGTTTGTTGTTCTGAGTACTGTGCATGGAATCTATAACCTTAAGCAATAACAGACAAGTCTGCTATCAGTAATCTACATCAGCAGTCCAATTTCTACTTTCTCACTTTGTTTTTGTTTTTTTGGTTTTTTTTGATACTTTATTTACATTTCCAATGTTTCCCCTTTTCTGGGTCTACTCTTTGGAAGCCCGCTTACCACACCCCATCCCTACCTCTATGAGGGAATTTCACCTCCCACCCTCCCGCCCACCCATCGCCCTATTCCCACCTTGACATTCCCCTTTACTGGGGCCTCTAACACCCTCAGGCCCAAGGGCCTCTCCTCTCTTCCTGATGGCCATCGAGGTCATCCTCTGTCTCATCTGTGGTCCGAACCATGGGTCCGTAGATGTGTATCCTTTGGTTGGTGGTCCAAACTTCAGGAAGATGGGGGGGGGGGTTAGGCCCATTGACGCTGTTGCTCCCTCCATGGGGCTGCGAACTCCCTCAACTCCTTCAGTCCTTTCTCCAATTCCTCCATCTGGGACCTCACTCTCAGTCCAGTGATTACTGTAAAGTGAAACTTGGGCATTCTGAACTTTTGGGCTAATGTCCGCTTATCAGTGAGTACATACCATGTTCATTCTTTTGTGACTGAGTTACCTCACTCAGGATGATATTTTCAAGTTCCAGCCATTTGCCTGCAAATTTCATAAAGTCATTGTTTTTAATAGCTGAGTAGTACTCCATTGTGTAAATGTACCACATTTTCTGTATCCATTCCTCTGATGAGGGACATCTGGGTTGTTTCCAGCTTCTGGCTATTATAAATATGGCTGCTATGAACATAGTGGAGCATGTGTCTTTATTACATGTTGGAGCATGTTCTGGGTATATGCCCATGAGGTATAGCTGGGTCCTCAGGTAGTATTATGTCCATTATTCTGAGGGTTCGGCACACTGATTTCCAGAGTGGTTGTACCAACTTGCAGTCCCAACCACAGTGGAGGAGTGTTCCTCTTTATCCACATCCTCACCAGCATCTGCTGGCACCTGAGTTTTTGATCTTAGCCATTCTGACTGGTGTGAGGTGGAATCTCAGACTTGTTTTGATTTGCATTTCCCTGATGACAAAGATATTGAGCATTTCTTTAGGTGCTTCTCAGCCCTGCGAATTTCCTCAGTTGAGAATTCTCTGTTTAGTTCTGATCCCCATTTTATGATGGGGTTATTTGGTTTTTTGGAGTCTAACTTCTTGAGTTCTTTGTATATATTGGATATTAGCCCTCTATCAGACATAGGATTGCTTAAGATCTTTTCCCAATCTGTTGGTTGCCATTTTGTCCTATTGACAGTGTCCTTTGCCTTACAGAAGCTTTGCAGTTTCATGAGGTCCCATTTGTTGATTCTTGATCTTAGAGCATAAGCCCCTTGTGTTCTGTTCAGGAACTTTTCCCCCGTACCCAGGTGTTCCAGAGTTTTCCCCACATTCTCTTCTATTAGATTCAGTATAACTGGTTTTAGTGGAGGTCCTTGATCCACTTGGACTTGAGCTTTGTACAAGGAGATAAGAATGGATCAATTTGCTTTCTTCTACATGTAGACCGTCAGTTGAACCAGCACCATTTGTTGAAGATGCTGTCTTTTTTTCACTGGGTGGTTTTAGCTCCTTTGTCGAAAATCAAGTCACCGTATGTGTGTGGGTTCATTTCTGGGTCCTCAGTTCTATTCCATTGATCTACTTGTCTGTCACTGTACCAATACCATGCAGTTTTTATCACTACTGCTCTGTAGTGCAGCTTGAGATCAGGGATGCTGATTCCCCCAGAAGTTCTTTTGTAGTTACGAATAGCTTTTCCTATCCTGGGTTTTTTGTTGTTCCAAATGAATTTAAGAATTGCTCTTTCTAAGTCTATGAAGAATTGAGTTGGAATTTTGATGGGGATTGCATTGAATTTGTAGATTGCTTTTGGCAGGATCGTCATTTTTACTATATTAATCCTTCCAATCCATGAGCATGGCAGATCTTTCCACCTTCTGAGGTCTTCTTCGATTTCTTTCTTCAGAGACTTGAAGTGCTTGTCATACAGATCTTTCACTTGCTTGGTTAGAGTCACACCAAGATACTTTATATGGTTTGTGACAATTGTGAAGGGGGTCATTTCCCTAATCTCTTTCTCAGCCTGTATATCCTTTGAGTATAGGAAGGCTACAGATTTGTTTGAGTTAATTTTATATCTGGCCACTTTGCTGAAGTTGTTTATCAGCTGCAGGAGTTCCCTGGTGTAGTTTTTCGGGTCACTTAAGTACACGATCATATCATCTGCAAAAAGTGATCATTTGATTTCTTCCTTACCAATTTGTATCCCTTTGACCTCCTTTTGTTGTCTAATTGCTCTAGCTAGAACTTCAATTGCTATATTGAATAGGTAGGGGGAGAGAGGGCAGTCTTGTTTAGTCCCTGATTTTAGTGAAATTGCTTCGAGTCTCTCTCCATTTAGTTTGAGGTTGGCTACTAGTTTGCTGTATATTGCTTTTATTATGTTTAGGTATGGGCCTTGAACTCCTGATCTTTCCAAGACTTTTATCACAAAGGGATGCTGACTTTTGTCAAATGCTTTTTCAGCATCTAAGGAAATGACCATATGGTTTTTTTTCTTTGAGTTTGTTTATGTAGTGAATTACATTGATGGATTTCCGGGTATTAAACCATCCCTGCACCCCTGGGATGAAGCTTACTTGATCATGATGAATGATTATTTTGATGTGTTCTTCGATTCGGTTTGCGAGAATTTTATTGAGTATTTTTGCATCAATATTCATAATGGAAATTGGTCTGAAGTTTTCTTTCTTTGTTGGGTCTTTGTGAAGTTTTGGTATTAGTGTGATTGTGGCCTCATAGAAGGAACTGGGTAGTGTTCCTTCTGTTTCTATTTTGTGGAATAGATTGAAGAGTATTGGTGTTAGGTCTTCTTTGAAGGTCTGATAGAATTCTGCAGTAAACCCATCTGGACCCGGGCTTTTTTTTGGTTGGGAGACTTTTAATGACTGCCTCTATTTCTTTAAGCATTATGGGACTGTTTAGATGGTTTATTTGATCCTGACTTTACTTTGGTATTTGATATCTGTCTAGAAAATTGTCCATTTCTTCCAAATTTTGCAGTTTTCTTGAGTTTAGGCCTTTGTAGTAGGATCTGATGATTTTTTGATATTCCTCAGAATCTGTTGTTATGTGTCCCTTTTCATTTCTAATTTTGTTAATTTGGATTCTGTCTCTCTGCCCTCTGGTTAGTCTTGCTAGGGGATCTATCTATCTTGTTGATTTTCTCAAAGAACCAACTCCTGGTTTTGTTGATTCTTTGTATAGTTCTTTGTTTCTACTTGGTTGATTTCAGCCCTGAGTTTGATTATTTCCTGCCTTCTACTCCTCCTGGGTGTATTAGCTTCTTTTTGTTCTAGGGCTTTCAGGTGTATTGTTAAGTTGCTAGTGTATGCTCTCTCCAGTTTCTTTTTGGAGGCACTCAAAGCTATGAGTTTTCCTCTTAGCACTGCTTTCAATGTGTCCCATAAGTTTGGGTATGTTGTACTT
>CM052713.1:71465792-71523202 GCA_028551405.1 Uromys caudimaculatus | reverse complement strand
AACTTGCCACTGGAGGGAAGGAATCAATAGTCCTATCCACCAGTGATACCTATGAACCATAACTTGGACCACCATGTCAAGGTATCCTTAAAGATACAGCACTGCCACTCATGCCTTAATGGTAACCAACTTCTGTTAAGTTAGAATAAACTCAGTGAGAGGGAACTCTTGTGTGCTACAGGCAATCTAGGTAACTATCTAGAACCTCTCCTTGGTAGAATGTCTAACAAATGAATGATGGGAAAAATATTATTTGGTAGGGGAGATGGAATGGATGAAAATAGATTCAGCTTTGCTATTAATGCTTCAGGTGTAAAATAGGCACATCTTGACTTTACAATAAGCTTAAATCCATTTTGCACTCCAAGCAGAGATAAGTAATTAATAATATATGATTTTTAATTTTTTCTAGTAGCATGGATAAATTTTAAAAGCAAGTGGATTTTTCTTTTCTTTTTGAGATTGTAATATAATTATTTTGTTTTTCATTTTCCTCTCTCTAGACCATCTCATAAACTCCTTCTCACTCTCTTTTAAATTTCAGGCCCCTTTTTTCATTAATCGTTGTTACGTACACACAGAGACACACAGACACACACACTCATACACATATATATGTATGTACATACATATATGTATACACATGTATGTATATACCTAATATATAACCTGCTCAGTTTGTATATTGTTACGTGTATGCGTGTTCTCAGGGCTGATCATTTGGTAGTGGATAACCAAATGGTGTGCTCTTCCCCAGGGAAGACTATTCCTCCTACTCTCTCCATCCTTTAGTTGCCTATAGTATTTTTTGTATAGAGTTGTGACCTCTTGGTCTTTCCCCAAGTGCTTTAGCATGTGTATTTCTGTTGTCCTTGTTGAGCTCATGTTTAGGCAGCCATGTTGATGGGACGTTATGGGTGTGGCTTCTGCAGTTACAAGGACACACAGTCTCACAAACACACAAAAATTCCTTGATCCGCTCTGATGTTTACAATCAGTACCCCCACATCCTTCATCAATATTTTTGGAGTCTTAGCAGCAGGAGTTGTTGTAAGTACTTCTACTGGGTCTAGACTCCACAGCTCTGCATTTCAATTGCTTGTGGTTTTCTATAATGGTCTCTCTCTGTTGCAAAGGATGAGTTTCCTTGATAGGAGTGAAGGCTACACTTATCCGTGGTTATCTCTTTTCTTTATGCTAGCATCTCTCATCAGATTTTAGACTTTGAAGGCATCCCTCCTATTCTGGTTGTACCATCCTCAACATCTCAGTTTCTTGCTGAATCTGTGAGTAAATGCCTGAAACACCCCCAAAGATGGGACAGAGCACGGGTAAATGAGACAAATGTATTTTATAAGTGCTGTGCTTTGACTTATAAAAGTTATCAAGGAAGGGAGGGGTAGTAAGGTACTTTTGAATTCAACCCAGGATAAAGTTGTCATATCTCTGTTTAAAGCTAGAAATTTTCCTGAATTATATTTGACAGATTTTACAATGTCAGGAGAGTAAAACAGTTACTAGCAATTCATGGTGAACACATTTAAATCATTTATATATAACATTCCTTTATATACTGTCAGAGTTTTCTCCAAAGGAAGCATGTGTTTCAAAATAAAAGAGAGAAGTACATTTTAAATTATGAATAAAACTGAAAGTATTTGAACAAAATGTCTCAAGGCCTGAACACAAATATACTAATTAGTTCTTTATCAGTTCGGTATGCTTTTCCAAAACAATCTTCTGCTTGACTTTAGTCTTGTTTTTCAGTGAAGATCAGTTTTTGGATATCTTTCATGAAGAAGTGGAAAGCAAACAGGAAAAACAAAACAGAACCGAGAATTATCTGTACATGATACGACAAAGCTTGGGCTGTTTGTATCGCAAAGCCGATGGCACTCTCAGCATTTTACAGAGTTTACATGAAGATAACCCCGTGGGGGCCGTTTCTGCTTGGAAACACTTACCACCATGACAACTGGATTCTTTACATTCCTCCTATTCTACTGCACCTCACCACAGTCGCCATACTGGCAAGCATCTATGGATGCAGACAAAGGTAGCTGAGTCTAATCCACAAAAATTATAGGAAAGGACTAGAGAAAGAGAAAGTAAAGGGATATGTGGAAGTGCGCCATTGTTGGGAAGAACATGAAAAACAGTAAAGGTACATAGTTTGATATCAGTAGTGAATCTCAAAGGTTCGGATTTACCTATATACATATTTTCTTTCAATACTCATCTTCATACACAATCACACTAGGCTCAGGGTTTCTACATGAATTTTGAGAAGTGTGTTATGAATTGTTTCATAAGATTCTCTGAGTCACCTTCAATGAAATCTAAAGATCCAGGTATCTCAGGAAACCAATGCTAAATTGTTTTTTATTGTTTAGATTTTAATAGATGGAAAGACCTAAGAGTTATGAAATGTTGGCCCAGGATAATAGCTATGAAAATCTAAAAGTAACCAGTTCAGCTGGATTAGAATAACATAGGTTCAATCAGAAAGATAACCAGACAAAACAGACAGCTATCTATACTAGAGTATAGAAGATGTGGGTGTTAGGAACAAAACTTGACTTCTTTGCAAGAGCAGTAAGTGCTCTCAACTGCTGAGTTTTATCTCCATCCCCCAAATCGTCCCCCTGTATTTTATTGTAATTTTTTTGCAGGGTTATGAGACATGGTTTTTCTTTGTAGCCCTGGCCAACCTGGAACTTATTCTACAGACCTGGCTGTCCTCAGACTCACAGAGATTGACTACCTCTGTCTTCCTAGTACTGGGACTGAAGGCTGTGCCACCACCCCTGAGCTGTGATTGTCTTTTAATAAAAAGATTCTAGCACATGAAGAACATCAAATGATACTATTCTTTGCATCTTTTGGTGTGGGGGAGGGGTTTGGTTAATTTCCACAGCTTTAATTCCCTGTGCTTTTGTGTTATCTTAGTCTCCTAGTCATTATAAGGGATGATTTGAAAAGCTGAAGAAGAGTCAATAAGCCGGGTGTACTGCTGTAAATATATTTGACAACAGTGTTGAGTGATACTGTTTTCCTCCTTCCTTGAATCCCTTTGATACATACAGGAAAAGTTCAACTCTGTTCTCATCTCTTCATTGCTTCAGATTCTAGAAAAGGAAATCTACTACAAATTCCTTTACATACTCTTTATAATGCTTTCTTGGTACTGTCTAGAGTTTATAATTTTTTATTGTATCTCTTTATAGAAGTTACTATTTAATCGTTTCATGTTTCTGATATTATCTACCATTTCCCATTCTATATTACCTAAAATTAATTCTATTTTACCACTAGGAGGTCATTACTTTCTAGTCTAATTTAGAGACGGTGATTTAATATGTGACTAGTATTGCTTATGTGAATGTTTGTGTTAGTTGGATTTTCTAATAAATCCTCCATTCTTTTGTATTTTTATAGATTCTGTTCATGCTATAGAATCGTTTGCCTTCACTCTTTATTCTCAAAGTCATGTGACTATGTTTCAGATGATCTGGTTACTTTTTGCCTTCCACAGCTCTCATCCTGGGATAAAAATTTAAAATTTCTTTAAGGGCTTAGATTCATTGTTTTCTTGACCTAATGTTTTCTTTCTTTTGATATTTTATATTTCCTTATTTCAGCATAGCATATCAGCTCTTATGCAGTTAGAGAAATGGAGCTTCCTAAGACTAGAAAACATTGTTGGGATGATTCCTTAGGTCGTCATGGGAACCGGTTAAGAAGTTTATGCAGTGATTCTGCCACTGTGCCTAGTGTTAAGATGGAAGTTGCCATTGCTTCTACAATTAGGAGAAGAAATGTTAGACATAAAATAATGAAAAAATAGAATCAAAAAGATCAAGTGAGAATCTATTGGAAAGACTTGAGCTGTTGTTTGTGTCTCATTCCCAGTGTTATGACATACATACCTTGTTGTCAAGGAATAGTTACTCGTAGGTTTTACCATGAGTATTGGAAGGTGATGTACAGGAATTGGCAAGAGCTGAAATAGTTATTGGCCTGGCTGCATCTGCAAGCCCAGGATGACCTAGCAGATCAGTCACAACATATACAAGCTTCAGAAGTGTCTGACACTCTCTAAAAACTCTGTGCTAACAACCAGCACATAACTTACATCATTCAAATCTTAACTAGTGTCTCTCTTGGGCCACTATAACTAAATAACATATGAAAACAGACATGATACAAACCTGCCACAATCTTTCCTTTGTCAGTGTTATGCTGATACACAAAGCTTTTCAATTTCAAAATGAAGACCACTAAATTGTTTTTCAGTTGAATGAATGAGCATGTAGTATTCACCAGAGGAGGTTACAGTCACTTGGAGTTTTGCTGTATTGTTTTATTATTTTGGTGTGAATTCACCTTTTAAAATAATATTTTAATTTATTCTTTGTAGTCTATGTATCCTGAGAACTACTCCAAGTAGGGTTTTTTGTTTGTTTGTTTTATCATTCTTACTGAAATTTACTACCGAGGAAAGAAGGATTCAGAATGTATATATTTCACCACTGGTAGTAGTTCAAGCTCAAGTTTTTGGGTTTTTGTTGTTTTTGTTATTTGTTTTGTTTTGTGAATACACTAAAACATGCAATTTTTTTCAAAATTTAGTGTTTAGTAATAGACTAAAGTTGAACAATGTGCTAATATAAATACCAAATGGGTTTCCTCTTCTTATAGCTGTGGTTTTGAAAACCACACAATATCACTCAAGTGACTAACTAAATGAAAACTTCTGTGCTTTAGTTCAGTCTGACGATTAAAGTCACATAAAATTATCAACAAAAAAGAATTGTTGAAAAACTTTCTAGACATTTTCCATGACCCATTTTAGCATTCAAAATTATTCTGAGTTGTAGCCTTCTCTTTTGGAAGGATTTGCCTTTGTTTTCTGGTCTCTGGGTCATTAATACTGGTCCCCTGTCTGTGTGGCTCAGACACTCCTCTTTCCCATTTTTTGCATTGGAAAACTAAATGTGACAAATCATTTTGTTTACTAAAGAATCTTGTTCATCGTTTTTGAAGTACTAATGACATTTATTGAACAGATCCTTGAAAACTGTGGCCATGTATTTGAGTTTGCCAAACACTTACCTAAAGCAAAATTGCAATAGGAAAAGAAATACTTAAAAAGGCCAAGGAAGTCATTTTAAATTAGTGGATTGGGAAGGTACAGTTTCACATTTCTTTGAATGTAAAGATAAATGTTAATGAATTATTATTCTTTCTTCGTAAAAAGAAAAGAAGATCCTTTCTCTACTTCATAATTCAGTACAAAAAATTTAAGCCTCAGCTTTGGTTGTGATGTGCCAGTTAGGCAGTATGAAATCTGTTCTTCATTGTAATGAGTCTATCTTTACCCGAACAAATATGTTTTAAGGTACTTTCTATGTCATTTAAGACATGTCCTTGTACTGAATTGGGGAATGTAGCATCACACACCAGGAACAGATTATTCAAAGCAGCTCCATAACAACAAACTTAGAAATGTCAAGTAGATTTAGAATAGATGGATGATTTTCTTCTCCCTTAAATTTTATTTATCATCTGTACAATATACTTTGGTTCATGTCTCTCCATATTTACAACATTCAAGGAACTTTTCTTTTCTTGGTTGAAAAATCGAGAAGCAGCATGAACAGCTCATGGCACAGATGCAATCAATGCAGATTAAATAGGCCACTGCTAGATATCTCCGGGTAACAAGCTGCTGTTGATGAGGTTGCACCTGGAATTTGAATGTCCCTGATAGAATTCAGTAAGGGTACAGCGTCTGGAGGTATAAAGCATGAAGCAAGCTTTTCATTTGGAATCATAGTAGCTTGGGCTAATTTTATAGATTTTGATTTCCATTGTTCGATCACATTATGTCAGGAAATCCATTACATCATTTTTACCCTTTAATGAATCATTTCTTTGTCTCAAGGTCCTTATTCTGAACAATATATGCAATACTATGTATGAATTCAGTCATTTTCTTTCTATAAGAAGGATGTTTTAAAGATAAGTGGTTTTCAAAGAAATATTTCTGCCAGACAGATAGTGTGGACATACTCCTACAGAATGTAATGGAAAACCTGGACACTATTTACAAATATACACAAGAAAACTAAAAGATATAGAGGAGAAGACAGATTAGCTACTATTTGGACTTCAAAAAGACATGATAGGGAGTTCTCTTTGATTTTTGTTGTATGTATGTAAGCACTGAAGAGGATTAGAATTCTCAGAAATCATAAAAAGAAATCACAATATCTGTAAAGGCTAACTAGGACAAGCTGACTTCCATTCTTGCCTTACTAGTGTAAGTAAGTAAAGATGTCCTCCAAACCTTTGCTAGAGGAATGCCAGAGAAAACTAAGAAGGAAGCTGCAGTTTTCATTCCTGCTAAGGGTGATTAGCTGCCCTGGTGTCTTTACTGGCATCAAGGATTACCACTAAGAGAATTTGAGTGTTCACATCCACCCAATCATAAATAGAATCACCTTATATTCATTCTGATGGCACTAGAAAATCCATAGTGGTGTTAAGGATTACCACCTCAAGAGCTTGGGATTTCACATTCACCCAACAATAAAGATAACACTCCCATTTTCTTTGCAATGGTGCAAGGGAACGCCTTAGAGGGAAAGTCTCTTTGGTGGACGGCCATTATTGTCCACATTCTGTTCCTCTCTGTAGCAGTATAAATGACACAGTAGCAGAGTCAATAAAGCTCATCTACTCTGTTTTTACCAGGGTAATATGTGCTAATGATCAGTGGTGAAATGAAATGCCCTCTCCACTATTCAATAATGAAAAGGAGCCTTCTCTCCTTTGTTTGTTAATGGAACTTAAGTTGGAGATCTGAAGTTTTACCTTTACCTCTACCACACACTTTCAGAATACCATAGAGAGGATCAGAATCCCTGCAGAGGAAAGCCAATAAAACTGCCAGAAATATTTAAGTTTTACTAAGACTATCACTCATCGTGACAACAATGAAGGATATTTCTAATAGAATGCAAAAATACAGCCAATGGATGCCAAAACAAAGAGAAAGCAGATGGTAGGATTGAAGAGCCAAAATTCAATGCAGTCATCTAAAATTATCCTTCAGTAAGCAGTTAGAACCACATTGGAAAGAAAAGAATGAGAACTCATTTTGGTGAAAGAAAAAAGAATTTGTATAAAAGTAAGACTCAAACTGTAAAAAGCAAATTGGAGCTGGAGAGACACTAAGAAGAATGTTTTCTGCTCTTCCATAGAATCTAGCACCCATGTTGGCAAATGATAATCATCATAGCAGTACAAGATATAATCTCATCATGGATAGAATTACTGTTATTAGAAAGTCAAAATATCTTTGCACGGTGCAGATGTGGAACAATGGAAGTGCTCACACATCCCAA
The DNA here is from genome assembly GCA_028551405.1 of Uromys caudimaculatus. NCBI lineage: Eukaryota > Metazoa > Chordata > Mammalia > Rodentia > Muridae > Uromys > Uromys caudimaculatus. The sequence continues at coordinate 71,515,790 of CM052713.1, read as the reverse complement.
CTGAGAATTCACATTTAGTACAGCCATTACATAAGACAGGATCCTTTAAAGACTAGAAATATAATGATACGTGCCAAGAGCTAGAAGTATACGTACCATATGCTCTAGTAATCATAATACTTGTAATATAAACCCAAAGGATTTAAAATCAGTATGTTAGAGATACCTGAATTCATTTATTTTCCATTGTACTCTTCACAGCTATCTAGATATTAGATTAACTGATAAATTCATTGATGGATAAATGAATAAAGAAATGTGGAACATTTATTTATATACACAGTGGGTATTATTCAGCCATTAAAAAGCAATGCATTACTTTTGCAGATATTTAGATTGAATTAGGAAACATGTTCAGTCAGCCAATAAAGGACAAAAAAAAAAAAGCTCATGTTTTTCCTTATGTACGGAAGGTAGAAGATTGATTAACAAAGGAAGTAGAGTTTAGAATATTAGTTCTCAGAGCCTAGAGAAGGCTCTGCTATTTCAATATTAGGTAGATATTTATTTATATTTCAGTCCTATGTCAGCAACCTCCACAGTAAATGTAATCTGTGCTTCAATTTTTGTTTTTATCAATCAAACATTTTATTCGTTTACATTTCAAATGATATCCCCCTTCCTGGTTACCCCTCCACAAACTCCCCATTCCACCCTGCCTCACCACACTATCATCACCCAACCCTGGGGCAGCAAACCTCCACAGGACCAAGAGCCTCCCCTCCCATTGATGTCAGCTAAGGCCATTCTCTGCTATACATGCATCTGGAGCCATGGATCTCTCCATGTATACTCTGGCTGGTGTTTTAGTCTCTGTGAGTCCAATACTGTACTTATGGGGTAGCAATCCCCTTCAGATCCTTCATTCCTTCCTCCAGCTCTTCCATTGGGGTTCCCAGGCTCAGTCCGATGGTTGGCTGTGAGTACCTGCATCTTTATTAGTGAGGTGCTGGTGGAACCTCTCAGAGGACATCTATATCAGGCTCCTAACAGCAAGCACTTCTTGGCATCAGCAATGGTGTCTGGGTTTGGTATCTGCAGATGGGATGGATCGCTAGATTGGGAAGTCTCTGGATGGCTTTTCCTTTAGTTCTGTTCCATTTTTGATCTCTGTCTTTTCTTTGGAGAGGAACATTTCTGGGTTAACTTTTGAGATGGGTTTGTGGACCTATCCTCCAACTGGAGGCCCTGTCTATCTACTGGCCTCTACAGGTTCTACCTCCCCTTTGTTGGGTATTTTGGCTAAAGTCATCCCCTTGGGTATTAGGAGCCTCTCGCTTCCCTGGCATCTGAGACTTTCAAGTGGCTACCCCTAGTTCCTTATCCGCCACTGCTACATATTTCTATTCGATTTCCTGACTCTCTGTACTTCTCTCCTGTAGCTTCCAATACCTGATCCTGTGCCCCCTTTTTTCTTCCTCCTCCTCCTCTCATACAGTGATATGAAACTTGCTACTCTCTTGAGATGCTGAGCAGCATCATTCATCTGAACTTCTGAGTCACTCACGTGAAAGCAAACTAAATGTTTTCTAGTATATTGTGTTAATACAGTTCTTAGTAAATTTGGTGTGTTAAATTCATTTTGAATTATGTTAAGTCAATTTCAAAAGAAATACATTTTGATTGCAAGTTAATCCATTGGTGAGAAAACAAGAGTGAATGAATACTGGTGAGTGAATGAGATAGCAGTAATGAGGGCTTAGTTAGAGAAAGTACGTCACTGGTGGCATGCCTTTGCAGAATATGCCTGTCTGTTGTTCCTTCCTGTGACTCTGCTTTCCAGTTGTGATAAAGTGCACACATTTTCCTTCACTATATCCTATATTCATCCATTATTATGTTTCTGGCTTGCTATAGACCTATTCTAGTTTATTATCTATTGCTATGCTAAAAGATCCAGACAAAACCAAATTAGGGCCCAAAAGAGGTTAATTCACCTTAGAGCTTCTGGTTAAAGTAATTCACTGTGGAGGAATCAAGATAGCATCTTCAAACAGATAACCATATCTTGACATCCAAAGTCAAGAGCATGAATGAATCCAATGAATTCATACATGATTAGTAGCTTGCTTGCTTTATCATATTCAGCTTGATCTCTAGCTTAGGATTACCTGTCTAGGCGATGGTACTACCATAAGTGGTTGGGATTTTTGCACATCAATTAACTTAATATGCTCTCTCACAGGTATTTCTACAGGCCAATTTGATGTAGATAATTTGTCTTTGAGATTCTCTTTGGAGCTGATTCTTGGTTGTGTCAATTTGACAATTAAAATTAGCCATTATTGGGTCTAATATAGACAAGCTAGCTCACAGTGAAACCTCTCAAAATGAGTCAAATTTCCATCTTCAATTTGTTCTGCTTGTGTTCTTCTATAGTATCATAAGCTACTGCAAAAATTGGTGACAAGAAGTGGGGCAATGTGTCAAAACCCTTAGAAAGGAATTTGAGTTGGGAGTTTGGAAAAGATAGTAAGACAGGGCTTTGAATGGTGTAAGGAAAACTAAAGCTTTTGGAGCTCAGTGCACCCAAATGTTGATGCTATTGTTGGGCATAAAAAAATATCAATTATAGAGAGTAAAGGCCAGATACAGGATTTCAGATGCAAATGACTACTCTTTGTCTTCTCTAATACTAGGCATCATTCGCATTAAATTATGGCAAAGGATTCACCAACATTTTGTTTCAGTCTCTTTAGCAAGTGAGACTGAATTTGAAAGCAACAAGATAGTTTGTCAAAGGAAATGTCAAGAAATTACTGCATTCTGGCAGTAGTGTGGTCATTACCAGCTGCATTTGGCCAAATTTACATGAAAATCAGGAGCAAAGAAATAGACTAGAAAAAAAAGTCAAAATATGCAGGTGGGTTAGAAAAGGGTTGATATATAGGCCAAAAGGGTATAGTTAAGAGATTTTAAACTTGTGGTTGGGAAGCCTATGACATGGGTTTGTGGGAGGAATTTGAATTTTGGGTGAGCAAGTGAGAACACTGCACACAGTGCTGAAACTGTTGGAGCTCAGACACCTGGGTGCTGATATGAATGTGGGGAAAGGCCAGACTCCCAGGGTTTCAGATTGATGGGAAGTGTTTCGAGAATAAGATTAGATTCCATTTGCTGTCAATTCTGGCAAAGAATATCTGAATTACTAACAAATTAATATGTCATGTTAGTAGATAAATAACTGTCCTTATGAATACATTATTGTATACTGTATATACATTGGCTTTTAGAAGGAGAAGAAAAGTTATCTCTAGAGAAATCAAGCAGTTTGCTCAAGATTATGGAAATCAAAGCCAAGAAATGAATTCAGAACTTTTCTTCTGAAATCTTTCATTCATTTTGGAAAATTGGATAAGAATAAAAGAGGAAGGAAGAAAGGAATGTCTGTGCTTAGCAAGATAAAACTTTGAAATTAGCTCCTTCATATGATCCATTGTCTAATGAAGTTTTGATCAATAATGTACAGCCACAATCTTAGATAATTTAGTATTATATTTTCCTAAACAAACTAATTCTATTAATCAATTGAGCATGTCAGTATTTTTGTTTCATAACTGTCAATTTACCAGTCTTCAACTGCAACCACTTTTCTCTTGAATGAAAAGAACAAATTTGTTTGCTTTTATTTCTTCTTATGAGTGGGGACTTACAGTTCACGCTTTATGAATGGATGCACTAAGAATTTTATTCAACATTTCAGCATCATTTTTTTCTATTGTACACTGCATATTAGCAAATTGTTTCTTATTAGACAGCTATTTTTTGTTCTATTTTTAAAAGTCATTAAGTAATGCTTCTTGGAAGAAGACTCTGTCTTAAGTGTACCACTGTTGAAAGTAAATGAAAAAATTCATTGAAGAGAGTGTTTCCTTCTGCGGTATGATTTTGAGAAATCAAATAACTATAGTCATTATCATAGAAAAATATTATGTTTTATTTGTCTATACCATATACAGCCTCATATCTACATAGTCATGTAATTATACTATTTCATGTTAAAAATGGTGGTGAAATAATTTTATTCACATTGTCATTGAGTTAAAGTATATTTTATTAACATAGTTATATATGTGTATGTGTATAATTTGAGCTTACTTCTTTGAATAAATTGTTCATAGTTTTTTTTTTTGTAGCAAAGCAAGAATAGTCCTAGTGATCTGTTCTTCCGCTGGAAAATAATTCATCATATCTGAGTCAGGTCTTTACTATTTATGAGGCACTTTAGCTCTTATTGTCATAATCAATCTGAATATAACATTTAATGACATGGACATGCTATTTTTTAATGTACTAGAGGTAAAAATATTTAGTGAGTTACATAAAAGAATTATTTCACTTGTTCATTAACAAACATAAAAAACAGTACATTATTTGCATCATCTCCATAGAAGTATAGGTATATGCATATTTATACATAAAATTATGGGGGCCAATTTTTAGAGTAACTTGACATTGATTTATAAAACTGAGAGTTCTTCAATAAACAAACATGACTATTCATGATAAACAGTTTACATTATTTTCTGTTTAGCAACATTTGAGAGTTGGTATATAGTTAATGAACCATTGCTGCATAATAGTATTGCAGTTAATTGGTTGTTTTATGTACCCTGTGGGATTGCACTTAGAGATTTTAGTACCCTTTGCATTTGGTTGTTTTTTTATAATATGTGGTTACGAGTAAACTTTATATGATGAGGTCTGACTGTATTAGATATTTATTATTATAGTACATGTCTTCATTGACTCTGAGAGAAGAAATTTATTTGTTATGCAATCACAGAATTTTCTGAATTGGGGTTTGTGGCTCATTGTCTGAAGTATGGTCTAGACAATTTCAAATTCCTCAATTCTGAGCAAGCTGCATAGAATGAATTGCCAACTTCAACACTGATTTAGCTGAGCCATTGAATTTTATTTTCAGTGCTGCATTCCATTTGATCATACTAGATATTGGATATAGAAGTACAACCCTGGTGTCCTGATTTCATGATAGCCATGAGTTTGTACTGCTTGGATACAACCCAGACAACCGTGTAGCCTGTCCAGCACAGTTAATATAAATTCCTTGATCTTCAGCACTGTGCACGTGCTTTCCTGCTTGTTTCACAGTAAATAACAAAACAAAGAATAGCATTTTCAATTCTTTAAATTCTTCTGGTGTATTGGTTATATCCTTGAAGCTGTTTTGGTTGTGTTGGTAATAGAATTAATTCATACAAGATATTAAGGATACTTAATATGCTACTGTCAAAAAATATTCAAGGATACATAATCGCTTTCAGGAAATTTTGAAAAGGGCTAATAATGTACTTGTTAGTCTTTGAGCTTAGATGTGAAAATGTAATTCAATATATGATTTAGTCATTCAAGAATTCAGAGACAGTCATGTGATAAAATCTATCTCTTAAAAGATTGTAATCTAATACATCTAGACATGTACACATGTACATGTGAGTGATGGTAAGCACTAGTTTCTTCTATGTGTTGAAAAATAGGGGCAAAGGATAATCAAATGATCAAATCTGAGAGAAGCAGAAGTTTAACAGAAAGGACCCTACCACTTTGTGGAAAAGACATGGCAGACTTCAACTCACAAAGAGTGAAAAGTGAATTACTGGAAAAATGTAGACACACAGGACAAGGCAAAATAGTAAATAAATGAATTATCTGAGTGATAATGAATAGTGTTCTAATGATAGCATGGCATTTAGGTATAAATTATGATTTTTGTTGGTATTAGCTACATATTTTATCAGTCACCTGACTTTCTCATTGTGATTTAAAATTATTGTGATTTCAAAGCAGTAGAAATTGCTTCAACAGACACTTATGACAAAATTAATTTTTCATCCTTCAATAATGTAATATTTCACTTAGTAAATGTTTAATATTTCTTTGCTTACAGGTATTTGATTTCCTTAAAAAAGGAAAGAAAATATTTATGTCCATATATTGTTTATTTTAGCCTGCCTTTCTAATAAACTATAAATAATATACAAATAAGGAAAGGAACTACTAAACATAAGTGAGATCTTTTTGATGAAACATGGAGGTTATTTGGAGGAGTTGTCCAGAGTGGGTCAGGTAGTGGACCAGGGAGGACATAGAACTTCTGTAGTTCAAAGGCTCATTTTTTTTGAAACGCTTTGTATACACAGAGAGCTCAAGGACAAAATGGGTGTATTGAGTGGATTCCAGACACAGAAGATAGCATGTGCTAAGTCTGAAAGCAAAGAAAGCCTGGGCTCTAATGAACAGAGGAGTGGAGCAGAGAGAAATGTACTTGGTGTTAAGACCTATGATAATATGTCTTTCCCAAGTGACTAATCATTCAATATCTGTATTAATCCATAAATTTTAATATAAATTAAGTACAGCAATACCTAGAATTCTCAGACTATGATATTATTCTCAGTTTTACAAAGAAGATTAGTGACTGATATATTAGTGTTCAGGGAACCAACAATGCAAAAAGTAAAGGTAGAAAATTCAGGTATCAGGTCTCCACCAAGTAGATGCTACATTAAGGAGGTTCTGACGAGCTGTGTGCAAAAGTACAGAGTATGAAGACACAGCAACTAGAAGAGCACAAGCAAGAGAGATTGCTAGGAATTAGTCTATAAACTGGAATTCTGTTGAAAATCATAATTGATGAAATATTTAGCTTCTTGTTGTGCCACCATAGTTAATGAGTTGCTGAAAATGAATAGTTGTAACCTCAGGACTTTGCTGATGGAGGTAGGAAGATTAGATTTTCAGAGTCATTCTCAGCTGCTGAATTTGATTCCAGTCTGGACTACAAGAAAGCATGTCTCAAATAAAGAAATGGATAAATAAATAAGTAAATAAATGAATATATGAGATAAATAAAAACAGAAATAATGAGAACTATAAAAATGAAAGAACTAGTTTTTTTTAAGCATAAAATCCTTTTTGGAGTGAAATTTTAATTCTTCATATATAATATAACCTCTAACAGTATGAAATTTATTTTATTTTACAAAGAAAATGTAAAGGAGAGTACTTTTAATTCAGTGCATGTTGTGTTTAGTATTGATAATGAAGAGAAATGAATACATCTTTGTGTATTAATGAGAAGAAAGAAGTGAAGTTCAGAACTATGTAGGAGTAAAATAAAGTGAGCAACACAGTCATGGAGTATTGGTTTCATCATATATATTTAAGTGGAATGGAAGGGAGTTTTGTATGACTGGTGAGTAGTCATAAAATATGATGTTGGGAATGCTATCTACACATATATAAAAGAATAAAAGTTGATACCTATCTAACACACTGCACAACACAAACTCCAAATGCATGCAAAGAACTGAATAAAGATCTAAACCTCTGGAACTATTAAATGAAAAAGTAAAGAAGATACTTCCAGATATAGCACATGTAAGAACATTTTTTTTTCCTCAATAGGACGATAGCTGTTCAGGAGTAAGACCAATGATTGGCCAATGAAACCTCACTGACATCCCCAAGATTCAGCATAATAAAGCAAACAGTTGAATAAATAGCCAACAGAGTGGGAGGAAAATCTTTGCTAGCTCTACATATGACAGAGGCTTAGTACCTAGAACTAAAACTACAAAATTAAACAAGAAATCAAACAAGCCAATTGATAAGTGAGCTAATAAAATGAAAACACTATAAAAGATGATATACAAATATTGTAAGCCTATGTTATTTGAAAGAAAATATTTGCTAGTGGATATAATCTTATTAAATGAGTTAAAAGAGTCTTAGAAAGTCATTATCGTATGTTTTTCCTTGATTATGATTGCTATATCCTATGAACACACAAAGTCATATATGTTATATGAAAAGAGAAATAAAACAGTCTAAGGGATCAAACAGGATCTATGAGAGAAGAGAAGGGCATGAGAATATAAGTTTAGTACACAAAATATAATTACATGAAAAATTAAATAATAAAACAATTCTACTTATCAAAATATCAAGATTCACCCATGCTGTCATATATAGTATAATCTCTTCCTTGCATTTGTGTGCTATTCCTCCTAGATGGTCTAAATATTCCTTATTTCTTTTGTCTATTCACTTGATGGACATATATTTTTTTTCACATTTTGGTTATTGTGAATATTGATACAGAAATTCAAGGTTAGTGGAATTGTCTTAAGATCTTGATTCAAGAATAAAACAAAGATGGTGGTGGAGGAGGCTCCTGGCACCTGCTGCTGAGCTTCATGGAGTTTGTGAGTCCAATGGAGGCTCCAAAGGGTGACAAGGTGGCAGTAAAGGAGTCTGTAGAACCTACAATAGCTTTTGAACTACTGATAGATAGATAGATAGATAGATAGATAGATAGATAGATAGATAGATAGATAGATAGATAGATAGATGATAGATAGGATAGATAAGATAGAGATAGATGATAGATAATAAATAATAATAAAATAAATAATTGACAGGTCTTATGGGAAGATGCTATTAAAAAGTGGACTCAAGGAAAAAGGAAAGAGAGATGGCAGAACAATTCTTCAAGGGGCCATGAGAGAAGTCTATTCTCATTTGCTGTGTGTGTTTCAATCAAGAAACGACTGACATGAACCCTGTGGTTGCCAGCACAATATCAGGGAGATGTCCAGCAGACTAGAGTTCTGGGAGCCTTCCGGCCTGGAGTGGGTTGAAACTGGACACAGAGTAGGACTTTGGTGTGGCTTTAAGATTGATGATCTCCAGACAGTCTAACTGTACTGAATCCTGATGGTAACATCTAAAATGTCCTAAAAACTTCCTCACTAATTCTGAGGGATAAAAGCCACTGGCTTAGGTGATTAATATCTGTAGCCTAAGAGTGGGGGATTAAGTAATGTAGCCTCTGTTCTATCTCCACAGGAATTGCACAGGACTCTAACTTTCAGCCTGCTAGTTGAAGTGTCAGGAAGAAAATGTGAATTTAGCATTTATTTGTAAGTTGTAAAATGTTTCCTATGAAAGCTCTCTAAGGAAACGGAGGAAAGCAAACTGATCATCTCTTTGTCTAAACAGTGTTCTGTCCCAAATGTTTTCCTAGCTCATTTCTGCCTCTTCTCTTTGTCCTCAGCACTTAGACATCTTTCAGAATATGTGATCACATGGTTAAATAGCTCATCACAAGTTTACACATAAATTCAAATCATAAATCCAATCAGTAGTTTGCAACTGAGAATGTTTACATGCATATCCATTAGGAGTAATTATCTGGCTAAACATTTGTCACCTGACACAGCTTCACAGGTTCATTGAAAGTTAAAAACCATAACTATGTGTTTAGTGATGTTTTGTATAGATAAACCCAGTCAACATTTTATTTTCTGTCTTAGTACCTATAATAAATCATTAGTTCACTTTTTATGACCTTTGGTTAATGGTTTTACAACCTCTTGGGATGTGCTCTGAGTAGTAGAAAGTCTGGTTACTATCTAGAAGCAATTAACTGGTGACCCGTGGGAGGCTGACAGAGTTCTCACTACAGTTTTGACCATCAGAAAGGACCTAATAGTAGTCCCACTATAAAAAAGCTTAATAAATACTGATATAATTTTAGGAATTCTTATAGAATCATCATTAAGAATTAAGAAGTCATCTATTTGTCTATATAGCATCACTACAAGACAGTACATCTTCATTGTTCTGCAGAGATCTGCTCAAAAAGGTGGGTTAATACCTAGTGATTGTTATATATATAATAATAACAAGGAAATGCATATTAATAGCAGGAATCTTTCCTGAAATTTCTCCTGGGCCTTGCCTACCATAGTTCCATTATAGATTTTAATCTATGGCAAAGTCATTTTAGGAAGATCATCTGCTGGTTACTAGCTCGTTCTATGATGATTCCTGACACTAGAGCTCCTGCAAAACAAATAAATCCTTATTAGGGCGTGCTCTAGGCCCTCAGGCCTGATCAGAGCATAGAGATGTTTTGGAAGATTCAGAATCATCTAATCTAGTTTGGAGTATATAATCAATTATTCCAGATAACCATAGCTATGCATTATTCTATAGAAAGAAGTTTTTCTCACCAACTCACCTAGTATCCATTTAACAATCTTCTTTCCAAACACTTTAAGAACTACTTTTAATCTGTGGCATAAGGATAGACATTTAGAATATAGTTACGGATTATGCTGTTTTAGTAAAGTGATAATTGCAGCTTCTCCTCCAGGACCCATGACTTCACCAGCCCTAGATAGTTGGCTAGGTTTCCAGCACCAGGCATGACTTCCCGTTTGTTGAGATCTTAAATTCAATTAGAGAGACACTGACTACCACCAATAGCAGTGAATTAGTGGCCACAAATGCTGAGTGTAAAGTATGAAGTCAAGATGGCTGCAAATTACCTAACATGGGTCCTGGGAATGCATCTTGCATCTTCAGTAAGAACAGCAAGCTTGCTTAACCACTGAACCATCTCTCCAGTCCTGATGTTCCCCCTTTTGATATAGGCTAGACCTTATTGGAAGATTCAAAGAAGGCTGGGAATTGGAGTCTTTGTGATGGGCTGCCTAATAGTGACTGCAGGATAGGTGGCTGAAAAGTGAGGGATTTTGTAATTAAGAAAGGAGAGGAAGGAAATTATGTCTGAATGGTAATCTCTGCAATAATGGACTTGGCAAAAATTTTTCCATTTTCTATGCCTTAGCAGATATTGGTAAAACTAGGAAAAGAATGTTTCCTACTGAGAAATGCAAAGTACTCAGCACATGGTGAAAACCATACAATTTGAATTTCTTTTCCTTATTCTTCTGTCATTAGTGACCCTGTTTAACCTTACACAAAAATGAGAAATCTATTATTGACATCCTTGTAAGTGAGTTGTCTTTGCTATAAACTGACAGTAGGAAGCTTGTTTTCCTAGGTTATAGTTTAAAATGTTAAATATTTGGCAGTTTTGACTCTATATCAATCTTCAATTAACTTCTAGATGTTTCTCCTAATTTATTTTTCATGTCCACTTGCCATTTAATAATTTTACAAAAAATAACACCTAGTGACACAATAGTTACAAATGTATGTGTATGTTATTACTTCATTTTATGTTATTTGACTTTTTTAAATTGTAGATTTTATGTTAAGTAATAAATTCAGTGTCATGAAATCCTAAAATAACTCACCATGACCTTAGAAAATGAGTGATTTCCAGAGGTCTCTGTCATTATCTTCTCTGTTTATGGGCTATCTGTGTCAAGAAGCTTTTGACCACACTATCTTGCTTTCTTTTCAAATGGTATTTTCCATGACATGTGTGATGACTTCCTTGGTCCTGGAAGCAATGCTCTGTAGCTATGGCTCTTCTGTTCTCCCTTGAACCAGCTATACTTCTATGCCAATACAGGAATGAGTCAGAGTGACTACTAAACAGGGTTTCAAGTTGCTATAGGAGGTTTCACACTACTCCCTTGATACCAATTTCTTCACAATATTCCACCTGGAATCTTATAATACAGCTACTCCCTGCTCAGAGACTTATCTCCATCTTTGAACATATCCTAGACCTACCCATGTTGTTTGTCTTCATATCACGTCTCCACCTTTTAAGGATACATAGCTCTCAAAATTTCAATTAAGAGTCTAAATATATTGAAGGACAATCACATCCTGTGTAATTAAGGTACGACCTCTGTAATTACCAAAATAAGATCATTCTGCACCGTATATATACTCCTATACCAACCTTATGTGTGCATTGTATTTATTGAGCACTGACCTTTTTCTCCATCTTTGAAATGGCAGTTGGACTGAATAATCTTTCTACCATCCTTGGATTACTTTGACTCCCTAAATCCTAAAATTTCCCCAGGAATCTATTGGGTTATTTGGTTTGTTTTGAGAGTAAGTCATTCTTAAATACTGAGGGATAAGGCAGGATTCACCATTTTCTGGATTCCTGCTTTGTTTTTTTTTTTAGAGCATCTGTCTACACTGTCATGGACTTCTACCTGCCTTGTTGCTGTCACTGGTTGCCTTTTTGGGCTTTTTTTCTCCAATCTTCTTGATGTTTAGGAACAAGTCATTTATGAATTTACTTTTCTTGCTAACTTTCCCTAAAATAATAAGGGATTTCATTAATGGCACATCTTATTTCAAATGCCGTTATGACTACAAGGATTTTTTCAAATCTTCATGCAAATTTTACCCTAAGTTCTTTTAATTATATCACTTAAAAGAGTAACGAGTACTTCAACCTCCTTACACTTAAAATGCGGAGTTGTACATGGTTGGGAGAAGCACATCAATGCTTGCTTTTGCCTTTGCTTAGCATAAAGAATCAGTTTTTTCCTTCTCTGTCCTGTAATTTAATCCATATTTGACACTGGAACACCGGTGGTATTCTGAGCCATTTTCAATGACTCAGTTCTTCAGACCTCATGACTCCCAGTCTGTTCTTACTGCCCTTTGTTCCAAATGTTTTCAGAGTCATAGAGAAAGTATTTTTTGTATTTCAATTTAATAAAAGTCAGCAGGGGAAACAAACAGGATGTCAACTGTCATGTAATATTTAAGATAAAAATAATTTGACTTCCTCTTTCCTCTTAGTATCTGTGGACTGCTTAGGATGATTGTGGGTTTAATAGGCTTCACAAGTCACAGAAGAAACTGGGAAAAGGGGAACAAAGTGTAACAGATAATTTTGTTTGATTGATTTGAAGAACTTTGGTTTAAAATTGTGAGAACCAATGCCTTACAGTGTTCAAAGCCAAGGATTTCCAAAACATTTTAAGAGTTTGCTTTCCGTGTGTGTGTGTGTGTGTGTGTGTGTGTGTGTGTGTGTGTGTGTGTTTTATATAAATGAGGGTTCTGGTTTCTGTACATACATGTAGAGATCAGAGCAGGACAGGGGATTTCCTCCTTTATTGCTCTTTACCTTTTAGCTTACATTACTGAATTATTACTGAAATGGAAACTCTCCCTTTTAGCTATGTTAGTTGGCCAAGGAGCTCTCAGGATCTTGAAATCAGCCTCTCTCTACCTGGTTAGAGGAAAATGTGGTCATGACTGGCTGGAGATTTGAACTCAGGTCTTCATGCTTTCAGAACAAGTGCTTTCATTTACCGACCCATCTTTCCATCCTCTATTTGGTTTTTGAATTGAGAAATAATCATACATATTTTGGGGAACACAGGTGCTCTCATGTGTATATCCATGTACTTCTGTACTGCTCACCCCACACTTTATAAGTTTTTCCTAAAAAAGTAGATTGACACTTTAGAACAGTGGTTCTATACCTTTCTAATGTGACCTTTAAACACAGTTCCACATGTTGGAGTGACCTCCACTCATAAAACTATTTTGTCATTACTTTATAACTATAATTTTGCTATTGTTATGAACTGTAATGTAATTATTCGATATGAAGGATATCTGATATGTGACATACAGGTTGAGAGCCATGGTTTTAAGTGACTTCTTGTGTCATAATATCTCTTATATTGCCTAGATAAGTAAAAAGTATTTTTGCCTTTGAAACATTGCTTTTTAATATTATTTTCCTGAACTGTGAACAGTACTGACTGTGCTGTTGATAATGATAGTCCATAGCGTGAAACACCTCAATCACATATTAATTAAAAAGCAATCACAATTTCTATTTCACCTAAGTCATGAAGAATATTTTACATCCTGGAAGAAAGGGTATTGAAGTGTCATATATTATTCTCAAGAGGATTTTGAGACAATGAATTATGATAAAACACAAGCATTGGATAAAGATACGGTTCCACAGAAGGTGTAATATGTGCTTAATGAAGTGCTGCATCGCAGCAATGAGATCAAACACACATTCACATCCAGGTCTATATCTTATAAACTGAATGAAAATACCCTAGCCTTCCTGTTTCCTCATTGGTGTGGAGAATGGTTTGCATGAGAACTAAACACAATTATAAGCTACTTTATAACTGTACTGGCTGGTTTTGTATGCCAACTTGACACAAGCTGAAGTTATCACAGAGAAAAGAGTTTCAGTTGAGAAAATGCCTCCATGAGAACCAGCAGTAAGGCATTTTCTCAATTAGTGATCAAGGGGGGGGGGCTTGTGAGTGGTACCATCTGTGGGTTGGTAGTCTTGGGTTCTATAAGAAAGCAGGCTGAGCAAGCCAGAAGCAAGCAAGCCAGTAAGGAACACCCCTCCATGGCCTCTGCATCAACTCCTGCTTCCTGATCTGCTTGAGTTCCAGTCCTGACTTCCTTTCATGATGAACAGCAGCATGGAAGTATAAGCTCAATAAACTCTTTCCTCCCCAACTTGCTTCTTGGTCATGATGCTTCTGCAGGAATAGAAAACCTGACTAAGACAATAACCTAGGAAACAGTGTACATCTATCAGAATTCCAATAGTTCTGAAGATTACTGACATTTTGTTGTCTTTTATCCAATTGGAATCCAAGAAGTGTTGAGGTAAGAAAGCAGTAATATGCTAGATGAGACACAAAAATATTGATGAAATGTGTCCTATAACTTAATTTGAACTCATATACATCTTAACCACCAATATTTATTATCAATATGTATTTGTTCATGTGGTTCTCAGAGGCAAAATCAGCTTATGGCTCAGTTACTAGGGGTGAATCTTTTTATGACAGTGTTCTGGTATAGACTAGTAAAAGAGTTCCTTCAAATGCATGCCAGTTTCAGGATCCTTTATCCTTTAATACATGTTTCTTTGACACATCTGTCTGGCAATAAAAAAAGCATTCCCAAAAATAGTTTTATTAAATATTAAAATAAATGAGTTGAGTGTCACTTAGTTTCCTTTTAAGTCATATGTGACGAATGCTAGCTTTTCTGGAAAAGTGGAAATAAATACATTTTATCTTTTACTTAATGATTCTTGACCCAAACTGACAAGTGTTTTGAATATCCAGTTGAAACTATATGACTGCCAACTATTGGCAATTGTGCATTGTGAAATGAGTTTAGTGGTCAGAAGAATTCCAAGTCTCACAGTTGTTGAAGTAAAAGTCAGATTATGTCTGTAAAGCAAAACAAACACCACCTTGGAATCACAAACTGTCTGGTATTCTTAACCCTCTCAAAAAGCACATTGGAATATTAAAAATATTTAATCTGGTATCAATTGGGTTGTTTGAAATGGCTCCAATTCAATATTGATAGAAATGGTGATTCAGTACCTATGCACTAAGCCCTGGAGAAACTCGTGAATCTGCCAATCAATCCTCTTGAGTGTGCTATCTAACACGATAACAGTTAACACAGAGACTGGCCCATAGTAAAACATCAAGAATGTTAGCTGTTGCAGCATTGTTACTAAGTCCTGCCCCTTGTACCAAGCTTTAGGAAAAATAGATGGGAAGTAATCACACAATTTTTCATGCTAATACAGCTTATAGATTTCTTACTTCACACAGCAGAAAGTTTGAAGTACAAACGAAGGCTGTGAGAATCAGTTCAAAAGCATAAAAATTGAATGTTATATATGCTCTACTGATAGTCAAACTGTACTGTATTTTGTTCAAGTTATTTGAATCAAATAGTTGAGAGATTAAGAGAATAAATAGAAATGTATATATACGTACTCATATATATCTCTATAGATATACATGTGAACATACACATACAGACACATAAATATGCACACACACACGTAATGTTACATATATTCAAATAAAGTTAGACTAAAATAGCTAGGATATCTGATAGTTGACCAATATTTATGTTTATTTTTCTTATTTCTTTCTCTTGCTTCTTTTCTCCTTTCTTTCTTTTCTTTCTTGTTATATACTGTAATTATAATGAGTATCCTATCTTGTACTGAAGATTTTAATGTTATAGGAAGTCAAATAAATTGCTGTGCTGTTTAAGTTTCAAATGATATAATGTGGAAAATATGTTTTACAGAAAGGCAAAATATTTGCTCTTCAGTTGGAATATTATAACATGGGACAACAACATATTGTGCATATTTCAACTATGTCTCTGCATTCTGATTTCTTGTATGCGCTTGAATATTAGTGTTCTATAGCTATAGTAAAAAAGTCCCAAGAACTTTGTGTGTTATACAACAGAAATTATTTATTGTGTTGGTTCTGAAATCCAGAAGTCCAAGTTCTTTATAGCTGGCTCTACTTTGTAACACTTCTGAAGAATATATTCCATACTTCTCTTTTGATTTCTTCTGAATTCTAAGTCTTTGCCATTTCTAACTAGTACATGCATTGTCCCAATTCCTGCTGTCATCTTCATAGAAAGTTCTTGTCTGGTTCTTTGTCTTAACATGACATCTTTTTACAAGGGCAGCAGCAGTTATAATAGAGAGAGATCTTATCCTCATCTAGCATGACTATATTTTAACTAACCACTTTAATAATAATAATTTATTTCTAAATAAGGTCACATTTTGGAGTTGGGTGCTGGGACTCCACTATGTGCATTTTATATAGATATAGATATAGATATACATAGGCTTTATATATAAACATCATAATTTAAAGTATCACATCATATATAATATATACCATATATATATATATATCATACTCACACCATTGATATATTTGTATTTTGGGGGCATAATTCAACTGACAGTAGTTCTATGATCTGATTGCAATTTTACCTTTTCATGCACCATCTCACTTCTATGCCTTCTGATATCTGATATCTTACAAAAAATGCCAACATTTATAGTTAATTAGGTCCCAGAAATTTGCTTCTTAAGGAGAAGTAGGTACTGTGACAAGTCAAGACAGTACAGAGTCCTTTATTTTGTATTTTTAATGAGGCTGTTTCAGATTTAAATATATTTTGATCTCCCTGATGGAGAATCTTGTGAAAAATTACCCTAAGCTACTCTGGGACCAAAGGCCAAGATGATCCAGCTAACTTATATTACCTCCAGTTAAATAACCTATGTGGACAGAACCTCCTCTTCCAGCTACCTGCTCATCCTAGTTTCTGTTAAACTGCTTGCTTGCCTAAAAGCTCCCACTGCACCTGCTGATCAAGATATCAGAATGTGGTTTTTGCCTTTAAAATCTCCTTGGTGTAACTGGTTCAGGATACACTAAGAACCTAAATACCTAAGTATAGTCCCAGCCAGCTAGATTAAACACTTTTATTGCCCTAAACTGTGACTGAGTGGTCATCTCTGGTGGGTTCCCTGTAACAATACCACAAGGCCTCTACCCAATATTAATAATAATATTAATAATAATACTTCTGGGTGTCGAAGTAATCTGAGGAGGAACACAGCAAAGCACAAATGACACCAAAAGTAAACTGAGTATCACAGTCTTGAGATAACCACAGTGCTTACCAGAGCCAGCAAAAGACTCAGAGTAGAAATGTGAGTGAGGATTATTTGTTGACTGAAAAAAAAAAAAACTTTAAAAACCCTTTTTATTGGTTCTTTGTGAGTTTCACATCATTCACCCCAATATCACTCATCTCTCCTTCCCCTCATTCCTGCCCTCTGCCCTGGCAAAGGAAGCTTTAGTGTGTCACAGTGTGTCTCACAGTATACTCTTGACTATGGTTCTTTGCTTGCAAATGTTTATTGCAATAATTCATTGGTCTGGTATGAGGCCTCTGTCTTCTGCTACTCTTCAATACTGGAACCTCACTTAGACTTCTTTCAATTATTTTGTTGTTGCCCTGTTTCATGGAAATCCTGTAGTTTTGGATATGTAAGACTGGTTCCTTCATGTACTCCACCACTTCATTTATGGGGTAGATGGTGGGGTGGGCCAATTCAAAACTCTGGATCTGGGCTTGAGAGGTATCTGAGGTGGTCAGACTGCTGGCTTTCCTGCTCTCAAGCTCTCAGGGCTGGCTCACCAGCAGCTCCAACAACCTGGACAGGCTCTACCCTGCTGCCCATGTCAGGTACAGGGCTCACTCTCTCAAGTGTTGCAGCCAGTGAGGAGCATGGCCAGTTCTCCCACTCACATGACTCCCAGGCCATGTCTTCTACCTGCTAAAGATGGTGAGGGATGAGGAAGGGAAAGAAGGCATCTCTACCTCTTTTGTGCCACCTTCCAACAGACATCAAGAGGCAGGCTCACCCACAACACTTGATCTGGGACCAGCTCTACTGTGCTTACCCAGGTAAGATGCTAGACCTGAGTGCTGAAGGTGATGGGCAATGAAAGCTGTCTCACTCCGATGACCTCAGGTACAGGTTTCCTGCCTGCTATAGGTGGCAAGAAGCAAGGTAGGTGGGTCATCTTCCCCTCAGCCATGTCATTCAATATCAGCCAAGTTGTCTGGCCAGCTCTCCCATGCTTACACCCTCAGGGCAAGCTAACTAGTGCCCCTGCCATCAGTGTCAACTCCACTGTGCTGCCCAAGTGAGGTGCAGAATCTGCTCTTCTGGGTGCTGCAGCTGGCTAGGGGCAGGATTGCCTCTCCTACTCTCATGTTTCCAGGTTTAGCTCTCCCAAGATGTCCAGGTGAGGGGTAGGTTCAGTTCTGCACAGCCATTAGACATCAACATGTCTCCTGAAAGCAGTCTAGACCAGGAACATTTGCCTGGCCATTGTGGGTAACAGATCCTGCTACTTCAGGACCATGAGCTCAAAGAAGGCCCCCAGTGGCAGCACAGACCAGGACCAGGTGGTACTAGGTGGCATCACCTTCTATTCACATTAGGCTGTTGCTCACTACCCTTTTGTCTCCAGTTCTGCCCCTTTTCATTGCACCCACAACCTTAAGTTTATCTTTTCTTCCATCTTTCCACCATGAACTTGCTCCTCTTAGTGGCACTCACCACTCATGCATTATGGAGCTGGGGAGGGATATGGCCCCATTCCAGGTGGTCTTCTCAGGCTAGGTAGGTCCCTGTCTAGGCCCTGTGGTGCTGATCTGGTAGTAACCTTGGGTTTGCTCCTCATCCCCACCTACCTGAGTGATCCCATGTGAGGGTCATCTGTTTTGGGCTACTCCTGTCTGGGACCCTCAGTCACAGACAGGGTTCTTCTAGTCTCTGGTTTACCTCTGGTCCTGGGATCCATAAAGACCTGTGTGTTGCCTTACTGATGGTTGTCTCCTGCTAACTCCCTGTTCAAGCTCCTTAGCACTGAACTTGTGGTCATCTCAGGCTCACTTTTTTTTCAAGGAATGTTAGGCTACTAATCATTTAGATAGTCATAGGTCAGAACACTGAGGATAGACATAGACTCTCTCTTCTCTGACATCTGATACCCATGTGACACAGTTATACCTGCAATGCCTTTAGGGGCAAGGAATGAATGTCCTTTAGTCAAGGCAGTAATCCCTACGGTGTGTGACATTCCCTGTTCAACGAAGAGATAATTGTATCATAGTCTACAACAACATGACATAAGAGCTTAGAAAAATTCTGAAAATTACAACATGCACGTATGTAAGCACCTACCCCAACAAAGATTATTGCTGTTTGTGGTGGTTTGAAAGAAAATGGCCCTACAAGCTTACATGGAAGAAATGGCACTACTAGGAGGTATAGCCTTGCTGGAGTAGGTGTGGCCTTGTTAGAAGTGTGTCATTTTCAGGGCAGGATTTGAGGTGTCAGATGCTTAAGCCATGTCCAATGTCACATTCACTTCCTGCTGCCTGCTCTTGTTCTTGATAAAGAACTCTCAGCTCCTTCTCCAGAACCATGTCTGCCTACTGTCTTCATGCTTCCTGCCATGATGATAATAAACTAAATTTCTGAAACTGTAAGCCAGCCTCAATTAAAAAAAATTGTTTTAAAATAAGAGTTACTGTGATCATGGTATCTCTCCACAGCAATAAAAACCCCAAATAAGACATTGTCTTGCCCCTAGTGTATACTTTTGCCTCCTTATCAAAAATCAGGAGACCGTAGGAACATATGTATATAGGGACCCTCCATTTTATTCCATTGGTCAGTAGGTCTATTTTTTTAAAATCAAGTTCTTTTCTATTGTTATCACCAGGGCTCTTTAATATAACTTCTTCCCAAACTTTTATTATTCAAGATTGTTTTGGTTATCCTGTAGATCTTTTGTGTTTCCATATGAATTTATGTATGTTTTCTTCAATTTCTGTAGAGAAATGCATTGGGATGTTGGTTGAGATTGCATTTAATCCTTAGACTGCTTTTGGAAGAGTGGCAATTTTTTCCATATTAATTTTAATATTCCATTCTGTAGGTGGGCTTTCTGTATTTTGGTATCTTCCTAATTTCTTTTAAAACCCATAGATAGCTAGACCCTGGGCCCTAGAGGCAAACAAAATATAGTTATATTAGTAACTGGGCATAGTAATAAACTAGCCCCTGAGTTTTTTATTGTTGTGCCTATAGATTATTGGATAACAACCTTATTAGAAAACTTTCTTTTTGTAGTCAATGAACATTGATGCAGATAGCCACAACTCTTCACTGTGCAGAGACTAAATGACTGTGGAATGCTAGAATCTAATTAGTTCTGCCATATCACACCTATCCCTCTAAGGCCTAATGGTCATCACCGAGAGGGAGCCAAAAGGCCGTAAGAGTCACAGGTAATGGACCTGTGCCATGTGAAGCTATTTGCTGGACATGATGAAACTCTTGTATACATGAACTCACAATGGCTGATACTGCATTCATAAGATCTGCACAAGATCAAGCCAACCGAACTCCAAGCATGAATGGAGGAGTAACATATGATGTCATAACCCCAGCTAAGAAGCTATTAGCAACTGAAAAGTGCTGGAAGAGGGGATGTCAGTTTTTCTCAGTATTTAAATCACTGAAAGACTATCCATGCTCTTGTAGAGTGTCCTACTTTTGATCACATACTAAGATGACTCAGTGGATTTAAACACAGAGCATATCACATTGGGAGGGAAAAGGGGTAGGGTGCATAGGGAAGGAATTGGAGGGGAAATAAATAGGTTTGTTTGATCAAAAGAAATACACACATACATCCCCCTCCAAATGTATGAGTATGAAGTTCTCAGCAAAATACATTAATACAAGAATATTCATCAAAAAAATGAATAATTCAGTAATGTACTTGTTAGATACATCTGTTGCTTTCATAAAAACACCTCAAAATAAGTTGAAGGTAATGTTTTTTTGTTTGTCTTTTGGTTTACCCTTTAAGAAATAGGGCCCATTGTAGTGGGGAAGGCATGGCAGTGGGGAGTTTTCTCATGACCTTAAGAACTTACCATATGGCTTCTTTTGTATATCTGAGATGATCAGGAATTGGAGAGGCTGAACTAGAATACAAGTTAGGCTATAACACTCAGTGACTGCTTCACTCAACTTCTACCCATGACCCACTTCTGCCAATCAGGCACCACCCTCAAAGATTCTATGACCTTTTAAAAAACACTGTCATTTGGAAACAAAACACTCTAATACAAGTGCTTGTAGCAGAAATTCACATTTAAACCATAATTAATTTCAAAACTAGCTTTTGCATAAAAAAACAAGAAGCAAATATGGTAAAATCTTGGCTTTCTCAATATGTATTTTATGACATATCTGAAAAATTAATTGTACTCACATGTTTCCTATTGTTATTATTCAATTTCCTTACAGAGAACATTGTATAGTACAGTTAGGCAAACCTAGAGGAAATAGCTCACTTCCTGAATGAGGTCCATCAATGAAATCAGGGGCTATAGTATGCTACAGGGGCAGAAAATGCTGCCACCATGTTAATAAAATCACAGTGTTTCAAAGCATTGTTTTTTCCCATTAAGTGAGAGTATACATTTTAGATGAGAATGAAAAGTTTATTATAATAAATAACCTCTAATAAACCAGTAACATCATCCTGTGTTATCAGATATTGAATACTACCCAGAATTGGATGCACTGGAATTTTGTATGACTGCTGAGCAGTGAATTGCTACAAGATATCTCAATATAAGATGTTTTTAGGTGATAGGTGTAGAGAGAATCTTTTGTGGAATGTGTGGAAGCATCACCTGTCAATAAAATGCTGTCAGTCTATTAGCTGAGGCAGGAAATCGGGAAGTGGAAGTTCTGGGATACAGAGAGGATTTCTAGGATAGGATCAGGCATGGGGGAGAGTCGCCCTGAATGTTGATGGAGACGGTTCTGTGAACCTAAGGAGAAAGAACTATCCATGTGGCGGGATAGACTAGAATACATGGGATAACTGAGTTATGAGCTAATGAGAATGAGCCAAAGCTTTGGGCCGAGGCAATTATTCATAAATGATCCAGTCTCAGAGTCGTTATTTTGGGAACTTGAGCATGGGTAGAAAAGACTGCAGTTACAGATAGGGATTTCATACTCAGTTCTAATCTTATGAGACCACCATCATTGATGGACTCTATCCTCCATTGAAATGTTGTTAAGGATATTGAAATGCCCTATAATATACATAGGAGGTATCTCTGATGATGGGTGGCTAAGAAGCAGAGAGATTGTGTGTGTTGGTGCACTGGAGACAGGGTATATAATTTTAGATCCTAGATCTCATTGGCCTAATCCCTCTAGGTAGGCCCATCTCCAATTTTCTACCACCCCTTAATAATGCCACTACATTATGAGTCTACCAGTGAGTGAATCTATTGACAAGGGAGAGCATCATGGTGGTATATACATTTTAATAATGATGGAAAATATTAAAATAGAACATTCCAGATAATAGTATGTTCTGGTATTTCTTTAGGGTTTTCTTTTGTGTGTATGTCTGTGTGTATGTATTGGTGTGAGTTTACCTGTGTGTGTATAAAGGACAAATGATAATCTCATGTGTGCCATTCTTCAGAAACATTGTCTACCTCATTTTTGAAATAGGGCCTCTTATTAGCATAGTGTTTGCCTACTTGGGTAGGCTGGATGGTTAGGGAGCACCAAGAATCCTCCTTTCCTCCTCTCTGAGATTAAAAATGTGTGCAACTGCACCTGACCTTTCTGAATAGATTCTGAACATTGTACTTGGCTTGTACAAAAGTCCTTTACCTATTGAGCAATCTTCTCAGCAATTTCTTTGTTTATAAAGCACCGGTTATTTAATATAGTTAACTTTCCTCTCCAACTACAACAGCTCTGTTTCATTGTCTTCTTGCTCTTGTTATTGATGTACAAATTCTACACATGCACAAGAGATACACACAATGATAAGATAAAGGAATGCCTATGTTCCAAATGACAAATTGCCAAAGAGGTTCTGGTTTATGTAAATGCTACACGAGAATCTTACGGACTGTCCTAATATAGAAACATAAAGCCAAAACGAGTCATCCAGAGGGAAAACATATTTTCTATATATCTTTCTTGAATGCATGGTTTTCTTCCCAGTTTACCCTGCTCCTGTTTACTTTTAAAATGAATACATGTATCTATTTAGTTCCTGTGATCTTCTCCTTTAATCTTGACTCTAGCTCTCATAGACAGCTTTCCAAATTTATATCATGTACATTTTTTGTGTGTTTCTGATAAATGATCATACTTCATTTGCATGTGCTTTTAACTTATGAGATGTTTTCTATTCAAAGTAACCTTTATTTGTTTTACAGTATTTCATTGAAATTATAGTTTTGATTGAGGAAATCACTCAGTCAATAAAGTGCATGAATACCTGAGCATGATTTCTTGAACTTCTATTCACAAGAGGTGTGGTGGAATACACGTGTAGTTTGTAACTCAGTACTTACTAGCCAGTCTAGCCTACTGGTTGAACTGCAGGCTACTGAGAGAATTTTTCTAAAATAAATAAATAAATAAACAAATAAATAAACAAATAAAGCAGATGGTGCCTAATGTTATCCTGTGACCTCCACATAGATTCACACGTATGTGCACTTATCTATATACAGTAGAAAATGTGCACACACACACACACACACACACACACATACACACACACACACAGAGAGAGGCACATATACGTTGTTTGATGATTCACCTAATCGGTAGACTCTACATTTCTCTTGATAAGTCCTTGCTCATTCTAGAGTATGTACTGCTGCCCTTCTTTCTCTTCCATGTATCTCCCTCTTAATGCTTATTTATAAATCTATATTTAATTCTGTTTTTAAGTAAACATCATATTTACTTCATAAAAAGTAATGTTCAGCCATGGAGTTTGAGAACAAAGACTCTATTCCTTGTAACTACTGAGGGGTATTGCATGCTGTTTTTTCCTGGTTATTCTCTGGGTGATGGGCTTGCTCATGGCCTGCAATCCCTCATGCTGCCATGAATATCACATACATTTCCCTGGGCTCCTGAGTAAGAGGATGCTTGATGTGTCTCACAGAAGAACTTCTGAGCGTAGAGTAATACTGGCCTTTCATTCCAACTTGAGCTTTAACATGACTCTTCTCACCAACGGTAGGAAAAGTCCCACACACATGGATTTCCCCAAGCACATGATATCATTAGCTTTTTATTCTGTTTAACAGGTGCTAGGTGGCACCCTTCTTTAATTACATTTAACTCACTCATGAGTAATGATTAAGGGTTTTGGGTGTCTGGATGTCTTTTATGTTTGATACCTTTTTCCTTGTTTCTTCTTTTTCATGAATTTTAGCTTTTATTTTTTTCACCCTAGGAACATTTTCATTTCCTTATTTACTCATAGAATACTATATATAATGAATATTGTATATATATACATATATATGCAGTATATATGAGTGTATGTTTAATATTTTGAGAAATTTTGCTGTCTTGTCATCTGCCTTGAATCTTTGCTAAGATTCATTGGCTAAAGTTCTATACTTTGGTGTAATAAGTTACCATTCTCTGTCTTATATTTGTAGTTTGATATTTTTCTTTATGGTTTCTTTACAAGATCATGCCAAAGACACTGCAGTAAATTTATTCTGATCTACATAGCAAGTTCTAAGCTAGCCAGAGTCACATCAAGAGGCACTATATTAACTTTTTTTCTGCATGCCTATCTTTTCCATTAGGCTTTAATTGTACGTGTGTGTGTGTGTGTGTGTGCGTGTGTGTGTATGCAGTACCTATTGAATCCATGCCTTGTCCCCTTCCCCGTCTCTCTCTCTCTCTCTCTCTCTCTCTCTCTCTCTCTCTCTCTCTCTCTCTCTCTCTCCCTCTCTGTATGTATGACTTTATCTAAGAATCTGGGTTTCTCACTATTTGTAGCACAAAATCTCTCAGAATACATAGATGTGTGTAACCATAGGAATTAAGAAAGAAATATGGTATTTACAATAAAATATCTCTTTCATGGTCAAAGTAAGTAGAGAACTGGGAAGGAGAAGTTATTGGATGATTCATGCTAGTTTATACTCTACCAAAATACCATTAGCTAGGCATCACTGATTCCTAGTTGATGATTCAAGAGTTGTACTATATAAGGAAATCCAAAGACTTCACTAGCAGAAGCCAATGCAAGGATGAGCTTTACCACAACACATAATGGTTCTCCTTTGGACTTTGACAGATAGAAGGAAAAGGAGAACTCTCCTAGCTATGTGATCTACTACCAAGCTACATCCTCAGCCCACAGGGAAACCTTTTTCTGATAAAGTACATACAATTGCTTGTGTCACTCTGACTTCACCTTGACCCATTTCTAAGTAACCTATTCAATCCCATAAATAGTTGCAGCACCCCAGTGACAGGGCTTCACTGTGACAGTGTGTTGCTCCTGGCCTTCTGGTCTCAATTTACTATTTATACCTTTAGATGCTGGCACTGCTTTTTCATGTCACAATGCAACAGTGGCTTCTAAGTCTATATATTTTAAAAATATTTTCCCTAACCTGACCAAAAATGCTAATGCTTAGAATGCTGTACTGTAGACAGACAACCTATCAAATGTACGCTGGCAGATGGACTGGCTTCTGCTTTTATGGAACTCAGAGCATTGCCAAATAAATAAATACAGTAAAAAGAAAAAAATCAAATTATCATACCCTTAAATAAGTTATTGTGGGGAAACTGCCAAGAGCATTTCTTCTGTTTCTCATTCTGTCTAAGATCAAGGTCAAAAGGTCACAATGTAGTGGGCCAGGGAGCTCAGCCTCAGATTGTTCCAGTACACTAAATGAGCTTCCATTCTTATCAAAGCAAGCCTGGGGAAGTCTGTCTGGATTTACTGATGGATTGTCCAGCAAAGCTGCCAGAACTTCTAGCTTATTGTTCACAACCAGCAACGTTACCTCATCCGTGGGTCCAGAACACCACTTATCTTGCTTCAGAAAGACAGAGCAGGAGGTACTTAGAGGGAGCTGTGATAAAAAGCAAACTCAATGAGGACCTGGTTTGCTGTCTCAGCTCCTGGGTCAATCTGTCTTCTATCTAAATAGCTCTGCTTTTGTTACAGAATTTTCCTCATTTAAAGATAACAATGGAGCTGAAAGGAAAGAAAATATTAGAATCTCAGATGGTGCTTAAATTACAAGTAACTTGTAGTGATATACTTTGCTTCTAAAACCCACAGAGAAAACTTTTGCCCGTATTTAACTGGCATTCTTGTTAAGCTTATAATGGTTTACTTAAAACTATGTTTTCAGATTATTTTATACATGTATGGGTGTTTGGCTCATTTGAATGTTTGTGCACCATGTTCATGCCTGGTGACTATGGAGGCCAGTAGAGGTAGCCAGGTCTCCTGGAACTGGACCCTAAAGAAAGTTGTGAGCTGCCATGTAGGTACTGGGAATCAAACATTTGGTTCTCTGGAAAAGCAGATCTTAGCTACTGAGCTATTTCTCTAGCCCCTTATAATGATTTCCTTGCAGAAAAGCACAAATCCAAAGAATTTACCGAGGAGATTTACCAGTTTTTTTCTTTAAGAAATCTATGAATGCATCTCGTCTCGATCTTTAAAACATGAAATGTTTTGGCTCAGAGTCTAACTAATTCTGTAAGCTAATGATCAATGAGGAATGTTCAGTGCCTCAAGCATTATCAGAGGATAATGTTATGTGCCCTATGCCCCACTTATCTGGCTCTCCAGGGTTTGGCAGCCTTTCTATTCATGAATACAGTTGTGAACTTGGAACTGCAGAGTAAAAGCTATGAATGGCCAGGATTAACATTGCCAAGCCTTGATCTGAAATCCAATATAAATTCTGGTGAGTCTCATGTTGTAAATCACTTGGACATAGGTCTTAAAGGTACTTTCCCATTTTACTTATAAAAAAGCAAGCCAAGTAGAGGACAGGGCCTGTGCTTATTATTCTAATACTATTGTAACAACTTGCTGTACAGATATAAAAACTCAAGCTTCTGAAGTCAAACATATGTCATGGCAACTATTAAATAATTTAAGTGAAGATGTATTTGCAGAACAGTGACCGTCTGACCCTTTCACAGTAGACATAGAAACTTTTATAAAACAAAAGGATGAAAACTGGCTGTCCCTGAACCTTCAGGTAGCAGTTCTGTGTGCCGTGATGATATTAAGTTGTTTCAGCAGCTTGGAATAAGCTAAAGACATAGATGAGAAGTGCAGAAAACAAGAGTAAAGGGCATGGTAGAAGGAATGGAAATGAGAGCTTGATTTTGGAATTATATTTGAGACTGTCAAAGGTAAGCATCTATTGCTACTCTGGTACAGTTCAGGTCCCAGCCCAGAAAATGGTGCCACTCATATTCAGGATAGGTCTTCCTACCTCAGTTCACCCAATTAAGAAAATCTCACTATGGCATCAAAGATCGCTAAGTGGTTAAGAAAGGGGGCTGTTGTTCTGGAGAACTTAAGTTCAGTTCCTACATTCATGCATTCATGGTGAACATCTCATAACACTGTCGGTAACACCAGCTTCAGAGGGTAGAATACCATCTTCTGGCCTCCAGAGGCACCTACACACATAGTACACACACACACACACACACACACACACACACACACACACACACACACAAATACACACATACATGACTATATAGATATTCCCACATACCCATAAATAAAATGTAATGAAATAATAAACATTAAAAAAGAAAAAAAATCTCTCATAGCCATGTCAACAGGCTAAGTCCAAACAATTCCTCACTGAAACTCTCTCCCTACGTGGTTCTTGATTGTAGATTCTTTACATCTAAAACAGTATCACACTATTAAGGAAATAAAGTTGAAAATTCATGAGTAAGTAAGGAATAACTCATTTAAAAAATTACAGTCTATGCCACCATTGATGGGTTGAAATCCAAAGATATTTATAGTCTTTTTTGTTTGGACCAGGAAAAATACTAATTTCTTAGCCACTGCTTAGAGACTCATTTTTAAAATCTAAATATAACTTGTTTATTATAATTATTTTTTTGAAAAATCTCTTTTAATTTTGAGATTATAATATGATCACATCATTTCCCTTTTTCCTGTCTTCCTTCCAAATCCTCTGAATAGCCCTCCTTTATTCTTTCTAACTCATGCTCACTTTTTCCTTAATTGTTGTACTGTGTGTATATTAATATATAAATACAAACTGTTCAGTCTGTATGATGTGACTTATGTGTGCATATGTTTTCAGGATTCACTGTTTAGCATTATATGACCAATTGGTGTCCTCTCTACTGGGAAAGACTATTTCTCCTGCTCTCTACATTCTTTAGCTGTCTGTAGCCCTTTGGAGAAATGTTTTGAAACACCAAAGTTATTAAAACTAAACTTGCAGGTGAGGCAAGTGTATCTCCCAGTGGCAGATTGGAATAATTCAAATGTGCCTGCTTTAAGTTAGTGTTACAGACCTAACTTTCCTATGCTACTAAGCAGTTGTAGGAGGCCATCGACTGAAAAACCCAGATATTTGAGCTGATACTGAGGAGAATGAGCAAAGGATTTTGGATATTGACCTTGTTTGCTATGAAATCTAAATTTTAGTATTTGTTAATTCAATATTTATATGAGTTTACACACATGTCTGTAAATGGGTATGAAGAAACTGTTCTTCAAATTTTGAAGCAGATTTTTTACATGGTATCACAGAATATTAATAAGTGAGCCAAATACTTGATTAATTAACCCTAAAGTAAATTTCATTAGCAACAAAAATATAAAACCACAGTTTGTAAAAGATTAGTTTAAAAAAACCAACATATGTGCCTTTCAGAAGAGAGAGAATTACCGATATGGGTTTCTTGGAAGCAGCAAAAAGATAGAACCTTTTTTTTTTTTTTTTTTTTTGTAAATCAAGCTCAGTCAGTCTGTGTCTTTTTATAGAAAATTGAAACCATTCATATTTAGTAATTATTAAAAGGTAATGAAACAGTAGTTATTCATTCCTGTGATTTTGTTGATTTTCTGTTGCCTTTTCAGATTTCTTTTGATGACCTACTCTGTCATTATTTATTTGTTCCCCATGACTTCCTGAGTTTCTTTACCCATTCCTGGACTTATTCCTTTTAGTATTTTCTGTAGGTTTTTAATTTTGTACCATCATGGTAAATTTTTATTTCTCCTATAGTTAATGATGGATTGTTCTGGTATAACAATCTGGGTTGACAACTGTGGTCTTTCAGAACACAGAATGCATCCTTCCAGAACCTTCTGGCTTTCAAGATTTTTATTGAATAGTTCAGTGTTGTTTTGCTGGACCTCACCTTGCAAATGACTTGACATTTCCTTCTTGAAGTTTGTAATACCCTTTCTTCATCCCTTGTTTTTAATGTTTAAACTATAATATCTTAAGGGACATTTATACAGGAATGGGATCTTCTGCTCCAGGCTTTGAAAGTTTTCTTCTATGATTTCACTGGAGGTTTTACTTTATTTTTTGCTATGGTTGATCCCTCTTCTCTTCCCATAATTGTGGGCTAAGTCTTCGGACTGTGTCCCCTAAACTCTCCAATGGTCTGTTCATACACTTTAACATTTTTCTCGCTGACATTTACCGATTGACCCTATTTCTGCCCATTGTCTTTCATCCCTGACTCCCTGGTTTGACTTGATCCATTCTCTGAGATATGCTTCCCAATGAGGTCATAACTGGCTTAGTGGTTTTTTTTCAATTCTGGATACCTTTGTTTTAAGTTCTCTTTTTAAGAAATTAAACTGTATTTGAATATCTTGAATCAACTTCTCCATTTCATCCACCTCTCTGTCCTTTTCTTTTTTGAGTTGTTTGATCATGGTCATAATAATCCTTTTGAATTTTGTCTGGCAGTTCTTTCAGGTAATTTTCAACATGGGTCATTACTATAAGGTTATTATTATTGTTATTATTTTATTATTATTATTACTATTATTAACTAAGACATGACATTTTGTTTTTCCTGTTGTCTCAATTTATGTTTGCATAAATGTTTGTTGGTTGAATTTTTCTTTTTTGTTCGAATTGTCTTTCCTTCTTCATTAAACTTGTTTACGTGTTCAGGATGGGGATAATTTATAGCAGGACTGGGATCTCAGTTTCCTCTCTCTAATATTTGTGGATACCTCCAGCTCAGGTCTGCTGCTTGTCACCTACAATTTTGTGCCTTTATCCATTTAGACAAGGAGTATGAAGCAAAATTTCCCTGGCAGTATGGATGGGGCAATCCCAAAGCAAGGGTGTGGCATGTGTCTCTCAGCCTTGTGAAGTAGCTACAGCTTCCCTTGTGGGGAGCACGCTGGGAACCAATGATTTTCAAAGGGAGATCCAGGATCTGGCAGGAGGTAGTGGTGACTGGCAAGCATCTGCTAGGCTCTGTGCTAACCTAAATGAACGGGAGCTTGGAACCAGAGTGCCAATAGCCTATTTGAGTCTCTGCACCAAATGGGCTGGAGTATCCCTGGTAGGAGTGGTCTGGGATCTGATAGGCCCCAAAGTGAAGGCGAAGTTCTAGGAAAAGGTAGCTGCTGTTTAGACCAGCAGCTGTAGGGCTTTACCATGATCTGAGGGTAGGATGTGGCGGGTGGGGCATATGCAGGAAGGAGGGAGGTTTGTTTACCCGGGTTTCCATGTGTTATAAACTGGCTCCCTGTGTTACTTTTATGAATAGCATAATTTCAGAGGATTGAAACTTAAATCAAAACTTAAGATTTTTTTGTACAAATACCAAATTGAATGGATGTTTATACTGATCTACAATTCTTATGAATAGCCCCTCAAACAAACATGATTCTGAATTCAAATTTTGAAAATATATGTAACATTTCTAACACAGTGCAACATAGTATCCATAATTCAATTCAATAGATTGATGTAGCAAGCTGTAGGATATTTGTTCTAGTTTGAATAAACACACAATATAGATAAATTCATGTCAGCTCATTGGTTTGTGGCCAAAAATAATTAAAAGAAGATATAATTTTCGGAAATTTGGATTTTACAATTATGGATAAGGGATTGTAGACATATGTGTCACTCCCTCTTTTATCCTCACTGTCATTTAACCAAGGAATTCAGTTCTACTGGAGAAAGCTGTAAACACAGAGAAAACTGGTTTCTCATCAGGTTACCCATCACTGTGCTCATACAGGCTCTAGAAATTTCTCAGAAATTCAGCCAAGTTTCTCGGGTCTTGCATCAAAATTCCAATAAAAACATTCTTCTTGGCTTTTAGGTGATGATTTTTGTTGTGATTCTAAGGAAAACAAAAGACATTAGGACTCACGTTCCAACTTTGCTTGAATGAGAATGACAGTCCGCTGTAATGAAGGGATTTTCCAGACCCTCTGAATAAGGAGGGTGGCCCCACTCTACGTTTGACATCCAAGCCCTTCTGTTAGTGTTCTGATGTGTTAAAAGGATTAACCCTTAGATTTCTGGTGTGTTATTGTTGCTTCTCTCACTATTGGAGGAAAGTGGTAAGCTGGGTGTCTCGGGACAGTTGGAAGATTAAAAGCATGGGAGATAAAGTTGATGTTTTTATGAGATAATAGTGAGTGTTTGAACCAGCAGAACTGAAGGTATTAGTTCACTAAGCTATCTGTGGAGGTTTGATTGGAGTTTTAGACATAATTATAACTGACAGTCGAAGTAGTATAGTATGAAGAAGGGAGACAAAGGTGGGGTAGTTTCTTGTCATGATAACAAGTGCCTGGGATAATGAATTTAATAAAAAGAAAAGTTCATTTGGGTCCAGTCTATTCGTTTGAGTTTGAGGCTATTAATAACTCTGGAGTTATTACACCATAGTAGAAGTACACATAAAAACTAGTTAATCCAGGTCAAAGAGGCAAAATAGCAAGAGACTAAATAAAGTCCCACAATCCCTTTGGACATCCTTTTCTCAAGGAGTTGTGGAGACATTTTAATATCAAAAATTCAGCATGTTTATGTCTGACCATGAGCTAAATGACAATACATGAAAAGGTGCTTTATTAAGAGGCAGCCTAAGAAGAGAAATGTCAAGGCATCATACTCTCTGTGTAATTTCAAATAATCCTTCCCCAAGTTTGAGTGTAAAGAGGAAATGGGAGCTTAGATTACAATCAGAGAGCAGAAGAGAATCTTATAACTTCTGTTTTATTCCTTTCTGGAGTCTTTTACATCATCAAATAAAGAGTGCACTTCTTTCAAAGATCAGAAAATACATTCCTAGTTACTGTTTATTTTATTCAGTCCATAAATGCTAGCGTATTCTTTCTTTGTGTGTATAATGTGAGCGCATGTAAGTACACACACATTTATGTGTGTGAATGTTATTATGTGTGCCTTTGCCACATGTGTGGAGGTCAGGAGACAATCTTCTGTATCCTCTCCTTCCAATGTGCTTGAAGCAGAGTCTCTTTGTTGTTAGCTGCTGCATACACCAGGCTAGCTGGCCTCCAAGCTGCATTTCTACCTTTTATTCCAGTGTAGAGAGTTATGGTTATAGATGTGTACCACAGCCGGCTTTCTGAGTTCTGGAGATCAGAGTCAGGTCTACATGCTGATGCAGCAAGCACTGTACTCAGAGAGCCATCTCTCCTCACCAGTACAAATGACTGAAGTTCTAAATTCCCTGTTAGGCTAGAAACAAAAGGTTGAATGGGATACATTTGAGATCCAGTGAGGAGTTTGCCAAACATATTTTACTATACAGAATCTTGTCACTGTATCCATTTGACTGTGCGGAGACCAAAAATATTTTCTACAAAAATATAGCAACAATCCTCTTTATTCCTCTTCCTATGTGTGAAGTGAATATGTGGGGTGTCTATACAGAGGCTAGAAGGTCAATCTAGGCAGTACTTTCTCAAGACTGTTTATCTCTTATTTCTTTGGAGACTGAGTCTCTTGCTGAGTGGGATCTTACCAAGTAGAGTAGGCTGACTAGCTAATGATCTCAGGCATCTGTATGTCTCCACCTGCCAAGAATTAGGATTACAAATATGTACCATGACGCTCGCCATTTTTAAATGGGTGCTTGGGATTGAATTCAGGCTTCTATGCTTGTACAGTAAGCACTTTATCCACAGAGCCCTTTCCCCAGTCCCAACGATGTCTTTTATTATGTGTGTAATGACCGAAGCTCAAGATATTGTTGACATTAATATAGAAAAATCGCATAGACCCACTCTACCACATCATCCTGATTATCACAAAAAGTTACCAAGTGGGTCAATGGCAAGGCCTCTGATCTCATATTTCAACAATTTATAGCTCAAAGAATACTTCTTAAATTATTATTTTTAGCAAAGAGACCTCATCAGTAAGTTTTTCCTTGAAATTTGGACCATAAAAATCATATTTTAACAGAAAATCACATTATAATCACCAGGATTGATAGAAGCCCCTGAAAGGTTTTGTGTATTCTGGCCCTTTCTACAGTGCATTTTGGGTACTGTCAAATACAGTTTGAAAATATATTGCTTGCATCCTTCTACCTTAGACTTAGTTAATATTATGTTACAAAGATAAGTTCTGAAAGAATATGGCATGGAAATGTATCCCAAGTGTCCTGAGTAAATGTTTAAAATTTATATTGAATTCATTTCCTAGTTGAGTTACTGCTTATGTTTTGAATTTTCAACCTTCTGGAGTAAGCTTACTTAAAAAATAGATTTCTTTCAGTGCTATCACCAGGAGGAACCATTATCATGTAATATACGATCTGTTTATGTTTCTGTGGAGGGCATCTAAGCTGGAAAGTAGGTGATCACTGTGAAGCAAAGCAGATGGCGATGGGTCTGGTTTGTGTCTGAGGGTAAGAGTAGCAGAGGTTCCTAAACTCCTCAGATGTGGGTCACTCACTCTGGCCCTGGTATGCTGCGGAAAACCCTTTCAAGCCTGAAATCATTACCAGGAATTTCCTGAGGACCCCGGGATTAGAAAATATGGTAAATTCCATCTTTTTTATGTCTTTCATTTGGATTGTTTTGCGTCATGAATACACACACACACACACACACACACACACACACACACACACACACACCCTTAAAGGAGAATAGAACTTGCATGGAAATGATTATACCAACTTTGAAATATAGGGCACTTGAGCTTCAGTTACTGTGAATTAAATGTTTTGGAGAAGTTAGTGTAAGCTTTGTTTGTAATGTTGACTTAGTTTTTACTTTGTGGTCCCTGGCCTAGAACTGTGCTTTATGGACTTTGGCATAGAGTTTGTATTCCTGACCCCATTTCAGCATTGTGTCCTGATAATACTTCTGTGTTGTTCTTCATACAGTAAGTCCAGGATGGTAGATTCATTGCACCATTGTTATTTCCTGCCATCTCAAGTGTGTAAAAATACTATATACTATGTTTTCAATAAATGACTTCCATAAAACATGTTTAAAAAATAAATCTAACTCTGGTAAAACAAAACAAAGAAAAACAAAAACCCCAAAATTGTCATCTCATAGAGAGAGTATTTGTCTCTTATAGTATCAGGAATGATAAAAATATTTGTACCACCTATAGTTCACTTAATTACCATATTGTATTAACTATGCCCAATTCTAAAATAAATGTAAAATGTTTTTAGTTATAGTAACTAAAAGCTATAGATTTGCATGTTGGAACTAAAGAATCAGTGGATGAGTATGCATTTCCTCATAAAAAGCATGTTTAAATTTTATTTCTCTCTATAATTGTTACCATATACTTTGTTTAGTACATATTTATTTCAGGTAATGTGTTTCTCCAAATTGCCCAGGGGTTCTTGAACTCACAGCAGTGTTCTGTGGCAGGATTTTCTCTGTCCAATTACATTAAAATATTAGTGCAGTAGGAGGTCTGTGATTGGACAGGGAAAAGGGAGGCAGAGCTAAGAGCTGCAGAGACAGAGAGCGACTGAGGCGAGAGGAGAGGAAGCAAGATAGAGGGCGATGGACAGGATTATTCAGAACCAGCGTGTGTTTTTTTTTTGTTTTTTCGAGACAGGATTTCTCTGTGTAGCCCTGACTGTCCTGGAACTCACTCTGTAGACCAGGTGGCCTCGAACTCAGAAATCCGCCTGCCTCTGCCTCCCAAGTGCTGGGATTAAAGGCGTGCGCCACCATTGCCCAGCTACCAGCGTGGTTGTAAATAGCCACAGGTAAATATGATATCATGTAGGACTAAAATAATTGGGGTATCTTGTTTAATCTAGGTGGGCTGCTTGTACCATTATCAATTGACCTTGAAATTATTGTGTGGGCATCTTGTGGAGTGAGAATTTATTGATATATAAATCTGACTGTTTAAGTTTCTCGAGTTTTGTTTCTACCAGGTTGCTGGGTGTTGTGGCAGCTGACTGTGGGGTGGGCGGTCGTTGCGTGGGGCTGGTGTGGCAGCGACCTGCTAAGGGAACTTAGGGAGTCAGGTACAGATATTTCGGGAGCTCCCGGCCAGAGACTGCTGAGTTGAGAACACCCTGGTGGAGCCATGTGGCCCGATGGTGCCTGGCGGGATACAGTCTTTCTTAATATTTCCTGCAATAGTCCTCTTGCCTCAGCCTCTGGGTACTGGTTAATAGGTGTGAGCTACTGTGCCTCTCTCTTAGTACTATGTTTCATATAACATTTGAGTGAATTAGCCCTTCCTACAATTTTATATTCAAAATTGAGCTATCTTTAAAAATTGCTGTTAATTGCAGTAATAGGAGACCCCATTACTGTTGATTAAGTTCAACTGGATGATTAAGTTTAAGTGAATTCCAAACCTACAGTTAAATTTCCTTCTAACCAAAATCATCATGTTCGTTTTCAGGTATCTTCCAATAAGGTTTATTAGTTGAGTTGTCTTACAATCCTGTAAGTACAAAATATTAAAAGAACTCTCTCAGAAACTTTTATACATGGCTATAACTATGTAATCACCAGTCAGAACAACAAACATTTCTGAATTTCATATGCCTATCATAGATGTACAGTTTTGTGTTTTCAGACGTGGCAATATTATGTCTGCATAAATCCATGATACTGTATTGAGTGACAGTTCCTTCATTATCATCTGTTGCATCAGGTAAAGGAGTTAAAGGTTTCCATCTCTTTCTACTCTCTCAGTGTACAGCCCAATCTGTGAACTTCAAACAAACTCTACTATTTATGGATGTCTGGGTTAATTTTTTAAATTTTCTTTATGAGGAAAACAGCCGCTGTAAAAATTCTCATTTATTTCCATATATGTAATCACTCATTTTGGTTCAGTGTGGATGAAATAAATGAACCGTAGAAGTTATTTTTAAAATTCTTAAATGCACTAATCAAACATAATAAAAGTGACATAATCAGGGTATAGAAAATGCTATAACCTGAAAGTTTTCCCAAAGCTATTGTATCAGTTCACCCTTTTATTAGCACACTGATAGTTCTGGTTTTTCATACCCTTAATAATCCGAGAGATTAACAGTTGTACCCTCTCCTCCAGACTTGCCGATGTGTATCCCTGCATAGTTGGTCTGAATCTTTTATTATTAATTATATCCGTCCCCTTTAACACATTTGTTTATCATATATTATCTTATTTTATGTAGGGATTTTTTCATTTTTTTATGATTCAGCTATTTTGTTTTACTTTTCTTACTTGTTTGGAGATTCTCCATTTATATTACGTGTTTTTTCAAATTTGGACATCCTAAACACTCTTTCATCCTAAACTCCTCTTCTCATTTCTCTTATCAGTGACTCAACAGAATCTATTAATTGTAATCAAGAGAAGTGTGATGGTTCCTGTCAGTTTAACAGGGTCTGGAATCTCTTCCAAGACAGGCCTCCTGGTGCACCTGTGAGGGATTATTTAGATTAGGTTAAACTCTGGCCATGCCTGGGAGAGAATATCTGTTAGGTTATTTGAGGTGCTAGGATTCACTCTAAAAGTCAGAGGCATCATATCCTTGGCTGGACTCCAAGACTGCATTAAAAGAAGAAAGTTAGTTGAGCAAGCACATTCATCTCCCAGTACTTACTGATTACAGACACAATATCAAGTCACAAGACAGCTTCACTGCCACAGTGGACTGTACCCTGGAACTATGTGCTAATATATATCATTTCTCTCTAAATTTGCCCTCATTGGGTATTTTATCACAGCACTAACTCATGCAGTTACTGTGAGTTGCAACCGAAACCATTTTAAAAAATATATAATTAAATAGTGTATGTATTTCCTGTTGAGATATCTCTGTATATATAAATAGGAAATTATAATATGTAGTGAAGGTCTGGGTCAGTCATTCCATTCGTAGTAAGAAGCCCTGAGTTTGGTAATTCTGCAGGAGCTAGGCAAAATGCTGCACACCTGCAAACCAACACTCAGAAAGATAAGGCAGACATCTCAGCTTTAAAATTATTCACACTTTATAAGAAATGTTGTAAGAGCAATCTCATCATCAACTATATAGTTAGTATGAGGGCAGACTGAGCTTCATGAAAGCCTGTCTTAAAAAATCCAAAAGCAATATTAATTACCCTACTCCAGTGTTTACTCTGTAGTATACACAAAGGGATCAGTATGTGCAGAAACATGAATAGGTCTCAGAAGTATGGCAATGCATGCTGGGATATTCCACACGCTATTCTAGAAGAAGGTAAACCTTTAAAGCTTTAAAACGCAGGTCAGTGCTTTCTAGTCATCACAGCACAGGGAGGTCATTGCTTGAAGAGTCACGTGGGAAGTTTTACAGCCAGCGGGAATCTTCTGTATTGTTGTGGAGGCAGGAAAGGCAAGAGGCTGCCAGGTCTGATTGCATTTGCATTCAGGAAAGAGAATGAACAGGATGCTGGGTCTGTCTGTCTATCACGCCTCATGGCCCACACTCAGTTATCCACTTTCTCTAGGGAGGCTTCATATCCATTAACTCCTATGACCTCCCTCAGCATGGCCACCAGCTGTGGACTAAGTGTTCCAACACGTGAGGCGATGTGGGACATTTCACAATCAAATCATAACACTCCACTTCCCTTTACGTCTTTGTTGTCTGTGCAGTTACTTAATTTGCAAAGGAAATTAAAGCTTTAAAGGAAAGTTTGGTGATGGAGAGTTATGAGTCCTTGTTGCTTTTGTAGAGAGCCCAGGTTTAATTTTCAGAACCCATACAATGATTCACAGCTGTCAGTAACAACAGTCTTAGGGAATCTAATTCCCCATTCTCACACAGTCAACAGGCATGCATGTGGTGCACATATTTGCATACCTGCAGGCAAAATAACTCATATGCGTGAAATAATAAAATAATTTGAAAATATTTTTAGAAAAGAACACTTTTTAAAAATAATTCACTTTACCTAATCACAGCCAATAATTCCCTTCTTTTACTTTACTGAACACGTTCATTAGTGTTACATAAAGTTCGAGAGTCTATTTTTGTGAAATCTGGAATAATTTCTGCTTCTCATGTCTTTGTATTTGTTATGCAATTAGATTGTCATCAATTATAAGTATCAAAAGGATCAGTTCAATGATCATGCAGAAAAACAGGCTGTACTTTCAGAGTGTGCACCATGGAATAGTTTATAAACAAGCAAGAGCACATGCTTTGTGATTACAATGGCATTGCAATATGTCTGAGTTTCATTTCCAGTTACTATGATAAAATACTCTGGCGATAGCTACTTAAGGGAGAAGGGGTTTATTACAGCTTATTGTTTTGAGTTACAGTTCATCACTATGGAGAAATTGTAGTAGAAGCAGCTCCAGACAGCTGGTCACATTGGACCCATTTTCTTTAAGCAGAGAGCAATAGATTCTTTGTTCAGCTCTCTCTCTGGTTTTCATTCAGTACAGGACTCAGCTCACAGAATGCAATGCCAACATTATAGTATGCCTTCCCATGTAGAAATTGAAGTGGTACTCACTTGGTAGCTTCATTCCTACCAGTTAGCTTCCAAGATGCTATATACACATTTCTGGAAGAGAAAAGTAAGCCCCAGTCTCACTCAGCCATGAGCTCTGTAAGCTACAACAGTGACTGCTAAGGTAGTAGCAAAATGTAATGGGAGTAACCAGCCACTTTCTGATTGGACGGAAAGCCAACTCCATGTGAACCTAATATTATTCTGCTAAATGGACCTAGTATTAAAACAACTCCTAATGACTTTACACAAATGTTTTCTTGAGGTTATTTGACAATCTCCATCTCTTAGAACCTTTCCACCCACTGTTCTGCAAGACCCCAAGCCTTGGCGGAAGTAGGTGTGGTATGTATGTTCCTTTTAAGGAGAAACACTCCACAGTCTCTTCTGCTCTGCCTGTTGGGCAGTTTTTCTGTGTTAGTTACTATCCATTGCACAGAGAGGCTTCTCTGATGAGAGCTGAGAGATACTCTGATCATGTGTACAGAGAAAGGGCAAAGTTTAGTGTTGCCTGTATTGATGCCAAACTTTGTGGAGAATGTAGCTTTGAATGTGGGAGAGATATATGAATAGATGCCACAGCTGTTCAAGCACATGCCCTATACACCAGGACAAGTCTCATAATGAGTAGAGAGTGCAAACCAGACCTTGAATCCTGTCCTCACACTGTGATCCTCAGTGGAAATGCTGAATGTAGCATCTCTACTGACTTACAGTTGACCTGTGGAAAAATACATTCCCCTTTCAGAAAAAGAGGAAGCAAGGATGTGGAAGGGGCAAAAGATTAACAGTGACAAATATTAACAGTAACAGATTTAGTGACTAGGTGACTCTATTATCAAGGCATTATCAAAGCAAAATAGAATGTGGTTAGGCAAACAGTCAGGCTACTGTGTCTCTTTCTCTGTGTGTGTTTCTGTGTCAGTGTTTGTGCGTGTGTGAATGTGTCTGTGTGTGGCATGTGGATGTGTCTGTATGTGTGTATGTGTCTGTGTGTATGCATGTGTATCTGTGTTTGTGTATGTGTCCATTTGTGTGCATGTATGTGTGCACGTGCACACGCATATGTGTGGTGTGTTTTGTGTGTTTACTATGCGTGTACATTACCAGGTTTATAACTGTTCCATGACCCATGGAGGTCAGAGGACATCCTCAGCTGACGATGATATCACACACACACACACACACACACACACACACACACACACACACCACACACACACAAACACAGATGCAGAGACTCCAGCATTTGCTTCTATCATCTATTAGTAGCACAGGGATTACAGACGTGTGCTTACAATGTTGAGCTTTCCCATGGATTCTGAGAATCTTAACTCAGATCTTCACATTTGTGGACTAAATGCTTTAACAACAAACCACTCCCTAGTCACACACAGATGATTTTCTTGCATAATAAATTCCTCTCCTAGGAATGAAGTCATGATATCTATTACTGGTTTTCTCTTCTCTTCTCCATATTTACTTCCTTTTTTCTGACTTTATCATTTGCTTTGAATAATAAATTCTTGATTGTTAGCTGTCACTGCCAATGCAAAGAACAAACAAAAGTGGTAAATCTCATCTAAGCTACATATTTGTGTACCAACGTGTACATCTTATAGGTATGTTTTCATAGAAGTAGTTAATAATATGATTCCTTGTGACCTACTATTGTATCTTTACCCCTTCTATGTTCATCTTCCTCTATCCTCCATCACTAGACACCCCTTTTCCCATTTCTCCCTCTACATCCCTCCAAGAGCAGTAGGCCAGCTAGCAAAAATGCTAATACCAGTCAGGTGAAACCCACTTTTGAGTTGTTGGTCAGTATTGTCCAAAAGACTCCTGAAACATTATAAGCTATTGCTATTGTACTTGGTTGACCCCAGAGGAAGAAGATAAGTTCTATTGCTGAAGATATATTTCAGGCATCAGGCCTAGAGGAACCAAGCTGGATCTGACATGAAGGCCTCCTCTATACAGATTAGTTGTACGGTACCAGAATGTGCCGTGCAAGCTTCTTAAGGGGAAAAGTAAGGAGACAGTATAGTGGCCTGATAGAACAGTAGACCTTACCTTCACTTTAACCAATTGTTAATTTTCCTGTAAAGTCTTGATTTTGACTAGAACAAAGCAGCCAAATGAACAGCTTTGCAATCATAGATATTTCTCTAGATGTAATAAGAATATAAGTTCCTTAAGGAGCCTAGCCAGGCAACATAGTATGTCCCTCTACTCCCAGAATGCTAGACACTCAGGCTGACAGATTGTTAAGGTTCAAGGCTAGTCAGTGCTAGAAAACTAGGTCCAATCTAAGGAACAAAACAATGTCAACAAAATGCTAAAATGACTGGATGAGCCCCGGTGGTCTTCATGCAACACAGCCCTGGAGAATAAGCACATCGGTGCATTCTTGAACTCTGCAGGAAGATGTCTGGTCAAATGTTAAAAATACAAAATTATTATCTCTAATCCACTTAGATTGCATTCTGAATGTCCTGTCGATATCATACTTGAATGTAAAACAGAGATTTCACCCGTGTCTGTTTCCTAACAAGAGTTATCTTCAGTGTACCATCGATTTGTGGTCAGGGAGTTAAGTATTTTCATCCCCATCTCTCTTCATTTGGGTTTTCTTATGCAAGTATGTGAACACATGATTGTTTCAGAGTTACAGATGGAATGGTTTTGAGAAAGCAGAGATTGACTTGAAGGTAAAAGTAATCCTGTCAGCATTGATTAGGAAAGGTGTAGAGCATTTTAGTTGTTATGAAGATGTTGACAAATTTGAAATGATTTTTAGCAGGTACAGGGTGGATAAAGTCAAAAGATGCTGGTGGGAAAAGTCACTCTGAAATTTTTCCCCATTTCTGTGGGTGATTTTTCTAGGCTCTATATTTTGCAGCTCTTTATATCGTACATATTGTTAAATATGAGTTTGTGAACATATGAAACAGACCCAAAGCCATTTAAATGGAGCCATCAATCTAGAGGCTTTCCTGAAAACTCATGTGTTATAGCTCCCTAGTTCCATGAGTGCCGAGGCAATACAATGGAAACAAAGTCTAGTGATTTCATCTCAGTGGCCCTCTCTCTCTCTCTCCCCAAAACTTGCAGCTGAAAATGATATTTCATTGCCATTCTGACAGAAATAAAATGAAAATAAAAATGCACCTACCTACTTTAGTTACCAGAAATTGAAAAGAAGATCCACAAGCTACTATTCTCCGTGCTGAGTTTAGGATAATGGTTATTATTTTTTTAGAAGGGTGGGGCAGGATAAAACCAAACAGTACCATTTTGCAGCTATCAGGGAAAGTTACTATTGCCCACTTTTGAATCAACACATGCCCACATATATTGCATTCAGATAAACATACACACACACACACACACACACACACACACACACACACACACACACACACACACGAGAGAGAGAGAGAGAGAGAGAGAGAGAGAGAGAGAGAGAGAGAGAACAATGGAAATCAATCTAAGTGATTTGGTAACTTATTTAAAAAATACCAAACAGCAACACTCAAAAA
This sequence comes from Uromys caudimaculatus, assembly GCA_028551405.1. Lineage (NCBI taxonomy): Eukaryota > Metazoa > Chordata > Mammalia > Rodentia > Muridae > Uromys > Uromys caudimaculatus. The sequence goes on along the minus strand of CM052713.1, from coordinate 71,473,186 downwards.
GCAAGCACAGATTTTCTTAAACTTTCTGAAGCTGAGGAAAATCAAACCATTTTTTGAGATTGTTGGTTGTATCACCAGTTGTTGATTTCTGAAGGGATTCATGTCAGATTTTTGGCTTAAAAAAAAAAAAGCTATAATATTGGGTATTGAATTTTCTAAAAATAACACTTATTTTCTTTAAAAAATCTTTAAAATAATATTTTAAAGTTATTATTACTGTTATTATAAGTACTGTTTTTGTACAAGTACAAAGCCTGCAAGTGGAGGACAGAAGACTGCTTCTAGGAGTCTATACTCCCCTCCCCCACTTGAGTATCAGGGATCAAGCTTGAATTCTCAGACTTGGCAGAAGTATATTCCCTTGTCCAGTCACCTCACTGATCTACATTTTTTGGTTTGTTTTATTTTTAAAATGAAATCTGGGATTTGTATTCACAGGTATACTTTTTTATATATTTATTTATTTTTAAATGTTTCTATATCTTATGTATATGTATGAGTGTCTACATGTCTATATGTACAAGACAGGTTATCTGGTTTCCACACAAGCCAGAAGAGGGTGTCAGATATCCTGGGACTGGAGTTACAGTCAGCTGTCTTGTGAGTTCTGGGAACCTAACCAAATTCTTCTGCAAAACCAGCAAATGGTTTTAGCTGCTGACCCATCTCTCCAAGCCCCATAGTGTTTATTTTTAAGGTAAATATACCAGTTGGCAAACTTGCTGAAGTACAGAGAAGCAGTTCCAGAACTGAAGGGAAAGTAAAGCACAAAGGTTAGACTACAGATTAGGAGACATGGGGTCAATTTAACGTTAGTATTTAAGGTTGGTGTAGAGCTCAGGGCAAGAGTATCTGCTTGGCATGAAGAAGACTATGACTCCACCCCCAGAAATGTCTCAAATGAAAATGTCTAGATCTGCTTTAACTGAAGAAAGACTGACTCAAGGATGTTCTTCTGGATCAGGTCCACACCATTTCATCGAAAACAACAATTATCTCAATCAACAAGGTACCAATCCAACTCCATTCAGTCAACATTATTAATGCGTTTCTAAAAAGGAAAATAAACAATTGACCAATTCTTGGGAAACTAATGAATTTGTCGACAACAATTCATTTCAAAATAACAGCAATTCAATTGCTAGCCAAATGGTAGAGTGTAATTGAGCTATCTTAGTATTTTCAGATTTGGGAAAAAGGTTGGGAAATTTGATTCAACTTTATACTGCCTTTACCATTTTCTTATCCCTTGAAAGACTGAGTACTTTTTGCTAGGTGTTGAGTTCTTAGAACTATTTTCTTTAATTATGCATGCACATGTATTTTAATTAATTTTAACACCTTACTCGTTGTTATATGGTTCAGCATGCTTGCCCTATGTAAATACTATTTGATAGAGCTGATAACTCAGAGTTCTTCCTTTTGGAGGAATGGTTGAACTTTGCTTGTTAGGAAAAGGTCTCTATTTATAAAATAGTAAAATGGAAACACAGATTTACATTTTAAAGTTATTAAAGTTAAAAGACAACTTTATGTGAATGCAGTGACCTTACCATATGATTTTGATTGTAGATATAAAATTTGTGAAGTTTCTAGAAGCTAATGTATATAAATAAAGTCTTGCAAAAAAGATCATGGCCATAAGTCATGATCTCAAGGGCAAATTTTATTTATGTTACTTCCTGATTATGTATGTGGCTTTATGCAATATTTTTTTTCTGTGCGTGCAATTGTGTTTCTGGAAAATGATTAATTTCTTAGGGTTTGATGATTCAGTGAGATGGTGTGTGTACTTGGAATAAGGCAAATAGCAACAGTAGAATACTGATTATGATGTCAGAGCTAACTGAGCCAGGCTTGGTCAGAATTCCATAGAACAAGTGCCCAAGAAACAGAGGGAGGTTGAGCCCCAAAACTGGAGTCAGGCTGGACAGAATGGAAGAATAAGAGAGAAAAGAAAGCTAAGTAAACTTACTAATATTTGTCACTATTATTTTCTCACAGCTGGCAGCTCTGTTTTGGAGGGCTCTGACAACTGTAAGATGTATAGCTTGACAGAGGAGGACAGTTCCTGGGAGTATGTCCTTGGAGAAGAGTTCTATCTTGCCGTCACAACTTCCCTCACCTCTCTGTTTCTTACCCCTATTTCTTGTTGCCCATAAGAGGAGTGTAGCCTCTGGTAAGTGCTCTTACTGCCATGATAATCTGTTCCACAAAGAACCAGAGCAGGCCAAGCCAAAGACTAGAGTTTGAGCACTCTGAAATAAAAAACTAAAATAACTCTTTCCTCTTTTTAGTTATTCTCTTAGGTATGTTGGTCAAAACTACAACCATATGCCCATAAGGCTTTGGCTAGTTAGACCTGGGCGTCAAATTTGGTGGTCTTAGAGATTTGGACAAAGTCAAAGCCCTGGATCTTAAGACAGGGAATATGTTACAGTCGCTCCTATCTAGCTAGGTCATCAAGAAAGTACAGACTGTTTGACTCCACTTTCCACTATGCAGAGACTGTAGAGTTTACAAACATGGAAGTTGGTTTCACTGCTACTAGCTGTAGAAGGTAAGAATTCTAAGCTTGCGTCACTGATATCTACATGGTATCTGTTGAGAGCTGAATGCTGTTTTAATTCATGACAGAAAGCAGGTGGCAAGGGCACACTGCAGAAGGGGCAAGATTATATGAACAGATCTGCTTTAAACACTCTGCTAACCCAGTACTACTGGAGTACAACTCCCACCTACAAAATGAACTTAAATACCTTTTAAGAGTGAAGCCTTTGTGACTACCACAATCTCCTGTTATTTGAAGAATTTCTGACTGACATTATCCCCCAAAAGAAAGTCAAATCTCCCTGAAAGTAACTCCATATAGTTCTGAAAGAACTTCATGAATTTTTCACATATCAATGAGTGTGTTCCCCTAAAGCTCCTGAGTACAAAACCAACCCAAATGTCATGAGCAAGGACCAGCAGGTCAGGAAGAAGGAACAACAAATATCGATCATCACAAGTTGCAAGTTAACTGATTCTAGACACCAAAAGGTAGCTGGCCGTGCTGTGATAGAAATAAAAGACAAAAGGGAATCTTTATAGAAAATCTAACAATCAAACAAACAAAAACAACAAAACATGTAAAGTATAAAGGTGGGTGATTAAATAGCATAGTTGTTTTAGAAAACAATCAAAATTTTGGAAATGAGCAAAAATCCCAAAAATATCCAAATGGCTGATAATAAAATATAAATCATTAAGCCAAGCATCTCATTAAAGGCAAAGCAAAGCATTGCAGAGTAGACAATGGAATAAAGTTCTAACTACACACTGCTAATGGAAAGCACATCTGAAACCAGAGGACACAAAATCTAGACAGGAAAAAAGAAAGCCAAAAAGCTGATCTTGGAAGAAACCTAATGCAACTGTTTTTATAAGAAAACATACACTTTAAACATGGCGATTTGGTTATCACTTCTGTCTGGATTGTTTTATCCTGCAACAAAATGGAAGAGCCAGCCTTCTGCTGCCCTGCCAATGTGTTTATGCACTTCGCTCTGTGCATGCAAACCTACACAGTAAACATGACAGAAAGATGACCAGGGCTTTATGAGAGTGAGCAGCAAACTGATAGCAGTGATCACTAAACACTTCCAGAACTTTCTTCACTAAAACAGATGGCCTTTCATCTTAAGAGACAGAAAGAAAAACACTATAGACAATATATTGAAAGTTAATGAGAAAGCAGGCTCTGTGGCTTATGCAGAAAACGTATTTATTGAAAAATAATTTATAAAATTGTGCTGAGTAACTGAGTAGCTATAATGATCTGTCTGTCTGTTTGTCTGTCTGTCATAAACCAGGACTGGTATAAGTCGGTACTTTGTGCTTCCTCAGAAAGACATCTGAATCTGTTTAAACGTTGTTTAGCATAATCTTACAGAATCATCTGTTCTGTTCTGTTTATTTTGGCTCTGATACTGTCCCAGATGTTCATGATTAGAGGGTGAAAACACGTGAGCAGCGCAGTACGTGACTCAAGGTGGAGTGACAAAGTAAAGCAGGAAGTGAAGAACTCTAGCAAACTTTACAAGTGAGTTTATAAGTGAGGTGAGTGCTCTGACCATGGGTTGGAAAGCTTGAGTAAGCAACTTGTAAGGGCCTGGTGTCCTTTTAGGACACCAAGGCAAATTCATTTAACCCTGGCTAAGCTGTTGAGTGAGATAACTGAGCAGTTGTTAATGGAAGGGGGATGGGACTGCAGGAGGGTCAAATAACCTTCAAAGAGATGTTTTGCAGGAACTGGGAAAGATTAAATACCCAGCTGCCCCCTTATCACTTTCCCAGGCCCGTGTACCTTCATTTCAACCTGTGGAACTCAGACCTGGAGGTTATGTTCCGTCTTCACATGGGAATTCTGCATGACCTTGTCGGCCCTGAGAACAGGGTGATAAACAAGCTAGATTTCTCAGGAATGACCATGTGTTTGAGATTCTATAAATGAACTTTGTGGTTAATAATGAACCTCTTAAGTCAAGTCTAGTAAGTGAACAATGATGCTACCAGCTTCAAAAACTAATTCCGACGTAGTTGCAGATCCTGCAATGTTTGGTTCAATATTTTCTTTATCCTGTCTATTAACTTTATTGATTGTTACCCTGCGTGACTGAAAAACTCTATAAACAGAGCAGAAAAACAATGATATGCAAAAGTAACTCCTTATGCGTAAGGCTACCTTAAGTGAATAAATACACTTAGCCATTGTTTATGAACTCATGTTAATAATAAGATTTGCTTAGCTTTGCTAAAATTCAGTTTCACTTCTTTAGTCTATTACATTTTCTTCTGCCTAATTTTAGTAGCACATATCTTCTTTTTTTGAACGTTATCTCTTTAATCCCGGAAGAATGTGAGTTAACTTTGATAAGCTCTGGGGCCCTTTAGTCTCTTCAAACTTCATCTCTCTGGATATCAACCAAATATCTAACAAAAAGCATAGAAAGATTTAAGACCAGCTTATGTCCTATTCAAATACAGCCCACAACCAACAATCCTCAAATAACAGTGTCTTTGCATTCAGGATTGATTTTTCTGTGGAGCAAGACTGGTCACAACATTTATCATACAGAACCTTTCATTTAATAAAGTTCACAAGATAAGGCAACCTCTGTTGCTATGGGCTCCACACCAGGACATAATTCATTGTTATATGCAGTGAGTCATTACTGTGGTTTACATGTAAATTGATTCATTCTTTGGATCCAAAACCGTGTTCAGTGTCATGAAAATACTCATTCTCTTTTATGGTTGAATAGGTCAAAATTACTTACAGCTCTTGCTTTATATATTTGGTGGTCATTTCCCATGTATATCCTACATTTTTCATTGTGTAGTCATCTCTCATAAGATATAATTAAGTTTTAATTTATTTTCTTTGAAGTGCCATTTCTGAAAGGCTGATTACTCCTGAGCTCATGATACTATTTCCTTACTACATAAAAGGTATCCCCGTGTTTTATAATAGCGAAACATTTTAAAGTGTAAATGTGCTGGGACCAAGGGTATAGCTCCCTGGGAGCAGTCTTGACCAGTTTGTAGAAGGAATTGGGTTTAGTGCCCAGAACCATAAATAAACAATAGATAAATAAATAACAGCTACTATTAGATAGTTAAATGTGGCTAGCATTGAACAATATTAATGTCTGGCCTGTTTGTTTCATTCTGGTTTATATGTGCTCTCATATATAAAATTTGGTGTCTAATATTCATACAGAACAAACATACTTATGTGCTTCTCAATGTAGGCAGGTGTGAGTTATCATGAATTTCAATAATAGACATTTCAAATGTATAGGTGGAGGCATTTTGATAATATGTTTATTATATAGTATGCCACTTGCTGGTATTTTAAGTTCCTGTGTTTAAGTAATTAAGTCAGGAAGCAAAATATGGAGAGATGGTTAGACTAGATAGAGATTTGAATTTGCAGTGTATTTCTTTCTCATGACACCTTCAGATTTTAAAAATCAACCTGATTTTCATATTAGCTCAGTTAGTGTAGTGTTGCAGGTGCTCATGTCAGGGACAGAGATGAAAGTCATGAGCCTTGCTGATTGGCTGTCTCACAGTTGGTTGGCTATCTCATAGCTGGTTGACTGTCTCATAGCTGGTTGGCTACACCCCTTTGCATTGACCATACATAGGTGAGGAACATAACTTAAGATCTATGAGAATAGAAGTTCTTGCCTTTCTTATTTACTGATGATTTTGAACATGAGCATATGGCCACAGTATTGTTAAATGATAGAACACATACTCCATTAGAATCCTACAGTCCATGACATTTATTTTATTAATTGTATTGTATACATTAATAACTTTATTCATAAAGACCACAAGGATGGTGTCCATAAGGGAAGCTATGTTTGGGATTTTGTTTCTGGTACCTGCATTTAAAATAATTCTCCAGCATGTATTTTAAACATCTCATATGATTGTATGTTTTGGATATAGTAATATCTGAAGCCAGAGAAAATTTTCTACTTGGTGGTTATTTAAAAACTCAGCAAGTAAAACTATGCCCCTCTTTTTCAGAAGTCAATACAAAGTAGTAGACGTGAGAATCCGTCATGCAAAGTGGCACATCTGCATATTGTGCTAAATGAAAGAGGCTCCAGAGATGCAAAATCTGCCCTGGAATATGTCAGGGTGTCCACAGCACATTAGAGATCCAAATGAAAACATTCCAGAAGACAGTTTTGCTGTGCATGTTGATAATGAGAACAGACCCAATATGGGAGGCAGAGCAGATAAATGAAATTCTCTCCCCCACCTCTCCTTCACCATGGTGCTTTCATTTCTGGGAAAGCGAATAGTCCAACACACTGTGGGAAAAATCAAAATCATAACACATTATCATATAGTAGAAAACTCGTGGCAATGAGAACACCAACCCCAGATTTGCAACAGGAGGCTAGTGCCACGCATGAGAGCCATACTGTAGACCATGAAGAAGCAGCTAAGGTTTTGAGAGCATTGCTTAGTTTAACATACAGAATATGCTAGAGTAGAATTATTCATGAAACATATTCCAATGAATGCATAGTGTCTGATGGTAAAGTAGAAAATATAATTTTATTTAACAAGGATTTTTTTGTATGACTAACCTTTTTTTCAAAACACCATAAAAACAGCCTGTCGTTTTTCTTTAAGAAACAATAAAAAAGTAAATTTAGAACATGCATGTATCCTGTTAACTGGTGACATGGCTATTTTCACACACATCCACTGATATGTGAACATAGTATTCTCTTTCTGCTGTATTCATTATTGATTTTGACTTGTAAAGTCACTCCATGATTTAGTGTTCCCCATGTTTACAAATGGGAGATTTGGTGATGCCC
>CM052713.1:71398720-71457361 GCA_028551405.1 Uromys caudimaculatus | reverse complement strand
CTTCTGGGTATATGCCCAGGAGTGGTATAGCTGGGTCCTCAGGTAGTCTTATGTCCATTTTTCTGAGGGTCTGCCAAACTGATTTCCGGAGTGGTTGTAGCAGCTTGCAATCCCACCAACAATGGAGGAGTGTTCCTCTTTCTTCACATCCTCGCCAGCATCTGCTGTCACCTGAGTTTTTGATCTTAGCCATTCTGACTGGTGTGAGGTGGAATCTCAGAATAAGTCATATTAATTAAATCTATAAAATATGAGTTATAATTTATATAATATACATAATTTTGCATGCCCCAAGAACAGGGAATAATGGAATGAACCCATGGAGCTCTAAAAAATCAGTTACAAAAATAAGCAAAGGGGAGTTGTGTACTCCTTCACCACAAAATTTCATTTTGAATTTTTTGATGTTCTGCTGCTACATGTCTATGGTACCCTATAACTAGACATACTTATGCCCAGGTGAAATGGAAGGATCTACTTACTGGAATATAGCATGGTCCTGATCTGGTATTAACATGGGGAAGAGGGCACATATTTTTTTTTCCCTCAGGATGCTGAAAGTGCCAGGTACCTTTCAGAGTGACTGGCGAGATGTGCCAATGCTGGGACAAAGAATGATGCTGATGGTGATCTTGTTGAGTGCCCTGACAATGGTGATGGGTAAACTATTCTGGGCATATATGTTTCTGACCCACCTTTGCTACATCCTTCTGTGTGGTCAAGGCCAGAAATAATTGTGGCCTCTATAATACTCAGCTGTTAGGATTCCCTTGGTCTGAGTATAAAAAGTATTCTAAATTAGTACATTACACTGAATGGGTCAGGGACTACCAATTTGTTTTACTAGAAATAGCACCAATGCTGGATATATTTCTGTGTACCCTCAGACTTGGAAGAAGAATATCTCTAAGGCTGTAGTGCGAAGTATTCAGATGGGAATGACTATATATCAGACTAGACAAGCTGCCTTGCCTTAGAGTTTTAGACCTTGCAGGACAAAGAACATGGAGACTTCGGAATATACCTTCAAAAAATCAATCAAATGGAGAAGTTGTTATAATGACCCTCCTCTTTTCTTAAATGTGACAAGATATTATGATTCAATCATGGGCTGGTCTGGAAATAAATCCAATATTGGACAAAAGGAAATGACAGTGAGCATTTGGAGGGCTAGTTCTGGACATTTTCAGAGACATATTTGGAAATTAGCACCTGCTTTGTATGATATTATATTTGTTGTGGATAAAAATGAACAGGTTTTGAAGTTGAGGTAAATGTAACATCCTGTGTTACCCCACCTAATCTTTTACTAATTGGGAGTGTTACCTTTGCTATTAGCTTTGATAATGAATTCAATGTTTCTTATTTTAATTGTCTTTTGTCCAATTGTGTTTCTACACTGTATGATGGTCAATTGGTAATTATAGTACATCAACAAGATTTTATTATGATTCCTGTAAATTTATCTGAATACTGGTATTCAGAAAAAGTCTTACAAATATTAGAAGAATTAGATCACACTCTAGCAAGGAGCAAATGTATGGATGGGTTGATTATTGCCATTATTGCTCTTATAATTCTTATAGCCAGTGCTACTACTTCTGCTTTAGCTTAACCACAAGTCTTACAAACAGCTAGTTTTATTAATTATCTTGCATAATATGTAATTAATGCTCTGAGAATACAGAAGATTTGGATAGACAGCTAGAATAAAGAATTGACACATTATATGATATAGTGCAGATCATTGGAGATGAGGTACAAGGAATGCAAGTCAGAGCTATTTGGAATGCCATAATTGATATCTCCAGATTTGTATAAGTCCAAAAATGTATAATGAGAATCAGCATAACTGGATCAGAGTAAAAAGGCAACTTTAGGGTCTTTGGCATAATACTAATACTTCTTTAGGTGTATTAGCCCTGAATAAGGAGGTTGTAAGTTTAAGAAGTGCAAAGCCTTGTCTTTTGACACTGATAGCATTGCAAATTATATTCTAAAAAAATTTACCGGCCATTTTCCCTTCATGATCCTCATTTACTTCTCTCTTGTTGGGCATAATAAGACTTGGCTTTATCTTCCATTTTATGGCATGTCTATTACATGGTCTTTTGAGAGAAATCATCAGAGTTACATAATTACAAGCTCCAAAGTCTTCCCTAGCAGAAGTTGGTAGTCAATGACTGGTAAGATTGTCTTCAAAATCTTCTCAACCTAAGGCAGGCCACAAATACAAGATTATTTGCATGCCAATGATGGGTAAGAGCTGTGTTTTCAGATGACAAGCTAAGACAGGCACAAATTTCTGCCTCGTGACTGATAAAATGCCTATTATAGATAAGAAAGATGGATAAGATTCTCTCAGAGGTGGATCAACCTAAGACAGAGCATGAATACTATGATTCATGTACTGATGATGGGTAAGGTCCTTACATCTAAGTCAGGCACAGCCTTTCTGTGCCAATAGCTGAGACAGCTTTGGCTTGTATAGATAAAAAGAGGGAGAAATGTGGAGAGTACTTCCTGAGTTATCTTTGGCTGACTTCTTGCTGATGATTAATCATGAATGAGTCTCCCTACATTTATCAAGTTCCTCTGCTTATACATATGTTCTCCAGAGACTGCCCTAGCCTGAAGAAAATGGCCTTAGTCAAACATAAATACTGTGTACCATAAACTCACCATGTAAACACGTGTGGTCATTGTTTAACTTCCTGGAATTGGTCAGATTTTGTGTTGATGGCCTTTAAAAGACACTGAGAAGATACACACATGGTTGGCATGGTATTCACCAGCAGCCCTTCCATCTCTGTCTCTTGCATCTTCTTTCTGCCTTTCCTACAATCCTCCTCACTTCCCCAGTTGTGGTTTTCCTGTTGACTGTACCAGCAGAAATTGACACAATCAGTAAAAGGAAATGATAATCTAAAATGTTCCTGACACAAAACACCCAGGAAATCTGGTACACTATGAAAACACCAAACATAAGAAGAATAGGAATAGAAGGAGGAGAAGATTCCCAGCTACAAGGCCCAGAAAATATTTTCAACAAAATCATATAGGAAAATTTACCCAACCTGAAGATACATATGCCTATAAATATACAAGAAGATTACAGGACACCAAATAGATTGGAACATAAAGGAAAATCCTCCAATTACATAATAATTAAGACACTAAATGTACAGAACAAAGAAAGTATTAAAAGCAGCAAGAGCAAAAGTTCATGTAACATATAAAGGCAGACCTATCAAAATTACACCCAACTTCTCAACAGATACTCTAAAAGCCAAGAGGGCCCAGGCAGATTTCTTGCAGACTCTACAAGTAGACAAATATCATCTCAGATTATGCAGCTAAATTTCCAATCAACATGGATGAAGATCATATATATACATATATATGTGTGTGTGTGTGTGTGTGTGTGTGTGTGTGTGTGTATATATTCACTTTAATCACACTTGATAGTTTTGACCCACTTCTCTGAGGAGGAAGCTCTACCAGGGACTTTATTTTCATTCTAAACATCAAGTCACATTTAAAAATCATTAGATAAATTATCTATTTTATTTAGGATGTAATTCCAGATGATTACATATTTCTATATGTTACTATATTCAACATTACTTTTTCTAATAATATAAGGAAGAAAAATACTAATAGTTTCATTTATCATTTTATGTAAATCAATAGATAGTAATTCAGAAATTTTAATCTAAGAAACATTTCCAATAAGCCTACAAGCATGGTATTGGTGGTTTATTCATACAAAAGAATTGCTAATTCACTATACCAACATAATAACTTGTTATTATGTCATTTGTTTTATCAGATGTATGAGATAACTTGGAGCATGTGGTGAATATGTTGTTTTAAGGCACATAAATGACTAATTGTGCAATATAATACAGCTTACTAGAAATCCTGCTTCCTCAGAGCATCATTCACACTGAGCCTACTCAGTCTGGTCACAGTAGTGGTTGGTATATGATTTTGAAGGGAAGTTTTGACAGCTGAGATAATTTCTTGGCAGCTTACCTTAAACCCTAAGAAAAAGTGGTTTGAAATATTGGAAAACAAGACCCATAACGTAATGATATGAACTCAGGTTTGGATTTTACCTTTTTTTAGGCTAAAATCACAGGTCCACAATTTCCTGACTGATAAGATACTGTGGGATGTGGGCAAACTTTCTTCACCTCAGAAATGCTTGTGGTTTGAAGAGACAAAGAAATTATTCGTACTTCATGTGTTCACAGCAAGGATGAATGGTGATTTGGTATCATGGCAAAAACAAAACAGTATGCTACCCACAAGTACACTCAGGTCTGCTAGGCTTTAGTCTCAGTGAGACGGTTTGGATAACAAACAGCTGGAGGTCTTAAGTCTACCTTATAAGGGGGAAAAAAAGAAACAAAACAACAAAAAACCCGATGGACTTTAAGTATTACCATTTGGGGAAAATTAATATTGTGATTTAATGGCATTATACTCAGAACAGTTTTATTTTGTTGTTGAAAGTAATCATGAAAATTAGATAGAATGAAAATTGATTACCAAAACAGCTCTAGGTCATATATTTATAATAAAGTCAGAGTTATACTACATGTATTCTAGATGTAGAAAAAATTTTAGATATAAGCTTACAGACTCAAACATTTAGAATATCATCTGTGTACACCAAATTATTGCATAACTTGTTTATAATTCTAAGGCAAATGAATTACCGGGACAGCTCTTGACATATCCACATGTGCAGAGAACAACAACAACAAAAATCACATGTAGAGAATATTGTCAGAAAATTTAATTAATTACATGTAAACTCAGTATTCTGGTGGTATCCAACACATTGTTCTGAGCCAAATTTAGGAGCCCACCATTTTACCTTTCAACTTAACTGCCACATCTTCCTGATTTATTCTTCTGTTGTCTCACCATAGAACATAACATTGTATCTTCCCTGATAGATTGTTATTTTCTATTTAGCTATGTAAGGTGTGTACCCAATAAATGTTAATGATATTGCATTCCTTATATGCCTGCATTGTCATTTTCTGGATAAAATAAATATATATTGTTTTCTTTGCTTGCAATATGTCATAATCAGTGTTTCACAAAAGTATGATCTAAAAAATAATTCTGTAGGAAGAAAATCAATGAACTCTGTATTATAAATGTAGAATACTGATAAATAGTCCAGGTTTACTGACTCAAAACATTCTACAGGAGAGGTATTGTAATATTTACTTAAAAGAATAATTTAATATTTTTATGTAAATCCAATATAGAAAAGCAGTGCCAAAATTATATCTTTTCATCTTTAATTGAATAAAATTGATGATATCATTATTATATTATTATTATGGTTACATCTATGTATTAATTGACTAATTAAAATTATATTAATGAAACTGTATCTTGTTATTTGCTAAGTTAATCAGAAATTTCCAGGGAGAAGATGATGGTGGACAATACCCATCCACACACTACTAGAGTCTCCAAGAAAAAAACAGTACAGAACTGGAAAGTAAGCATCTTACAAAATGGGTGACGGTAGAGAGACACTGGGATCAATGACAAAGAAAATAAGGAAAGATTAGGAAGTAGAACAGAGGGTCAGATCCTCCTTAGGCCAAGCAGGTAGTGTTCTGTTCTCAGTGGTGGGCTAAAACAACCGCAGGGCTTGTATTCACTGCTTATGCCAAAAAGACTGACACAGAAGCATCACTATGAAGCACTACCTAAATGACAGTATGTATCAACATGTATTACAAGCATTAAGTAAAAATGCTACACAAAGGCTCCCTGGGAATTTCTCTAAAATACAGTGCATAGGAAGTTTTGATAAAAACATAGATACTTGATTTTGATATTGGAAACAAAGTTAATTGAAATAACATTTTAAAGTTTATTTGCTGTTATGGAATAAAAGTGAAACCAACAGAAAGAGAAACTAGAAAACATGCAAACTAAAGGAGACTGAAAACAAAAAGGTCATTAAAGAAATCAGGTTGGAAATTTAAAAATTCCCATAACTGTACAAAAACGTACACTAGAACATATGAGAAACAATGAAAACAGATACAGCAAAAAAAATTTATAGGTTTATCTCTCTGGTGAAGCTTCTTAAAGTAGCTTCAGAAATTCTCAGACACTAACTATATTCATTATAACCCTCTGTAAATGTAATGTCACATTTATTTCCTCAGATGAAGTGATGAAATGAGAGCTGTACCCAAGTTTTATGAATATATGGCTATCTCTGTACTATGTCTAGGTCTAGGCCTGGAAGCTTCTAGCCCCTGTACAATCGAATCTTCTATAAACTCAGACCCTGAAGGCTTCAGCTTCCAGCCTACATCTGCTGACCGAGGCCTAGAACTTTTAGCCTCCGAGACTTACTGCTGAATAAACACACTCTGAGCTCTGGCTTCCTGATTCAACTCAACTGTTCTGGTTCAAGCTCCTCTTCAAGCCTACTGATTCAAATTGCATTCACATGGCTTCTGAATTGCTTTGCTTAGAAAGCCTGCTTTTAAACTGCTCTGAACTCAACTACTCTGCTCTGAACTGAGCTCAACTGAACTGAAGTGAATGAACTGCACTGTGCCCTGAACTGAACTTGACCCAATTGAACCTAACTGAACTAAACTGAAATCTCTCCCTCACTGCACTTATATAGCCTCTCTTTCCTGTCTGTTTTTGCGAGAGTTGGGCAGATCCTATCTCTGACTCCTCTGCCCCTCGATTAGACATTTTTTGGGATTAAAAGTGTATACTAAGTGCATGTCTATATTCCAGCCAGATCATATCTTTGGATGTGATGTTTTGTCAGAACTGACATGTTGCTGGATTAAAATTCCTCTACACCTCTCTCTTCCCAAGTATATGTAAGCTAAAGATGCTATCAATCTCAGATTCACCCAGCGACCTTAACAAAGCAGGTACAAGCACTGAGATCAGGAAGAAGAGGCTACTGGCAGAACTGACCAGAACAAACAAAACACAGCCAAGTTACCAAGAAAAAGTCAGACCAATGGAGCTACTGGGAACTATCTTCAACTTTTTGAGCTGCCTGTAGGCAGTGTGTTTCAGATTTCCAGATTCAGTGAACTGTTACCTATGCTATTGTGGATTTTCATGAAAAATTATCAGCTCAGGATCCCCAACACCAAGTTCTCAGCACAAAGGAGATTTGTTTGCCTCAGAGGGATAGAGGGTATGTAATAAGAGACAAAGGAGAAACAGGACAAAGGAGAAGGGAAAGGGAGAAGGGGGCATTTGTCCCAGAGGGTAAAGCACTGCCTCTGGATAGAGAGGAGACAGATGTGGCACATAGGAAAATGACAGTTTATAAAAGTGCAAGAGGGAAACCCCATGTTAGGATGATGTGTTTAATTTTAATCAGGAGGGTTGATTCGGTGAGCCGAAGGGGGCTATTGATTGCTGGACTTCAATTCTTTGATAGGTGGATCGTGGTAATTAGTCTCAGGAGGAAGAAGTGTCCAAATAAGGGAATAGATGGAACTTGGGGACTGGCATTAGGAGTATAATCTAATGTGTGTGTGTCCTTTTTTTTTTTTTCTTTCTTTCTTTCTTTCTTTCTTTCTTTCTTTCTTTCTTTCTTTCTTTCTTTCTTTCTTTTCTTTCTTTCTTTCTTTCTTTCTTTTTTTCTCTTTCTTTCTTTCTTTCTTTCTTTCTTTCTTTCTTTCTTTCTTTCTTTCTTTCTTTCTTTCTTTTTTTTTTTTTTACGAAGACAGAAGAATCAGGGAGCAGGGCAAAGCCTGTCTCATCCATGATCACCACACTTGAGCTGGCCAGAGTCCCTTTAGTAATATTTCTGTCTTTGAGTCATTCTCCTGTAAGTGACCCCTCAGTCATGTTCCTGGATGCAACCCAAATAAAACTCATTGGTCCAAAAAGTTGAATTTTGGTTGTATCCCTACTTCTATTGATGACAGCTCCTTAACGGTGTGTGTGTGTGTGTGTGTGTGTGTGTGTGTGTGTGTGTGAGAGAGAGAGAGAGAGAGAGAGAGAGAGAGAGAGAGAGAGAGAGAGAGAGCATGTACCTGTCTGTGTGTTTTGTATTCACCCAGAAAAAGTCTGTGACATCATAATATTAAGCAATGATAAACCAGCCTCAGGAAGATAATTATCCTGCTTTCTCTCACATACGCATCCTAGATTTTTAGACACATAAGAGAAATCACATGCATATATATATATATATATATATATATATATATATATATATATATATATATATATGACATTGAAAATAAAAAGACTGTGGGGAGAAAAGACATATAAGTATGAAGCAAGATCCTGTACATCAAACTTCAAATATAAAATCTCATCCTGGTTTATAAAAATCATTTATATAAATCCAGATGTGGAAAGAAGTGAACTAAGGAATTATCCTTGTACAATGCACGTGCTTTTTAAATGGTTGCTAGAAAACTGCATATGAATTGATAATATGAAGTAGGTCCCAAAAATGGAGAACTTGTCTTTTACCTTAGTGGCAATGCTTTAGTAAAGTCATTTAGAATAAAACTCATCATATCAACATAATTAAATCCTCGTTACATAAGTTTAATTGCTACCCATTTTTTTTTTTTTTGCAGGCTCTGGCCACACATACGCATCATTTTTTCAAACAGTCTAATTATAATATATATATACGATTATTCAGATGTAGTTTGACCATCTGGTCCTCTGTCACAAAGTGTGATCTTTACTAAATATATTAAAATGTTTACAGAAAAACAAGTGTCTGAACTTTGTTTCATGCATTCCTCTAATGTACAAGGACACATCTGGAGATGAGCTTGCACACAACATGGAGTTTAGAAAAATGTTCTGCCAGGAAAAAAAGATTCTTAAGAAAACATAAAAGCTGTTTTTTTGTACTTGAAGGATCATTTTGTGGAAGTCTGTAATGCTGCTATTCCAATTCTTCATTGTTTGTTTCTAGAGATCCCATTTAGATATATTGGAATCTGTTTCAAGAATCCTTCATCAGTGCTCTTGTTCCAAACCCTGGCTTGTAACTGAGGATTAAGTAGGGAAGGGAGAACATATTATCTGTCTTAGGAAACCCTGTGGATGACTAGAGAGACTGCCATTAAACACCATGTCAATTCCCTTCAAGCCTCCATGATAAATTTCCAAATACTTTCAGGTTTTCTTTCTTTTTACAAACTGCTGTTGTGGCATAGTGCTTTACACACTGTGTTTACAGTGTGTATGTCTTTTCATATAAGTAAGTGACTTTTATTTGGAAAAATAAACATTTAGAAGTGTTTGCATACATCCATGGAGAGCATATGTCTGTGATACAGACATAATGTAGGACAGATTTGCTCAAATTAGCGTTAATATTTGTACATGAGTGCATTTGTAATGGGATTGATAGAATAAACACATTAGTGCTTTAATTTAGCAGCAAAAAAGTGAATTGAAAATTTGATTATTAGTGGCTAAAGATATTTATTGCCATAGCTATACCTTAACTAGGGAAAGCAAATAATGACATTGGTTCCACTTATTAACGGCAAAGGCAGGACCATCATGGTACCTCTGGGCACAGATACCTATGTTCAAGGAAGAACCAGATGAAAAGTGATGGTGACTTGTGTGTGAGTTGGCTTTCACTAGAAACTAAAGCTTTTCTAAAACCTCTCCATATGTTCCTGTAGACATCTGATTGGTTGGAACTGAGTACTGTGGCCACATGAAAGCAGGGGATTCTGGAAATGGGGCATGGGTAGCAGTGTTGGTCTAGAGTTCCTCAGTGGAGACCCTTCTGGTTTTATGGTTAGGAAAATTCTTCAGGATGTCAAAATCTTTCATATCTTGCTGAACAAAAGTTATCTACTCTCCCCAACCTTTCTGATTACATTAGTATACTCACAGTGTCAAACTCCTGGGGTTGTTTGGAATACCATGAATGTTGTCAATGTTACATCTTACTCAAAGTAAAGGCATACACTTTGGGGAAGTGTAGAAAGAAAACCAAGGAAATAAATATGTGTCAGGGAAGCAACATTATCTGTCATGTCGATTTTCTTTTTTATTAATAAATTATTTTATTTATTTACATTCCAAATGCTGCCCCCTTCCAGATGTCAGTTTTCTAAATTATAATTCTAGATATATAATTTAACATGAAAGTATTTAAACAAGTTTCATGTTAATTGACCACTTTGCAAAAGTAAGAGAATTTACATCCTCAAAGGAGGTATGACTAATGGAAAGGGAGACCTTTGGAAGATCAAAATGTAATATGACAGCAAGGAGTTATTAACTATGCAATACGGACAGGAAGTTCATAGCCTGCATTCATGTAAAAATGATCTGAAAGTCTGCTTAAAATGCAATACTTACTTCCTACAAACTACTAAATACACAGGGTTTAAGAATACAGTGGAAACAGTTGGAGATGTAGCTTTAATGGTAGAAGAGTTGTATCAGATGAGTTAAAAACTATATTTGATCTCAACAGAACAGATGACCAGGAGGTTAGGAGAAAAAGAAAGGGAGAGGAAGAAAGAAAAATACACACACACACACACACACACACACACACACACACACACACACACACACACGTGTGTGTGTACCTGCACATATACATATGTACATAGTATATGTAGAGTATAACATAGAGAATTATATTCATAGGGAAAATTTAATTGGGATGTATGGTCACATTGTGCCCAAAAGATGAC
This sequence comes from Uromys caudimaculatus, assembly GCA_028551405.1. Lineage (NCBI taxonomy): Eukaryota > Metazoa > Chordata > Mammalia > Rodentia > Muridae > Uromys > Uromys caudimaculatus. The sequence continues at coordinate 71,446,625 of CM052713.1, read as the reverse complement.
AAGCATTTAGTATGTGAAGGATATTTGAAGATACATCTGAACTAAAACAAGTGGTGAATAGCAATAAGCAAAACAACAATGCTCAGAGATGTGTGGAATGTATATTTTCCTAAATTTGAGGAAATTGCAGAGGTCCAGTAGTATCTTTAGACAGTCAAACATATAGAAGAATATCCCTAGACAACATAAGCATTACATAGCTTGCTTTTAATTTGAAGGAAAGATATATTGCTATTCCACTTGTTGACAAATCCACATGTGCTCAAAATAAAACCACATGCCTAGGAGATTGTCATAAATCTTAATTACACCTAAATTCCATGCTGTAGCACTTATGAAACAGTTGTCTGTTACTTATTATATTCCATGACTGTCTTTGACAAATGATTGTTAAGATTAGCTTCATGTACAGATTTCATTTTACAATTACACTCACATATTGCTATTTTCTCATGTGTTGTCTTCTAATAATAACAAAGATTTAAATATTTACTGTTAGATTATCATATTTTTATTTCACTGTGTATATTTTATTCCCAATACATATCATTACCTTGCATTTCTTACATGTTTCTTCCATAATTCTTTGGCTGTGTTTTGCTATGTAGTACAAAACTGCTGATGATTTTGAAAAGTGTGGTCTGAGGAGCAATTTTGCAGGAAAAACTTAGCGAGGCAGAAGAACCTCTTTTGCCCATGAACATTTCTGATTCCAAATTCAGACTTTCTGGACAGAAATATTCTGTGGTTTCTAGCATGGTTTCCCTTCTATTGATATGGGTCTTAAGTCCAATTAGGGAGGAGTTGGTTACCACCATGTGAGTGACACTAGTTTATGATTAGGGATTTCTTGTTGGTCACTATTGTGGTTCATAGGTGTTACAGATTTGTAGTCTAGTAATTGCTTCTCTCCCTTGGCAGCTTGTATAGTAACTTCTGCTACTGTGAAAGCTAGACTGTAGGATTTCAGATTAGATTGAGCTGTAATCACTAAAGTCCTGGGTCCTAAATATGCACTGTCTTTAGCAGTAGATATGTACGTTCAACCTCTGAGAGACAACCAAAGGCATTGACAATAGCTTTATTGTTTTAATTGACTACCCAATACAGAGTGGTCAGCCCTGTAATATACATACAATGGACTTACCAGGTTGTATTTGTATATTTGTGCATGTATAAGTATGTGTATATGTGTATGTGCATATGTATATGTATGTGTGTATGTGTATATGAATATGATGATTATTCATATATATTCACATATATATTCATATATATATATATATATATATATATATGCTATCAATTTGGTTGGAGCATTGGGAGAGGCTGGAGGGAAGAAAGGGGAAGATGGTCTATATCTATTTTTATAACAATTTGCCTATAATATTGAGCAGAGTTTCATGTACAAGAATACACAGGACAGAGTAATATTTCTAATTTACCTTCCACATCTCTCCAGAAAGCACTTGAAGCGATTAGAATATTGGATCATTACTACTGCTGGATTGGTGTCATTTCTCAGGCTGTGTTGGCCAAAAACAAGTTACACTTTAAACTGCTTGACTCACAAGGCTCAGTCTCCTCAAAGAGAATTTTTTAAGGTAAAAAATGATGCACTTTCTCTGTGGTGCTTCCTTGAAATGTTTGTGCTTCAATCAGCTTCCTCCCAGTACTGCAGTCATCACTAAGCGAGCATGTGCTAATGAGTGGTTTCATGTCATCTCTCTCATCCACTCCGTCTCTCCAAAGGAAACATCATCAGGTGCTAATGGCTATGTTTAAAAATTGAATTATAAAAGCAGCTCTTTATATTACTTATAGTCATCATTACATATTTAATAACTCAAAGTTTCCCCCAAATTGACATTTGAAAATAAAATACACCTCAGCTTGAATTAATTCTGTGAAAACTACACACCATTTCTGAAAATAATTAAGTGTTGAAAAACTAAGTTAGAGAAAGTAATGATAGAACTTCATTGTATAGTTTATTGTGTAAGTTTTACATACAACTCAAAGACGAGGAAGATATTCTAAATAAACTGGAATAAACTTTTCTATTAAAAGCTCATTTATCATGTGGAAGTAACGCCAGATAAGAAAGAGCTGAAGTGAAATTGTACTCCTTCCACTATAGCTAACGCCTGCAGGAACCGTATTCAAGATAGGCTGAAAAATGACCAGTTTTAATTTTTTGGTCATTAATTAACAAACATGTCCACTTCAGCATCTCCTGAAGCATGCACAGGGCGGAGAGAAAGGTCTATATCCGAAGGCTGCAGTGCAAATGCCAGATGGTCCTCCCTTTCTTGTTGACTTTATAGGAAGTCATGTTCAATGTTCTTAAACTTTTAATCTCACTGGCCAAAGTACGATATGTGGATACAGCACTGTTTGGGGACCCTAAGAACTTCCTATACTATTTATTTACTTGCATTTATTTTATGCACGTGTGCTCAATTGGAAGCCAGAAAACACATTGAAGGAGTCAGTTCACAACTTCTATAAATTTATCCAAAATTGACCACATCTGTAGACAAAAAGTCTCAAAAATATAAGTATTGAAATAACAGCCTGCATCCTATCTGATCACCCTGGATTAAAGCTGGATATCAATAACAATAGAAACACAATCAACCCTAATAGCATAGTTTAAATCTAGAGGTTTCTGGATTTCATTTTCACATTTTCTTAATTTTGAAGACAATTCCTACATTGTCATGGTGGCCAAAATGTAACAGTCCTCCTGCATCAACCTCTGGACGGCTGGATTAGAGGCAAGTGGCTCCACACATTGGCTTGTTGTCCCATTTCCATACATGCAAGCAAAATATAGAGATGTTCTTGGTACACGCCTTTAAGGTAAAATCAGTTTGTCTAAGTAGATGTCTAAAACTGGTGTCTAATTGAGGGGCAGACAAAGTGATGAATCAGAGAATGATTTGACAGAATGATTCAGAGATTGGATACATTCTGCTCTCTCGAGCTGAACAATACAGGAAAGAGAAGCTGTTTAAGAGCAGCACAGGAAGAAGGATGAGTCAGTTATGAGTCAGTGCAGTGAACGCAGTGCAATGGAGCTGAGTTCCTTCCCAAGTTCATGCAGTTCAGTGCAGGTCAGCAGAGGCAGTTGAAGCCAGAGAAGAAGGACCCAGAAAACTAGGAAAATTGCCAGAGTTAGTTAGAGGTCAAGCAGAGAAATTCAGTGAAAAGCTAAGAGAAGCCAGATTGAATCAGTAAGCTTGGAGAGGAGTTTGAGCCAGAATAGCTGAGTTAAACCAGCCAGCAAGAATTCAGAAAGAAATAGAAAGCAGGCATTTATTCAGCAGTAAGCCTCAAAGACAGAGACAACAATACATCTAATATACAAAAGTTACTTTTACACTTATAAGCTCACTTTCCACATATGATATTAGTTTGTGTGATTGTCTAATTTAGCTCTTGCTAGTTTATTCTGAACTTTGACACACCATTAACTTTAGTTTAGTTTTCATAGTATTCCATAAAAATGAATTCTTGTCATGTAGTAGAGTTCACACGAAATTCTTTGAGTTTACTGGCTATTCCCTCATGATGCTTTTAAATTGCCAGATAATGATGTCAGAGGATAATGAATTATTACAGCATCAAATACTTCTAGAGACAGGGTTTATAGCCACTTACTCCCAAGTGTGACTTACATATGCCCCCCTATCTCTCTCTCAAGCCATTTTTCTCTCCCTATCCCACATTCCAGGAGGGGAATTAGTCTGTTATATAAGATAAGAGACTACTTGAATAGGATTGCTAATGGATCTTTCTACTATTTGAAATCACTGTTCAAGATGAGTTCAGTTCTAGTATTTCCCAGTGTCACTCCTTTTTTATACATATCATGTTGCAGAATTATAAAGCAGAGTTGACAAGTCTTACATGGTCATGGCTTTTTTCTTTCTCTCATATGTGATGGGCTAGATGTAAAGATTCAAGGCTCATGTTTTGTTTTGTTTTGTTTTTTTCTATTTAGGCATACCACAACCTTATACATTTAATATTTATACTTAAATAATATTCGCATTTAAAATATGAATCTCTTATTGCTAACATAGTGTCTAAGAGATGCCTTTCAGACTTAAAGAGAAAGCCAACAGCCTCCATTTCCCAGCCAATGGGATCTCTTAGGTGTAGAACAGGGAAGCATTTATCATGTGTATATATGTCTATATTCTTGCTCTGTTAGGTCCTAAGATACCCAACTTGAAATTGATATAGGAAAATGACTAGAACACCTTCAGAATTTACTACTTTTGAGAACCTGTGTACCAAGGACACAGATTGGGTTCTCATACCCACAGGTTGGGCAGCACAGAATTACCTGTGATTCACCAGTTCTAGTGCCCTTTAAGACATCCACAGTCTTTTGCATGCAGGTAGTGCACGTAACTCTCACTCAGGCATACATTTCAAAATTTTAAAGAGACAATTTAAAAATACTTCCATGGTTCCTAAAATGTTTAATGAGATTCTAGTAACACACCAAATTAAATCTTCATCCATGTGAGACTTATCATCTGAGAACAGAATTCCAGTCTTTTCATTGTTTGCACATGGAAGGTACACTTTCAAGAGATGATGACACAACAGCCACTGTGTCGCTAAAACAAAAAACAGAGCAAAACACAAAAATCTTTTCTGTGATATTTAGAAATTTTAAGGTGGTAATTAACTTACACTACTGTAAAATCATCTTGTTTTAGAGATGAGGAAGTTAATGACTGGAGGGGATGAAGAGGTGACTTTTCTATGGTAGTGAAGTTTCAGAATGGAGACTAAGATAGAATTGTTGCCAACTAAGAGACATCTGTTGTATCACAGTCCCATGGTTAGCCTAAGGACACAGGGGGTCCTAGAGTTCATCCTCTTTAGCCTGCATCATCTCATGTGAGGTAACACCCACTCAGGATATGGGCATCGAGTTGGATGCTCTTTATCATGTGAGATTCTGGTCTATGACTGACATGTAAGAACACTCAATTGAAGTAATATCTCTCTTCTATCATGTTTATTTACAGGAAAAAGAAACTTGGGGTAATATGAAAGAAGGAAGAGGAAAGAATAAATCAAGAACTTCAAAGGTTACAAGGCACGGACATATGAAAAGAAATAAAATTTTAGCTTTGTATTAATTTTTTATATTATAATGTAACAATTATACTATAAATATCAAGGAGAATATCTATTGTCAGGCTAGTCTTTGTTTTTTGGCATGTGAGATGTCAAAAGCTCAGCCTCCATAAAGGGCAATTCATTATGACTTACATGGAATTTTATCTTTAAGTATTGCAGTATGGAAGGCTTATTACTGACCGATCAAGAATAAAATTAATCCCCCAATGTGGAAACCAGTATGGCAATTCTTGAGAAAATGTAAATAACTACCATATGATCCAAATAAGTGTTGACCTGAAAGATGCCCAGTGTATGGATCACAGGAATAACTGCATAAATTTCCGCGTATTCCCAATGGCTAAGTAGCAAATTTATGGAATCAACCTAGGGGACCATCAGGAGACGGATATATAAGAGAAAATGTGGAACTCAGACACACAGAGACATACATCCACACATAGAAATGTGCAAACACACCCCTACACAGATAAACACACAGACACATGTACACACACACAGGCACACACAACAGATACCAATAAAGACACAGACACCAACATACACACACATACACTGACAAACACACATGCATACACACACACACACACACACATGTATAGAGGAATATATTTTAGTCATAACAAAGAAGAAATTTACATCATTTTCAAGAAAAGAGGCATAACTGTAGATAATCACATTAAGCTAATTATGAAAATCTCATAAAGACATATGCTGTATATTTTCTTTTATTTGTGATTATAGGTGTAAATAGACATGTAAACTCACATACAAATATATGACATGAAAGTAGAAACTAAACTGTCTAAGACAATAGAAAGATCCAACAAAGGGGAAGAAGGTAATTAGACATTTTTATAGCATGCTTAAAGTATATATGATATATTTTATAATATACTTCTAACATATAAACATATTCATTTTTCCCTTTTTTATCGGATATTTTATTTATTTAAATTTCAAATGTTATCCCCTTTCCCGGTTTCCCATCTGGAAACACCCTATCCCATCCTCCCTCCCCCTGCTGCTATGAGAGTGTCCCTTCCCTGCACTCCTGCCTCCCTGCCCTGGCATTTCCCTACACTGGGACATCGAGCCTTCTCAGGACCAAGAGCCTCTCCTATTGATATCCAACAAGGCCATCCTCTGTTACATATGCGGCTGGAGCCATGGTGTCTCTATGTGTACTATTTGGTTGGTGATTTAGTTCCTGAGAGCTCAGGGTGTGTGTGTGTGTGTGTGTGTGTGTGTGTGTGGTTGGTTGATATTGTTCTTCCTGTGGGTTATGTGATTTAGTCCCTGAGAGCTCAGGGTGTGTGTGTGTGTGTGTGTGTGTGTGTGTGTGTGTGTGTGTGTGTGTGGTTGGTTGATATTGTTCTTCCTGTGGGTTAATGCAATCAGCTCCTTCAGTCCTTTCTCTAACTCCTCCACTGGGGATCCCGTGCTCCAATTGTTGGCTGCAAGCGTCTGCTTCTGTATTTTTCAGGCTCTGGTAGAGCTTCTCAGAAGGCAGCTATATCAGGCTCCTGTCAGCAAGCACTTCTTGTCATCTACAATAGAGTCTGGGTTTGGTGACTGTATAGTGTATGGTTCCCCAGGTGGGGCAGTCTCTGGATGGCCTTTCCTACTTCCTTCCTTGAGTATTTTGATCCTCTTATAAGAAGGACTGAAGCATCACACTTTGTTCTTCCTTCTTCTTAAGCTTCATGTGGTCTGTGAATTGTATGTTGGGTATTCTGAGCTTTTGGGCTAATAACTACTTATTGAGTGCATACCATGTGTGTTCTTTTGTGATGATTTGGTTTTATCACTCAGGATGATATTTTCTAGTTCCATCCATTTGCCTAAGAATTTCATGAATCCTTGTTTGTAATAGTTGCTTAGTACTCCATTATGTAAATGTATAACATTTTCTGTATCCATTCCTCTGATGAGGGACATCTGGGTTCTTTCCAGCTTCTGGCTATTAGAAATAAGGCTGCTATGAACATAGTGGAGCATGTGTCTTTATTACATGTTGGAGTATCTTCTGGGTATATGCCCAGGAGTGGTATAGCTGAGTCTCAGGTAGTACTATGTCCAATTTTCTGAGGAACCACCAGACTGATTTCCAGAGTGGTTGTACCAGCTTGCAATCCCACCAGCAATGGAGGAGTGTTCCCCTTTCTCCACATCTTCACCAACATCTACTGTCACCTGAGTTTTTGAACTTAGCCATTCTGACTGGTGTGAGGTGGAATCTCAGAGTTGTTTTGATTTGCATTTCCCTAATGACTAAGGATGTTGAACATTTCTTTAGGTGCTTCTTGGCCATTTGATATTCCTCAGTTGAGAATTCTGTTTAGCTCTGTACCCCATTTTTAAAATACGGTTATTTAATTCTCTGGAGTCTAACTTCTTGAGTTCTTTGTATAGTTGGGATATTAGCCCTCTATCGGATGTAGGATTGGTAAAGATCTTTTCCCAATCTATTGGTTGCTGTTTTGTTCTATTGACAGTGTCCTTTGCTTTACAGAAGCTTTGCAATTTTATGAGGTCACATTTGTTGATTGTTCATCTTAGAGCATAAGCTATTGGTGTTCTGTTCAGGAACTTTTTCCCTGTGTCCATGTGTTCGAGGCTCTTCCCCATTTTCTCTTCTATTAGTTTCAGTGTATCTGGTTTTATGTGGAGGATTCATTTTTAAGTATATATAAATGATATTTTTAAAGAGCTAGTCAAGGGACTTCTTGAGAGATGGTTCATTGGTTAAAAGCACTTGCTGATTTATCGAAGAAATATGTTTGGTTTCCAGCACTCAAATTGGGTGACTCACAGCTGCATGGAAGTCCTAGACTAGAGGATGCCATGTCCTCTTATGGTTTGCACAGGCACTGTGCACACATAGACCAACAGACAGACACAGATACAGATACACACACTGAGAGAGAGAGAGAGAGAGAGAGAGAGAGAGAGAGAGAGAGAGAGAGAGAGAGAGAGAAAGGAGGGGAGTACAGTGAAGCAAACACATATAGATAAACACACACACAGAGATTCAGATAGATACACAGACCCTGTGAAGCAGAAACAGGCATAGACACACACACACACACACACACACACACACACACTTACATGCACTACAATGTTTACAAAAAGAGAACAGCCAGTCTCTATCATGACTTCAATTGTGCAGAGACTTAATGAATGGACATAGCAATTTTAGCAGTTTGTGACTATAGTTAAAAAAAGCTAGTAAGGTTCCAAGTACTAGTAAAAATTATCACTAATTATAAGAACTCAGTCTAGTCTTTACCTGAGTAATTTTAAAGAAGAAAAAGAAGAAAAGAATGCTAGATGACCTGATGCTTCTGCTTTATATATTGACTTTATTGTGCTGGCATATCCTACAAAGAAACTGAGACAGTTTATATAGGAAAAATAAATATATTGATTCAAGATCATGGAAAACAGAGCTAGAAATAACAAAATAAGGTCAGAGAATTAGATCAGGAAAGATATGCAGACTATAATTTTCTAGAAAATAACTGAAATTCAGTCTGCAATTCTGCACTTCCTAGAACACAACAAAGAAACATAAAAAAATTGAGTTTTTACTGTTCTAAAGTGTTATGTGTCAGTATGACAACTGTATTTAATCTTATTATTTGTGCTTTAAGCACACACATTCAAAATTGTCTCAGTGATTGCTTACAAGTGCAATATGCAATCAGTAGTACTCATGGAATTTCTGAGTCTTTCATTTTGTCCTCTATGATACAAATGGGAACAATTGTTTTTACTGCTGGATACCATGGGACTTGAACTTATGTTGGGCAGAAGTCCTTTAACAACAAAAGAAACATTATTGTTCTTTTCCCTCAGACTTATAATTACTTTCTTTGGAATTATATAAGCTATAATATGCCCCATATTTTGAGATTAAGATCTGATTAAGCCGAACTAATTGATTTCTTTTGTCAGACACATGACCTTATGACTTAATGTATTTCTGCCTCCTTATGAAAATATCTCATATTTAAAAATTTCTCCAAAGGTAGAAACCAGAACAAAATGAACAACATAGTCCTGAGACCATAATACTTTTTACTAGAATAGGGTGTGCAGTCAGAGGCTGGGTATACACATCACACAGCCAAGACCCTTGCTTGGCAGCCTCCTCACACATGTGTTCATACTTCAGGCAGACAGATTTCAGGAACTCCAGGGTATCAGACATCTCAGATTTCTTTAGTTCTAAGGTGCATCAGCTGGCCAGTAGGTAGGTTTTCAATACTATCTTTGTTTCTTTTACACTGCCATGATAACACTTACCAAACACGTGGTAAGAAAGGGTTTATTCAGCTTACACTCTGAGGTAATAGACTATCACTGAGGGGAATCAGGTCAAGAACTGAAGGTAAAACCATGGAAGAAGGAACTGAAGGAGAGGCCATAGAGGATGCTGCCTGCTGGCTTGCTGTCTCAGGCCTGTGCTCCATTATTGTTCCCGACATAAGAAAATACATTGCAAAAACTTTCTCCAAAAAGTAAAAACAAATGACAAACAAAGCCCTTTAGTTCTTTCACATTAATTTGAATTAATATTCAAGGGGTTACACTGAGAAGCTCATTGGAGATATCTGCCAGCTACAGTGAATCATGCACACAACTCCTTTTAATCAGAATAACAGCAACACTATAATTTTTCTGTTCCCTTTAAAACAAATTTTAATCTAAAAATACTGTCATTTTTGAATTTGGCTATCTGCACTTAAAAAATAGCACAAACATCTTCAAAGACTTGATTCTCTAGAGTTTACCTGTGTAATATACTTACAGATACTGATGTTGTGATACAGGATTATAAGTGCAAAGTAAATATGGGGTTTATTTGATGGCATTGAATAGTAATTCAAGATTCCAGGAGTGCCACGGGTGCACGGTTGTGATCAAAGGTAAGAACGAAGTTTCATCTTGCCTTTACTAGTCCACAGACAGGCCCCAGGGGATGTTTCATGGTGTCACACGCTCAGTGTTCAGACAAGACAATCATTCTTTTGAGTGTCCTCCTCGAAAGAGTGTGTTCATCTTCCCTCTCTACAGCAGGATGAGGTCTGGAGCCTTGTGTTTAGGATCTTGGAAAGCATGTTGGCCAGCAGAATGAAGGTTTTCAATAAGCTCATCCATTACCTTGACTGCAGAGAAATTAGTTTTATATAAATGTATCTGATGAAAACAACTACCTCTGAATGAGGGATGAGCATCGGTGTAGTCACATGATCAGCTGTTAGCCTTGGTAGAAAATGGAAATCACATACCCTAGTGTTTCTAAGTAAAGCTGTGGCCTGAAGAAATGGATATGGTATAACCATCATGTGATAAAATAATGGAAGGGATATTTATTTATTTAGATTAGGTTTGATTCCAACAGGGCTTCCTCTTCAACATCTGTGAACTTCATTAGTTGGAGTATAAAACTAGACTGAAAGGCGTTTAGAGGATAGTTTTAAGGCTGCCACAGGGCTCTGGAAATAACCACAATCACAGGCAGAAATGCATAAAGATAGATATGAATTTTGATTTTAATAAGTGTTGAAAAGTTAAATAGATCAGGAAATATTTTTGATGAAACACGTTTTAGTTTAAGATTTACATTTGTTTTAGATTTTGTTTTGTCTGACTTCCTTAACATTGTAAATATTTGGAAATATATAAAAATTAAATATATGAAATATTCATATTTCATGATAATCTTTTAAGCAACTGACCATCTATTTTGCAAATTTATTGTTAATTTGCATAAACCATGGAGAATATTTACATTCATAAAATGTCTTGTGACCTAAGTTATACTGGAACATCCCCAGTGCTAATGGAAATGCCTAAAATAATCCCTAAGGGCTTTATTTGACATGGTAAAAAACAGAGATAAGAACGTTTCTAGATTTGTTGTCTGTGTTTTGAAGGTTCTGATCAATGAGTCAGAAGGAAATAAAATATGTGTGTCTGCTGGGGCCTGAGGAAGAAAAACTAAGGAGAGGAAGAAAAGAGATTAGTGAGAGAGAAGAGAAAGGCTCAGAGGCTAAGCGCACTTGCTTCTCTTCCAGACTTGGGTTCTCTTCCCAGCACCCACATCTGGTGTCTCACACTCTCATTGCAGCTCCAATAACATAGGATTCTGAAAAACTTTCCTGGCCCCTGGGGTCACATGTGTACATGTGCTTTCATCTTTTGCTAGCGTTGCTCACATTTGGGTTTGATTTGTAAAACTTGATAGAAACAAAAGCCAAAGCCTATCAGGTTGTTGTTTGGTCTGGGACCCCATGAGGACTTTTGGAGGAGCCTCCCAATCACTAAGACATTTTCCTATCTTTTCCACTCAGCCATTTCCCATCCTCCCACTATCTGGCATGCAAGTTCTTCAAAGATATAATCACTTTGTGCAGTGTCAGGCATGTTCAGTGATTGCTTGTGACTCACACGAAAATAGAAATAGAGAAACGTAGGCAGTTTGTACGTCACAGCCCTGTCACCTGCTTACCTGCCACTTACCCATAATCCTCTGTGTACTAGCGCTTCCGGTGTGGATTCCCTGACCAGAGGAATTCTTTCCCTTTGCTGCTAAGCAAAGCTGTCCTCCAAGTTCATTTAAACATTCTCCTAGCTGACTGTGAAATATCATTATCACTATTATAGCAATATTGTTTTTAATATAAGAATGAATGGAAAAGCAACAAATGATTGCTACATTATTATAAATCCTCTAACCAATTGTCTACTTATTAACGCCATTACTTTATTGCGATCATATTTGACATACCATGTTAGAAAGGGTGGCTACAAAAATAAGCAGTGCGTGATTCAGTCCTTTAAATACCTACTGTGTCTCACCTTCTCTTTTCTGCCACATTTTCCCACTAATTACAAACTCTGTAGAGCTCGGAGATGGGCTTCATCTCACGAGTGATCTGAGTGACAGAGACAAAGACAGGCTTAGGAAAAAGGATACTGAGATCTGGGTTGGTTGTAGATTAAGCTGTTGCTGTCTAAGCTTTGCAGACTTAACAATCCTTTCTGCTTTCTGAGATTTGATTCATGTTTTAATCTGTGATCTTATGACCTCTACAACAAGCTGCTTTGAGAAGGAATAAAGAAAATGTTTCCTTCAAAAGCATCTACTGGGGGTCTGAAGTGAGCTTTGAATCTCTGCTGCTATTCGTTAGTGCATGACTGTCTCCTTACTTCATACTGTAGTTCCACTCTCTACTTTCTTGCTGTTGAGATTTAGCCAAATCATTTTAAACACAAAGGTCTAATGTAAATATCATTATTTTTGTTCTAGAGGATTCCACCAAACCTACAGATCAGCAGATATCTTAGCAGTCTTTTCTCTTCAGACTCATGCAACCTATAAGCCGTTCTTTACGAGGTCACTGGCCAAGGCTTTTTTGCCTGCACAAGGGTGCTGAGAGCTTTTCTCTTATAATTCCACACCTTTGCTGTGTATCTTAAGCACTGATGCCAGCATGCATCGATGAACCAAGAGCCCAAGGCTATGTGAAATGAGGGCTACTCTGGATTAAATTGTTGTGCTCAAAAAATAATGAGTCAGACCATGCCTAATTCCACAGGAAGGAGATTCGTCGCAGCAGAAAACATGTGGAGTTCATTTGGTCAGAAAGGAAATATTAACATCTTGCATTCCACATCGACTCCAGCTCCTTCACATTTGTTGGATCCCTGACAGAGCCTTGTTCTGTTTCAGCATAAACATGGTAGGGACAGTACAATAGGATGTTATGGAAATGTAAGTCAAGAATGACCATCGTTACAACAAATGCTTGCGCTTTATATGTTGTTCTGCACACCATCCCTCCTAAAGAGCCTCCACTGATATAGGGCTCAAGAATTTTGAGAGAATTGAAACAAGAAGTGATTTTCACATAATTTTCTCTCATGTTCCATTCTAGCTGAATTCTGTAACATTCTTTTAAAAATAATGTATACTCAGAATAAAGCAGAATCCATTTTCTTCAATAATTTGGAAGTCAGCTGTAGTTGTTTTACATGAATAATTGATATTTTATTGTCCTATTTATTGCTAACATTCATTTTGTCGTTCAGATATTGAAATTGCCTCAAAGTATTCATTTTGTGGAAGATTCTGCAGTCATTTTGGATCTTTCCCTTTCCTTTTCTTGTGTGAAACTGAAAGGAAGAAGCAAATTTATTCATTTCTGATTGTATCTGTAGATTTGCTCCCACACTGTCCTTTGCCTCTTCTCTTTCTCCATAGCCTTCGAGAAAAAGCAGCCTTGTTCAGCTACATCCTTAGTCTTGTGTGTGTGTGTGTGTGTGTGTGCGTGTGTGTGTGTGTGTGCATGTATTGATGATTTCCTGTGATGGTTGTAAAAAATCTTTATAAACAATTTGAAAGAGGACAAGAAATCAGGGCATTAAAAGTACTCTGATCAGGATTATTGTATGTTAATATACTTTATTTAGAAATGATACCTTAAAAGGTTATATAATCTCTGTTACAGTTTTCACAGTTATCAGCTCATCTGAAGCACTTAAGATTGTAAAAAGGTCAAAAATAGCACAGCTGATGTCACTTGAGATCCTTTAATGTTTTTCAACACTGATTTCATGTTAATTGAACATTTTACAAATACTTTGAAATGAACTACTTTTTAAAGAAGAAATCAGCACATTCTATGGGTTTATGAATTGATTGATGGATAAAGAAGGTGTAGTCCATGCACGGAACAATATGTAGCTGTAAAAACACATTATTAAAATGGAAATGACTTGCTATAGGAATTGATTAGAGTGAGGCTCCTTGGAAATGAGCAGAAAGAAGTTATCACCAACCCATATATTGATGGTCAACCAGAACAGGTGTTGCTAGATATATAACTATAGTGGAATTATGGCTGGAAATTTCAGAGGTGAGTCTTAAGATGCAGTTGGTGTGGTGGAGGAAAGCTACAACAGCATGAAGGAGAGGAAGCCGAGAGGCATGGCTTATCCCTTTTGTTGCTTGCCACAAATTGGTTCAAGCTGATCAGTTAAGATCCCACCTGTAATGGCAAGGATTCTAGAAGATGTAACTTTATATAAAATGCAACAAACACATGGAAGCACAAATATAGATCTCAAGGAATAATTTCAAATAGATTTCCTCAACTCCTAAACCCATCTACCAAAACTTCACAAAATGGTTTTAGTTAAATCATTGAATTACACTGAAAATTCTTCCTTACATAGAAGTAACAATATCACATGCAATCTCTGACTCAAGACATTTAAGGAAAATATATGAAGTGGTACGAAAGGTCATCTATGCGGTAAGGCCAAATATAAGTACACATGCTTACTACATTGTATGAAGTGCTAAGAAATGTTATCTACATAGTAAGTTCAGTTATAAATATACATGTTTACTACATTGTATGTACTAAAACCATAGTCTGTCTTTGTTCTACTGATTGGTAAACTCGATGACATATAAATTTATATTTATAAATGACATGCATCTTTGTATAGTTATATTGATAAAGAAGCTCAGGGATAAGCAATATTGAAGAGATATTCTCATGACTTATTAACACAAACTAGGCCTAACATGGGGTTGAAACTCTCACTTTTATATAAACAAGGCCTTCCTGACTAGTAAAATAAAATCATAAAGCATATTAAATTATCAATGGGAGATTAAGGTTTTTTCCAGACTATTATCTCTCAATGTGTTTTTATGTATGTATATATAAACTGTAAGTATAAAATTCTCATCTCGTTATATGTTGGAGCACCTTTGGGTATATGCCCAGGAGTAGTATAGCTGAGTCTCAGCTAGTACTGTGTCTAATTTTCTGAGGAACTGCCAGACTGATTTCCAGAGTGGTTGTACCAACTTGCAATTCCACCAACAGTGGAGGAGTGTTCCTCTTTCTCCACATCCTCTCCAACATCTTTTGTGATCTGAGTTTATGATCATTACCATTCTGACTGGTGTGAGGTGGAATCTCAGGGTTGTTTTGATTTGAATTTCTCTGATGACTAAGGATGTTGGACATTTCTTTAGGTATTTCTCGGCCATTCAATATTTCTCAGTTGAGAATTCTTTGTTTAGCTCTGTACATCATTTTTAATAGGGCTATTTGGTTCTCTGGAATCTAACTTCTTGAGTTCTTTGTATATATTGGACATTAGTCCTCTATTGGATGTAGGATTGGTAAAGATCTTTTCCCAATCTGTTGGTTGCTGTTTTGTCCTATTGACAGTGTCCTTTGCTTTACAGAAGCCTTCAGTTTTATGAGGTCCCATTTGTTAATTCTTGATCTTAGCACATAAGTCATTGGTGTTCTGTTCAGAAACTTTTCCCCTGTGCCCATGTGTTCGAGTCTTTTCCCCACCTTCTCTTCTATTAGATTCAGTGAATCTGGTTATATGTAGAGGTCCTTGATCCACTTCGACTTGAGCTTTTTGCAAGGAGATAAGAATGGATCATTTTACAGTCTTCTACATGCTGAACACCAGTTGAACCAGCACCATTTGTTGAAAATGCTGTCTTTCTTCCACTGGATGTTTTTAGCTCCTTTGTCAAAGATCAAGTGACCATAAGTGTGTGGGTTCATTTCTGTGTCTTCAATTATATTCCATTGATCTACCTGCCTGTCTCTGTACCAATACCATACAGTTTTTGTTTTTTGTTTTTTGTTTTTATCACTATTGCTCTGTAATACAGCTTGATACCAGGGATGGTGACTTCCCCAGAAGTTCTTTTATTGTTGAGAATAGCTTTTGCTATCCTGGGTTTTTGGTTACTCCAAATGAATTTGCAAATTGTTCTAACTATATGAAGAATTGATTTGGGATTTTGG
This sequence comes from Uromys caudimaculatus, assembly GCA_028551405.1. NCBI lineage: Eukaryota > Metazoa > Chordata > Mammalia > Rodentia > Muridae > Uromys > Uromys caudimaculatus. The sequence goes on along the minus strand of CM052713.1, from coordinate 71,430,588 downwards.
TGGGGATTGCATTGAATCTATAGATTGCTTTCTGTAAGATGGCCATTTTTACTATATTAATCCTGCCAATCCATGAGCATGGGAGATCTTTCCATTTTCTGAGATCTTCTTCGATTTCTTTCTTCAGAAAAATTGAAGTTTTTGTCATACAGATATTTCACTTGCTTATCTGGCATCAATGGGGGGAGAGACCCTTGGTCCTGTGAAGGCTTGATGCCCCAGTGTAGGGGAATGTCAGGGCGGTGAGGTGGGAATGGGTGAGTGAGTGGGGGAGCAGCCTCATAGAAGCATGGGGAGAGGGGAGGGGATAGGGGATTTGCAGAGGGGAAACCGAAAAAGAGAATAACATTTGAAATGTAAATAAATAAAATATCCAATAAAAATCATTCTCATCTCCCCCAAATAAACCATTTGTTAGTGATAGGCTGTGCTTCACTTACTCCATCCTCTGAACTGTATGCAACCACTAATCTACTTCTTGTCTCTGTGTAATTCCTTATCTATGTGATAGAAATAAAATGTGTGTAAGTATGTATGTAAATATATACACATACATACATACATACATTTGTCATATTTCCTAAATTACTTCTTTCATTTAGCATAACATTTTTCAGAATCAACCACAGGGTGCCATGAATCAGTCCATCAGTCCTTTTGATTGCTGAATAATATTTTGTCACATGTGCACACTAGTTGGTGATCATCTGTGATAATCTCATGGTTAGATCCTGATGGATAATGCCAATGCCACTGTACACATTAGGTCACATGGTTTTGGGCATGCATTTTTGTTACTTTTGGGATGTACTTATATGACTAGAATTGATAGGCCATATGGTTAGTTTTGCATCTTGAAGAACTGCCAAATGGCTTTTCATAGTTGCGGCTGCATTTTAAGCTCTTGCTGGCTTTGAATTACGATAATTTTAACTGTTGGTAAGAGTGATTTTGCTAGGACATTTTCAGGATATTTTTATTTATATCCCTATGAGCTACTGAATATAGATATTTTTAAAATGCCCATGTTTAGTGATGCCAACATGATGCTGGCTACATAGAATGCAATAGGAAGTGAATTTACGTATTATAGAATATATGTTTGTTTGTCATTATTGTATCCCTCTGGTTGCTTTTGTTTATATTTTTCTTAAAAAGACTTATTTATTTTTATTTTTTGTGTCTGGGTGTTTGTCATCACAGTTGTGCCTGATGTCTGTTGAGGTGAGAGAAGAGCATCACATCCCAGAAACTGGACTTATAGATGATTCTAAGCCACCACATGGATGGATGGAGGAAAGTGTGATTTTCCTGAAAGAACATATGTTCTCTCAACCTGACTCCAACCCTTATTTTCATTTTCTTAATTGTGTTTTTTGACACAACAAGAGTTTCAATTAGAAAATATTTTTGTGTGGAACATGGAGATGTTCAAGATCATTCTCTTGCATGTGAACATCTTTCTATCCTGACAACATTGTTTGAAATTACAATTATTTTCTGCATTGGAATATGTTTAAACCCTGGGTAAAATCTGATGACTCAGTTTCAAGACTTCTATCTGGGTGCTTAGTCTGGTTTTTGTTAATGTATTATCGGTCCTATGCCAGCACTAGTTTGGATTTTCATAGCTTTACAGTAAGTTTTTAGATTGTGATGTGAGATTTTTTACAAACTTTGTTCTTTTCCAGGACAATTTTAGATTATTTTGATTTTCTATATGAATTTTCATATCACCATATAATTATTTATGGCCTGAGGTTATATAGCCTAACTTCTAAGTTGTTATATAGATTGGGCTGACCTCAAGTTCAAGATACTACCAAGCACACTGGAATTACAGGTAAGTACCAATCACATTTAAGAAACATCTTGTTGAAAATAAACATCTGGCTCTTTACAGACATTGTATTGAATCTCAAGATCAGTTTGGAGTACATTTTAGTTTCATTTCTGTTGCTCTGGTAAAACACTATGACAAAAATCAACTTAGGGGAGAATTTATTTTAGCTTGCAAATCCAGGTTATAGTCTGTCATTGCAAGAAAGTAATAGCTACCATAGTTTGAAGCAGCTAGTCACATCACATCGAAAATGAATGACAGAAACAGTGGCAAATATGCTTACTGCTGAGCTAGCTTTCTCTATTCTTATACTGTCTAGAGCTAAACCTATACAGTGGCTTTGTTCACTTTTAGCCTGTGCCTTCCAAAATCCATTAAAGCAGTTCAGACAATCCACAGACATACCCACAGGACAAATTTATCTAGACTATTCCTCAGTGAGACTCAATTCCCAGGTGATTTACAGTTGTGTCAGATTTCAAATTAAAATTGCACAGGTGGGGGTAATAGTGTAATGGGGGATGGGCTGTATGAGGAAGGGAATGGAGGAGGGGAAGGATAGAAATGGGATGTGAATTGAATAAATAAATAATCAATGGAGAAAAAATCATTTCATCGCAGAGTGCATTGCCATTTTGTAATGGTGGCTTCTAAACCAAACGAGCTCATTTTTGAAAATTTTTTCAAGTTTCCCTCAGCCATAAGTCAGTAATTTTTACAATATCTATTATATATTCCTTTAAGACTTTTTTCTAAGTGTCTGTATTTTGTTACTATTATAAATAAAATTGCTTTTGTAGTTTCCTTTCAGATGACTCATCTCTAGTATATTTTATTTGTGTTTTGAGAATGTTATAGAATGTTTTTATTTGTCCAGAGGAACCAAAGCTATTGAGCAGAACAATGAACACCTCCACAATTCTTCCAATAGTATTTTAAAAATCAACATTTGAAAGTTGTTTTTCATTAGGAAGTATTGTTTTACATTAATAAGTAAAAAAACAAGACTTGGGTTTCTCTCTCTCTCTCTCTCTCTCTCTCTCTCTCTCTCTCTTTCTCTCTCTTACAAACTGAAAAATATCTCAAATAACAACAAGAATAACATTAAAAACCTCCAAAGCAGTTATAATTTGAAGACATTTACCATTTGTGTCTTTTGATGGTGACAACTGGTCCACCCCTGAATCTTTCCATCTCTTGGAGGACAGCTATGCTCCCTGACGTCTCTGGCAATGGCCATTTCTTTACCTCTGGCCAAGTTATCTTTGCCAGCAACCTTCTTTTCTGATTTGATTTGTTATCGGCACATTCACTGTCAGATAAAGATCTGCTTTTTGTACCACCATTATCTGTGCCAGGTTTTTAGCATGAAGAAATGTTTCAATTAATCCTGAATGATCTAAATTTTCTTCAGATTCCAAAGTATTGCCAGTTTGTGGAAATCCCTTCCATCCCAGGAACTTCTCTTTGTTTCGATCTAGGACTTGTCAGTTGGGTAGCTGTTCCACCACAAATACTACAGACTTTGGTTCTTTATATTTTTCACTCATTCAACCTGTTTAATATCCATTTCCTTGTAATTTAGTTTTATTGGAGGATTCTTTTTATTGCGGACTTAAACTATTTTATATGACCTCCCCTGCTTTGTGCCACTGGTCTTCAGTGTCTCTGAATTTACTACAATAATAATTAAGTTCTTTCATTAAGTTCACTCCAAAAGGTTTTCTTAGTTTGGTATTCTTTGTGTGTATGTCATATGTGTCTAGGGCGTGTGCATGTGCGGGTCACTGGAGGACATACAATGATGTGTCCTATCATTCTTCACCTTATTCTTTTGAGACAAGGTCTATTGCTGTACCTGTCGCTAGGATACAGCAAGCCACAATTGTTCTCCTGTACACTGCTCACCAACAGGAGTGGCAGTTAAGTTCCAGCCACACTTGACTTTGTATGTTAGTTCTGTGAATTCTAATTCAAGTCTCCATGCTGACTAGCAGGCATCTTACTGACTGAGTTGGCTCCCCATTGCCTAGCTTTTCATTCCCAAATAAATTTTTCTCTTAGTTCCATTCATTTTCATTGATAGCATATAGAAATTAAATAGATTTTTACTATTCTTATATTTGGAAAATTTTATTTTTTTTTGTTTTTGTTTTGTTTTGTTTTGGTTTTTTTTTTGTTTGTTTTTTTTCGAGACAGGGTTTCTCTGTGTACCCCTGGCTGTTCTGGAACTCACTCTGTAGACCAAGCTGGCCTCGAACTCAGAAATTCGCCTGCCTCTGCCTCCTGTGTGCTGGGATTAAAGGCGTGCGCCACCACTGCCCGGCTGGAAAATTTTCTTAATTCTCTTTTTTTGTATCTTCAATGGTGTTTAGAGTTAATTTAACAAATATGTCTTCAGTTGGGATTGCTTATAGAGACGTAAACTATTTTTACATAAATTTTCACAGTCCTTTCTGTACATGAGTTTATGTCTACATTAGATTCTTCAGTCTGTTAAAATTAACTGTGGCCCTAAGACTGAATTCTAAAATGTGGGTAGAAGTGATATGCCTTTCAGGAAAGATGTAGACTTTCCTAAACATCCTATGGTCCTTCACCTTTATTGTTGATAGGTAGAAGATTTGAGCATTATGAGAAAGATGACACATTAGAACACTACTAGAGTATAGGGCACAAAGTGGAGCATTTTCCCTCTGAACCAAACTGTACCTTCTCACAGTTTATATATTGAGAATATTGAATATATTCATACATTAATATTTATAAATTTGCTTTAGTGTGATTTCATCTGAGAGTGAGGCTTTAAGGAAGTGGTGAAGGTTGCATGAGGGTTGTGGCTGGCTTCCACTTTGCTAGGATGAGTTACCTAACAAAAATGAAAGCAGAACTTTCTCCATCACACTGAGTCACAGCCATTCATAATTCAAGAAGAGACTCCTCATCAGGACTTGGTAAGGATGACCCTTGATCATGGACTTCTAATATTCAGGGTGTTGAATAAATACATTTCCATGTTCTGAACCACACAACTGATGCTACTTATTATGACTGTCTGCAACCACAAGTCCACTTTTAATAGTGTTAATGTGAGGTAGATCATACATGAAAGAGGATCAAAGATAGATTGTGTGACACCCATAAGAATTGAGGTTGTTAAAGTAGTCAGCCTGGTGTGGCTAAGATGGCAACATAAGAAAATACGTGAACAAATTATATTGGAACTTGGCACTGCTTAAGATTTAATATTTTAACAATAAAAATAACCTAATTAAAATATGTAATTTACTTTTAATATTGACTATGCAGAATATCACCACTTAGTTTCTTTGATAAAGAAGTTAGTGATTATAAGACATTATGAAACTTAGAGGAAGAAAAAAGAAAACAGCTAATTTTAAATCTTTGCTTAGAAATTTCTCTAGAAGAATGTTCTAACCATGTGAAAGTCTGAACTAGATTTAGCAATTTTTGGTACAGGAAAAAAATTGGAAATTGTTTTTCAATAGTTGTCAAAACAAGCAAATCAGAATAAACTATGAACAGAAGGATATGATGTGTGCTAACAAGGGCACTTGTGATCAGGGCTAAGATGAAAGTAGAAGTGTTAGATTGGCTGAGTGTGGGACACGTTATTAAGCGATGCCCGATGGGCAAAGTGTATTTAAAATGTGGTTAGAGATGTGACTTGGCAATTTTCTTCATTTTTTCAAATAAGAATATTTTCCAGCAGTTTATTTGTTAATTTTTGGAATTATAATTACACCTCTTCCTTCCCTTTCCTCCCTCAACACTCTCCAATGTATGTCCTCCTCCCCATTCTTCTTGAAGTTCACTGACTCTTCTTTCATTATTTCCTATTTTAGGTACAAACACACACACATACATACACACACACACACACACACACACACACACTCACGTATGTGTGTATGTGTGAATATACATACATATATAAATACATATACACATATTTCTAAATATAACCTGATAATTCTGTGTAATGTTACACACACACACACACACACACACACACACACACACACACAAACACACACACACATATTTCGGGGCTTACCATTTGGTACTGGACAGCTGGTATACTCTTCCCTATGGAATGCTACTTTTTCCCCTCCAAGATTTCTTCAGTGATCTATCTCTTAGTGTGGAGCTGAGGCCTTATGGAATTTCCCAAGCCTACGTTGTTCACACTACATAGACCCATACAGGCTTCCTGATTGTCAATTCAGTCTCTGTAAGCCCCTATGATCCCTGGTTAGTTGATTCTGTGTGTTTTTTTGTGATGTACTCTGGTTCCTACAATAATAATTCTCTCTTTTTTGCAGGATTCACTGACCTCTTAGCCAGTGTTTGTCTGTGGATCTCTACACCCGCTTCTGCTCCCATCAGTTGCTGGATAAAGCCTCTCTGATGATGATTGTTATAGGCTATGGATATGAACATCTTTAGGAATCATTTCATTGTCTTTTTTGGCTGGTTAGGTTTGGTTCCATGCTAATTCTTTGGGCATCCAGCTTTTGGTCCTGGCCCTCTGGGCAGTGTCAGGCATGGGATAGCTCTCATGGTAGGGTTTAAAGCTGAACTTGTCATTGTTCCTGCACTCCAACAAGTTCTGTGGCATTTTTTACTCCAGCACATCTTATAGGCAGGACAAACTGTAGGCTGAAGGCTTTGTGCCTGGGTTGGTGTCTTAATCTCTCTACTGCAAGCCTTGACTAGTTACAATACTTCCTCAGAGACAACCCAAGTTTCACCCAACTGCCCACCACCTTTTCTCTATATCCGGAACCACAAATCCCCACTCTACCTCCCCACAAAACCTGTTCTACCAGAGGCCATACAGGTATCCAAAACAAACAATAAGACTGCCAACCCTTTCTCAGAATCTACACAGCTTTCCCCCAACAGCAACTCCCAATCAGCATCATATCAAGGCCACAATTCTGGAGGAAACCCCTGCTCTAGCAGGTAGCACCTCAGTTCACAGAACTCCAGAACCCATAAGGTATTGAAGACTGTCAAAATCCCAGTGGAGGAGCACTACTACATCAGAGGACTCCAGAAGACTCTTGTCATCAGAACTCCAAGCTACTCACGTCAGAAGATCAGAGAGGAAACATGAACCAAGGGGGAAAAGCCATTCAACAAAGACTAACTCAAAAATTTGTACTTAACCTATAAGTACTCCAAACCAAGATGCCTAGCAACCCCTGTAACAACACACTTAACAAGAGCCAGGGTAATATGTTGCCACCAAAGCCTAGATAACCTACTACAGCATGCCCTACATATTCCAACACAACTCAAGCATAAGAAAACTACCTTAAAATCAACTTCATGAAGATGATAGAAGTCCTTAAAGAGGAAATGAATAAACCCCTTGAAGAACTCCAAGAAAACACAAACAATGGGAAGATATGAATAAGTAAATACCTTACAGAAAGAGAAGGGAAAAAAAAGAGGTGAAAGAAATGAATAAAACCATTTAAGACCTGAGATAGAAATAGAAGCAATAAAGAAAACACAAACTGAGGATATCTTCTAGATGGAAAATATAGGTAAATAAATAGGAATTACAGAAACAAGCATTACCTACAAATACAAGTGGTGGAAGAGAGAATCTCAGGTATTGAAGGTACAATAGGATACCTTGGTCAAAGAAAATGTTACATATAAAAAAAAATCTGACACAAAAAATCCCAAAAATTTGGAATACTATGAAAAGTCCAAGCCTAGGAAGAAGAAGAAAAGAAGCAGAACAAGAAAAGAAGAAGGAGGAGGAGAAGGAGAAGGAAAGGAGAAGGGAAGGGGGAGGAGAAGAGGAGAAGAGTGAGAAAAATCTAAGAGCAAAGGCCCAGAAATATCAACAAAATCATAGGAGAAAAATGTTTCTAGCTTCAAGAAGGACATGCATGCCTTCTGGTCTTGGTCAGTGCCCTGAGCAGACCTTGGGAATGAACTCAGCAACCAGTCCTACAACTCCTAGAGGAAGCTCTACTCCCAGGCGCTCTAACATGCCCAGGAGTTTACTCACACCAGGATCGCAGGGTCCCAGAGGCAGATTGACTCCCAGGAGCTCTGACACACCCAGAATCACAGGATCACAGAGACAGGTGGATTCTGAGGAGTTCTGACACACCAGGCTCATAGGAAGGACAGGTATAGAGAGGGAAGGTAGCACTAGAGATAGCCAGATGGCTGGAGGCAAGTGTAAGAACATAAGCAACAGAAACCAAGGTTACTTGGCATCATCAGAACACAATTCTCCCACCATAGCAATTCTCTCCACCTGGATTCCCTATCACACTGAAAAAGCAAGATTCAGATCTAAAATCACTACTCATGATGGTGATAGAGGACTTTTAAGAAGGACATAAATAATTCCCTTAAAGAAATACAGGAGAACACAGGTAAACAGAATCCCTTAAACAGGAAACACAAAAATCCCTTAAAGAATTACAGGAAAACACAAACAGGCAAAAGAAATGAACAAAACCATCCAGGATCTAAAAATGGAAATAGAAACAATAAAGAAATCACAAAAGGAGACAACCCTGAATTTAGAAAACCTAGGAAAGAGATCAGGAGTCAATAGATGCAAGTATCACCAACAGAATACCAGAGATAAAAGAGAGAATCTCATATGCAGAATATGCCATATAAAACATTGACATAACAGTCAGAGAAAATGTAAAAACCAAAAGCTCCTAACCCAAAACATCCAGGGAATCCAGGACACGATGAGAAGATGAAAACTAAGGATAATAGGTATAGAAGAGAGCAAAAATTTGTAACTTAAAGGGCCAATAAATATCTTCAACAAAATTATAGAGAAAACTTCTTTAACCTATGCCCATGAACATACAAGAAGTCCACAGAACTCCAAATATACTGGATCAGAAAAATTCTTCCCATCACATAATAATCAAAACACCAAATGTACTAAACAATGAAAGAATATTAAAAGCAGTAAGGGAAAAATGTCAAGTAACATATAAAGGCAGAATTATCATAATTACACCAGACTTCTCACCAGAGACTACGAAATCTAGAAGATACTGGGCAGATGTCATACAGACCTTAAGAGAACTCAAATGTCAGCCCAGGATACTATACCCAGCAAAACTCTCAATTACCGTAGATGGGGAAAACAAGATATTCCACAACAAAACAAAATTTACACAATATCTTTCCACAAATCCAGCCCTACAAAGGATAATAGATGGAAAACACCAACACAAGGAGGGAAACTATACCCTAGAAAAAGCAAGAAAGTAATCTTTCAACAAACCCAAAATAAGATATCCACACAAACATAATTCCACCTCTAACTACAAAAATAACAGAAGTAACAATCACTTTTCCTTAATACCTCTTAACATTAGTGGACTCAGTTCCCCAATGAAAAGATATAGACTAACAGTCTGGATACATAAACAGGACCTAGCAATTTGCTGCATACAGGAAATGCACCACAGTGACAAAGACAAATACTACCATAGAGTAAAAGGTTGGAAAACAATTTACCAAGCATATGGTCCCAAGAAACAAGCTTGAATATCCATACTAATATTGAATAAAGTCAACTTTTAACAAAAAGTTATCAAAAAGGATAAGGAATAACACTTCATATTGGTCAAAGGAAAATCTACAAAGATGAACTCTCAATTATGAACATCTATGCTCTAAATACAAGGGCACCTACATTCATAAAAGAAACTTTACTAAAGCTCAAAGCACACATTGCACCCCATACAGTAATAGTGGGAGACTTCAACACCTTACTCTCAGAAATGGACAGATCATGGAAACAAAGTAAACAGAGACACAGTGAAACTAACAGAAGTTACGAACCAAATGGATCTAACAGATATTTATAGAACATTTCATCCTAAAGCAAAAGAATATACCTTCTTCTTAGCACCTCATCTTACATTCTCCAAAATTGACCATATAATTGGTCATAAAACAGGCCTCAACAGATACAAGAAGATTGAAATAGTTCTATGCGTTCTATCAGATCACCACAGACTAAGGCTGGCGGTCTTAAATACCAACAAAAAAGCCCAGAAAGCACATATACACATGGAAGCTGAACAACACACTACTCAATGATAACTTGGTCAAGGAAGAAATAAAAAAAATAATTTTTGAGATTCAATGAAAATGAAGACACATCACACCACAACTTATGGGACACAATGAAAGCAATGTTAAAGAGGAAAGCTCATAGCCCTAAGTGCCTCCAAAAAGAAACTGTAGAGAGCTTACATTAGCATCTTGACAGCACACCTGAAAGCTCTAGAACAAAAAGAAGCTAATACACCCAAAAGGAGTAGACTGCAGGAAATAATCAAACTCAGCACTGAAATAAACCAAATAGAAACAAAAAGAACTATACAACAAATCAACAAAACCAGGAGCTGGTTCTTTGAGAAAATCAACAAGATGGATAAATCCTTAGCCAGACTAACCAGAGGGCACAGAGACAGTATCCAAAGTAATAAAATCAGAAATGAAAAGGGAGACACAATAAAAACCATGGAAATTCAAAAAATCATCACACCCTACTACAAAAGCCTATACTCAACAAAATTTGAAAATCTCGATGAAACGGATAACTTTCTGGACAGATACCAGGTGCCAAAATTAAAACAGGATCAGATTGACCATCTAAACAGTCCCATAACCTCTAAAGAAATAGAAGTCATTAACAGTCTCCCAAACAAAAACAGCCCAGGACAGGATGGGTTTAGTGGAGAATTCTATCAGATCTTCAAAGAAGATCTAATACCAATACTCTTCAAACTATTCCACAAAATAGAAACAGAAGGAATACTACCCAATTCATTCTATGAAGCCACAATTACCACGCTTATACCTAAAGAAAGAAAAACCAAACGAAGAAAACTTCAGACCAATTTCTTTTATGAAGAGTGATGCAAAAATACTCAATAAAATTCTTACCAAGCAAATCTAAGAACATATCATAAAGATCCTTCACCATGATCAAGTAGGCTTCATCCCAGGGATGCAGGGATGGGTCCATAACAGAAATCTATCAATGTAATCCACTACATAAAGACACTCAAAGAAAAAAAGAACCACATGATCATTTCAGTAGATGCTGAAAAAGCATGTGACAAAATTCAGCATTCCTTAATGTTAAAAGTCTTGGAAAGATCAGGAATTCAAGACCCATACCTAAACATAGTAAAAGCAATATACAGCAAACCAGTAGCTGACATCAAACTAAATGGAGAGAAACTTGAAGCATTCCCACTAAATTCAGGTACTAGACAAGTCTACCCACTCTCTCCATATATATTCAATATAGTACTTGAAGTTCTAGCTAGAGCAATTAGACAACAAAATTAGGTCAAAGGGATACAAATTGGAAAGGAAGAAGTCAAAATGTTACTATCTGTAGATGATATGATCATATACTTAAGTGACCCCAAAAATTAGAACTCTGTCTTAGTCAGGGTTGCTATTCCTACACAAACGTCATGACCAAGAAGCAAGTTGGGGAGGAAATGGTTTATTGAGCTTACACTTCCATGCTGCTGTTCATCACCATAGGAAGTCAGGTCTGGGACTCAAGCAGGTCAGGAAGCAGGAGCTGATGCAGAGGCCATGGAGGGATGTTCCTTACTGGCTTGCTTCTTGCTTCTCTTGGCTTTCTCAGCCTGCTTTCTTATAGAACTCAAGATTACTAGCCCACAGATGGTACCACTCACAAGGGGTACCTCCCCCTTTGATCACTAATTGAGAAAACGCATTAGCACTGGATCTCATGGAGGCATTTTCTCAACTGAAATTCTTTTCTCTGGAAGAACTTCAGCTTGTGTCAAGTTGTCACACAAAACTGGCCAGTACAATTGACCCCTTGTCAACCTGACACACAAACACATCACCAATAAGCCTATACCCTTACTTCCGTATTCATCCCCAAGATCTAAGTCACTTTAAAAGTCCCACAGTCTTCGCAAATTCTTACATATTAACATTTCAATTCCTTTTAAACATCCAATCTCTTAAAATTCAAAGTATTCTAAAAATTCAAAGTCTCTTAACTGTGGGCTCCACTAAAATACCTTCTTTCTTCAAGAGGGAAAAATATCAGGCCACAGTCACAATCAAAAGCAAAATCATACTCCAACCGTCTGGGATCCACTCATGATCTTCTGGATTCCTCCAAGGGCTGAGTCACTTCTCCAGCTCTGCCCTTTGTAGCACACACCTTGTCTTCTAGGCTTCAGATGCCTGTATTTCACTGCTGCTGCTGTTCTTGGTAGTCATCCCATGGTACTGACACCTCCAAAACACTGACGTCTTCTGCTGCAACTAGGCTTTACTGACAGCCTCTCATAGACTCTCTTCATGGTGCCAAGTCTCACCACCTTTGCATGACCCCTTCAGTCCTGGGCCATCAATTGCAACTGAGGCTGCACCTTCACCAATAGCCTTCCACAGCCTCTCACAGTGCCCTGGCCTCAGCTGCTCTTCACAACTCCGTCATGCCTTCAAAACCAGTACCAGTTGGGTGACTCTCACACATTACCAAGTCTAGCCACAGCACAAGGTACAACCCTGGCTATCTCTGGAACGCAGCCTCTGTGCTCTCAGAAAACACTTCCCAGAAGATTTCACCTCAGTGATGCTGGTCTCCTCTCAATCACTGCCAATTTCCCAGCTCCAAACAACCAGCATCAGTAGTCCCAGCAGCAATGCAATTATTTTGCTTTAGTAGTTCTGATATCTTGTTAATCACAGGCAATCCTTCAGCCCTAGATAACCAAAACCACAGAACCTTCACAATCAAAACAGCAATGGCCCTGATAAGAGTCTTTAATCTTCCCTCAGATTACAGAGCTCTTAACATCCCAATGGCTCTTCTAGCTCAAAGTTCCAAAGTCCTTCCACAGTCCTCCCCAAAACATGATCAGGTTGTCATAGGAATACCCCACTTTGCTGGTACCAATTTGTCTTAGTCAGGGTTTCTATTCCTGCATAAACATCATGACCAAGATGCAAGTTGGGGAGGAAAGGGTTTATTGAGCTTACACTTCCATGCTGCTGTTCATCACCAAAGGAAGTCAGGACTGGGACTCAAGCAGGTCAGGAAGCAGGAGCTGATGCAGAGGCCATGAAGGGATGTTCCTTACTGGCTTGATTCTTGCTTCACCTGGTTTGCCCAGCCTGCTTTCTTATAGAACCCAAGACTACCAGTCCACAGATGGTACCACTCACAAGGGGCCCTCCCACCTTGATCACTAATTGAGAAAATGCCTTAACTGGATCTCATGGAGGCATTTTCTCAACGGAAACTGCTTTCTCTGTAATAACTTCAGCTTGTGTCAAGTTGACACACAAAGCTAGCCAGTACAAACTCCTACAGCTGATAAGCAACTTCAGCAAAGTGGCTGGATATAAAATTAACTCAAACAAATCAGTAGCCTTCCTCTCCTCAAAGGATAATCAGTCTCAGAAGTGAAATTAGGGTAATGACACCCTTCTCAATAGTCACAAATAATATTGCACACTTTGGTGTGACTGTAACCAAGCAAATGAAAGATCTGTATTACAAGAACTTCAATTCTCTGAAGAAATCGAAGATCTCAAAAGATGGAAATATCTCCCATTCTCATGGATTGGCAGGATTAATATGGTAAAAATGGCCATCTAGTAGAAAGCAATCTACAGATTCAGTGCAATTCCCATCAAAATTGCAACTCAATTTTTCATAGAGTTCGAAAGAGCAATTTGGAATAACAAAAATCCAGGATATCAAAAACTATCTCAACAATAAAAGAACTTCTGTGGGAATCACTGTCCCTGAGATCAAGCTGTATTCTAGAGCAATAGTGATAAAACCTGTATGGTATTGGTACAGAGACAGGCAGGACGATCAATGGAATAGAACTGAAGACCCAGGAATGAACCCACACACCTATGGTCACTTGATCTTTGACAAAGGAGCTAAAACTATCCAGTGGGAAAAAGACAGCATTTCTAACACGTGATGTTGTTTTAAATCACAGTCAGCATGTAGAAAAATACAAACTGACTCTTTCTTATCTCGTTGTACAAAGCTCAAGTCCAAGTGGATCAAGGACCTCCACATAAAACCAGACACTGAAACTTATAGAGGAGAAAGTGGGGAAGACCCTTGAACACATGGGCACAGGGGGAAATTTCCTGAACAGAACACCAATGGCTTATGCTCTAAGATCAAGATTTGACAAATGGGAGCTCACAAAATTCCATTCTGTAAGGCAAAGGACACTGTCAATAGGACAAAACAGTAACCAACAGATTAGGAAAAGATCTTTACCAATCCTCCTTCCAATACAGGGCTAATATCAAATATATACAAAAAACTCAAGACGTTAGATTCCAGAGACTCAAATAATCCTATTAAAAATGGAGTACAGAGCTAAAGAAAGAATTTTAAACCGAGGAATATCGAATGGCAGAGAAGCACCTAAAATAATGTTCAACATCCTTAATCATCAGAGAAATTCAAATCAAAATAACCCTGAAATTTCACCTCACACCAGTCAGAATGGCTAAGATCAAAACTTAGGTGACAGCAGATGCTGGTGAGGATATGGAGAATGAGGAACACTCCTCCATTGTTGGTGGGATTGCAAGCTGGTACAACCACTCTGGAAATCAGTCTGGTGGTTCCTCAGAAAATTGGACATATTACCTGAGGACTTAGCCATATCACTCCTGGGCATATACTCAAAATGTTTTCCAACCTATAACCAGGACACATGCTCCACTATGTTCATAGCAGCCTTATTTATAATAGCCAGAAGCTGGAAAGAACTCAGATGTCCTTCAACAGAGAAATGGATACAGAAAATGTGGTACATTTACACAATGGAATACTACTCAGCTATTAAAAATTCATGAAATTCTTAGGCAAATGAATGGAACTAGAAAATATCATCCAGAGTGAGTTAACCCAATCACAAAAGAACACACATGATATGCACTCACTGATAAGTGAATATTAGCCCAAAAGCTCTGAATACCCAAGGTACAAATCACAGACCACATGAAACTCAAGAAGAAGGAAGTTAAAAGTGTTGGTGTTTCTGTCCTTCTTAGAAAGGGGAACAAAATACTCATGGGAGCAAATATGGAGCCAAAGTGTAGAGCAGAGACTGAAGGAAAGGCTGTCCAGAGACTGTACCACCTAGGGATTCATTCCATATACAGTCACCAAAATCTGACACTATTGTAGATGCCAAGAAATGCTCGCTGAAAGGAGCCTGATATAGCTGTCTCCTGAGAGGCCCTGCCAGAGCTTTACAAATACAGAGGCAGATGCTTGCAGCCAACCGTTGGACTGATTACGAGGTCCCCAATGGAGGAGTTATAGAAAGGTCTGAAGGAGCTGAAGGGGTTTGCAACCCCATAGGAAGAACAACAATATCAACCAATCAGATCCCCCATAGCTCTCAGGTACTAAGTCACCGAGCAAGGTGTATACATGGCTCCAGCTTCATAAGTAGCAGAGGATGGACATGCTAGGCATCAATGAGAGGAAAGGTCCTTGGTCCTATGAAGGCTTGATAGATACCCCAGTGTAGGGTAATTGAGGGCAAGGAGGAGTGTTGGAACAAGCCTGGCGTGGTGGAAAGAAGTTCCACATGTCTGTCCCCGGCACTGCGGCTCTGGGTGGGACAGAAGATGCGGGAAGTGACCGTGTCTTCCCACACAGTCCGATGGGCAGGTGGGGGCTGTGGGGAGCCTTTGCGGGCCTTGCCTGTGGGTGGGGGGAGGGGGCCATTCCTAGGGAACTCGAGGCAGTGGTCTCTGTGGGTTCTCTAGCCCGGGGCACTGCAGTTGCCTCAGAGTGCTGCAAAATGGCTAGCCGGAGCTCAGCTCTGGGACTGGGTTTTAGCAGCTTGGGGTGCTGAACTAGCTGCTTAGGTTTGGGTGAATGGGTACTGTCTGGGAGTGCTGGGAAGCTCTCTGTGAGAGATTAGACATGGCTCCTTAATCAAGGGCCAGATCCTTCAATTCTCACGGTGGGTCCAGATGAAGAGACAGTCCATAATTCTAAGACGTTTATTGTCATTTTGTGGAGAGTGTCGTGGATGGAATTGTACCTCTTCCCCTCTGGGAGAGGCGAGGCAGATATAGTAACTGGGAAGGGGCGTGACTAAGCCTCTAGGTGTCTCATTAACATGGGGATGGCTTGGGGCTGTGTGGCCACGCCTCTACCTGAGGAGGGGTGGTATGTGACCACGACTGGAGCCAATAGCCTCCGGTAGTGTTGGCATAACGTTTTCCAGTCCCTTGCGGATTGTTCCTCTGAGTCGCCCAGACTTTATGCCTGTGCTCAACCAGGCGCCAGATAGTCTGTCACAGATCACTGACCCACAGAGAAGGGAGTATGTGGGTGGGTGGAGGAACATCCTCATAGGAGCAGAGGAAAGGGGAGGGAGTAAGGAGTTTCTGGGAGGTGGGGAAACTGGAAAGGGAATAACATTTGACATGTAAATAAAGAAAATATCCAGTAAAAAAAGGACATGCATATAAAGATGAAGAAGCTTATAGAACATCAAGTAGATTAGACCAGAATATAAAGTCCCCTTGCCATATAATTGTAGATAAAACAACTTGTCTATTCAATTTAAAAGCCTGTGACCTATAGCTTAGGCAGGAAATAAAGGTGGGGCATTGGGGAGAGAGAAAGAATTCTGGGATAGAGCCAGAGAGGAGAATCACAAGGAAGATGTAACAAGAAGGATATTACATTGTACCTGAGCACAAGTAACCAGCCATGTGGAAGAATGCAGGTTAAAATAAGTAGATTATCTTGTTATGATTCTAGTCAGAAAAGATTCTATCTATATGGCCAAGGTATTTGCAAAAAATATCTTGAGTCTGGGTCTTATTTCTGGGAGCATGAGTCTTGGTGGAAGAACAAGGGGATAACTTCAATACATAATATTCAAAATACTAAGTATACAAAACAAAGAAGAAATAGTTAAAGCTGCAAGGGAAAAGAACAAGTAACATGGAAAATAGACCTATTATAATTATACCTAATGTTTCCTTGAAGACTCTACAAGCCTAAAGTGACTGGACAGATGTCTTGAAAACTCTAAGAGATCATAGATGCTAACTCAGACAACTATACCCTCTTGGAGGAATATTTAATTAATCCTGGCATGGGGTTCCTTTCATTTATGTTTCTACATGACACACACACACACACACACACACACACACACACACACACACACACACACACACAGCTTTTCTGTTGTAATATGCCTTAAGCAGCACAATAGGTGGGCAACTACCTAAACTCCATGCTATTAGAATCTACTTTCCCATTGATAACCTAAGTTATTACTTACTAATTTTTATGTACCATCCTGGTTGCTCTTGACCAAATTGAACAGCCCTCTGGGCCATGTTCTTTTGGCCCTTTTACATGGCAGCTCTCCTTTTCTCTCCTGCATGTTGTTCTTTGTCCATGGCAGTTTTTCTGTTTCCCTTCCTCCTCCTTGTGGTCCCAAGCCTGGGGAACCTAAACTCCACCTATTTCTCTTCTCTGCAGCTATTGGCGGTGGCATCTTTATTTACCAATCACAATTAACTGGGGGCAAGTTCCCCAAAACTACATACTGACTGGAAATCTTGTAGGTCAGCACTTAGCATTAAAATACAAACAACATTAGGCCAACTCACTACAAAATCCAGCAAAATTTACAATCCTCATAGATGGAGAAAACAAGATATTCTATGACAGAGTTAAATTCAAACAATATTTATCTATAAATCCAGCCCTACATATGGTACTAGAAGAAAAACTGCAATCCAAGGAGGTTATCTACACCCATGAACAAGGAAATAATCTCACACCAACAAAACAAAAACAAACAAGGAAGTAAACACACATCACACACACACATGTGCATGCACAAACACACAGACAGATAGACAGACACACACACCAGTACTATCAAAAACAAAATAATAGGCATTAAAAACATTTGTTGTTAATATCTCTCAATATCAAAAGGTCTCAATTCTCCAATAAAAATACAAATCTAACAGAATGGAAGTGACAACAGGATTCATCCTTCTGCTACATATAAGAAACACACCTCAATATCAAAGATAGACATTACCTCAGGGTAAAGAGTTGGAAAAAGATTTTTAAAGCAACTTGTTCTAAGAAGCAAACAGGTGTAGGTATTCTAATCTCTAACAAAAGTCTTTCAACCAAAATTAATTAAAGGTGATAGAAAGGACACTTCATATTCATCATAGAAAAAAATGCACCAAGATGATATGTCAATTCTTAACTTCTTTGCCCATATGCAAGAGTACCCACACTTGTCAAGTAAATATTACTATAGCTTAAGTCACATATTTTACCCCCACATGTTAATAGTGAGAGACTTCATTATTCCACTCTTGTCAATGGACAGGTCAGGCAGACAAATACTAAACAGAGAAATAATGGAGCTAACAGGTGTAATGAACTAAATAGACCTAAAAGGTATCTACAGAACATTTTCACACACAAAAGGATAAATATTTTTTTTCTTAACACCTCAGGGAACTTTCTCCAAGATTGACCACAGGCTCAGTCACAAATCATGTCTCAAAGGATATAAGATAATTGAAATAACTCCCTGTGTCCTATCAGATCATCATGGAATTAAAGTTGCATTTTAACAAAGGAACAACAGAAAGTCTACAAACTCATGGAAACTGAAAAACTCTCTACTGATTGACTAATAGGTCAAGGCAGAAATAAAGAAATTAAACATGTCCTAGAATTCAATGAATGCACAACATACCCAAACTAATGTTACAGAATAAATAAAAAGGATGCTAAGAGGAATTTTCATAGCACTAAGTGCCTTAATAAAGATATTTAAGAAATCCCATACTAGTAACTTAAAGGCATAGCTGAAAACTCTAGAACATAAAAGCGAACACACTCAGGATGAATAGAGGGCAGGAAATAATCAAATTGAGGGTTGATATCAACAAAATAGAAATAGAACAGTATAATCAGTGTCTTGTCTTAGTTTAAGCTGTCTTTGGTTTCTACTCCCTACAATGAAAAGCCCTATGGGAAATGCACTGAACAACTTTTTACAATTTCAGGGTGGAAATGCCACAGCTAACTTCATATTCTTTTTAAAAATTGCTTGCTTGCATCCCCCTGCAATTGTCAACCAGGATATAGTTTATTGGAATCCAGTTCTGGAGCTCTGGTTCTCTCTCAAAGGTAGGCAAGAAAAAAGAGTGTTGGCAGGGATAAGACTTGGTCTTGTGAGAATTTAGGGTTGCTTTTATTAAAATAATGACCTTTACCTATCTTGATTCAAAGTTACTCTGAAGCCAGAAGCTTGTCCAACAATGCGAGGATTATATAAAGGATTAATTGCTATGGCTTTTGTCTCTCTTGCCCAGAAGCAGCCTCTCCTTTGTCAGGTAGGAGAGAGGTTTGGAGCAATAAACTTTTATTGAACCAGGAGAAGAGAAGAGTCACTTGCAGAAGGAAATAATTTCACACAAGCAAATATGTATAAACTTACATACATTCATATACAAATTCATGCATACATACTCATACACCTTCATACATTCCAGTTGGGTTCAGTTACTTAGTTATATCATAATTACACATACACCCACATCCATACTTACATATGCATACGGAGCAAAGGCCCAAGCACCAGTGTAGAAATAACTTACTCACTCTGGATAAAAATGAGCTCCAATCTTTATTGCATAAAGAAAGAAAAATCTTCTCCTGATTTTTGTTTTGTTTTGTTTTGTTTTGTTTTGTTTTTGCTAAATGAATTAAACCCAAGTCTTTAAGTAAAAACTTTGTCCTCTTTAATAAAACCAAGCCTGCTGTTAAGAGAAGACCTATTCAGTCCCATGATAAGGAGAAACCTGCTTGCTCTTTTGCTCTCTCTACAGCTTCTTCCTTGTGTCTCTTTGTTTCTGTATTCTTTATATTACTCCCTCCTCTGCTCCTGCACTAATGTCTTTATTTCTAAGGGAAAGTAAATGGTGGGACATTATCAGATTGTATGCTCTCTAAATTTCTAAGTTGTTTTCTTAATTTTTAAGTTACTTTATTCTGCTGTCTTCTCCTTCCTCCTCCTAATCTTGCTTTTTCTCTTTTTCCTACTCTGATGTAATAATGTTATGTAATGTCATCATTCTTAGTTTCTAGGTTTTTTTTTTTTACACCATTTTAAGAGGAATATAGCACAGGGTTTTTCCATTTTTTATTTTTTTTACAAAAGTTCACACAAATTCAAATCATGAAGTGAATAATAAATTTACAATAAAGATGTTTAGATTTTTTTCATTAAGAGTAATTGCCTGGTTAAACCTTAATTTTCTGTCACTGACTCCACAGGTTCATGGCAATTTATAATTTTTGCGACTAAGATATAATTGATGTTTTGTATAGATAAATCCAGTCAATACTTTATCTTCCGCTTTTGCACCTACAATAAATCATTAGTTCCGTTTTATGACCTTTGATTAATTGCTTTATAACCTCTTGGAATTTGTCCTAAATTGTAAACATGTGGTTTCTATCTCAGAAGCAATTAAGTTGTGACAAGCAGCGACTGGCAAAACTCTCACTGCAGTTTTCATATCAGAGAACTTTCATAGCAGTCCCATTATAAAGGGCTTAAGAATTACTAGTATAGTTTTAGGAATTCTTATAGGATCATTATTAAGAATTAAGAAACCATTTATTTGTCTATATAGCATCACTACTTCATTGATCTGCAGAAATCTGCCCAATAGGGTGAGTATTATATAACCCAGGGATTATATAATATTAATTTTATAAGGACAGGAAAGGCATATCATCTTCAAGAAACATCCTGTTATGCTTTGGGACCTTGTCTCATAGAGCTCACCCACTGGATACCATGCAAAAGCAGAGGGTCCCCTTTAGAAAGGCCATCTGCTACCCTTAGTCTATCCTAGATAGCTCCTAACAGTAGTTTTTCAGTGTTTTTTGTCTTTAAAAACCCCCTGTAACATGCATTATGGGATGCTCTGTGAGAAGTGTTTTTCTCCAGGTAGTCACTTAATAGATAATACTTATTAAAGTTAAATCAAGGTCAGATAAACATTTTAAATGGACCTATAACCTCTAAGGAAAAAGAAGCAGTCATTAAAATTCTCCCAACCAGAAAAATGCCCAGGGCCCCACAGTTTTAGTAGAGATTTCTACTAGACTTTCAAAGAAAAGCTAATATCAATACTCCTTAAATTATTCCACAAAATAGAAATAGAAGTTTATTTTTAAGAGAAAGACCATATGTTAGGATATGTTTGAGCCATAGCATACCTACATCTTTTTTCATGCTATTTTGTGAGGGAAAATCTTGGTGAGTTTATTATGTACATTCTTTGTGGTTACACAGATCCATGCTTGGTAGACAGAATAATAAACCAGCAAAGATATCCAGGTTTTAATCTCAGAAACTTTGAGTATGTTGTTGTATTAAAAGAGAGTTTGTAGATATAATTAAATCAAGACTATTGAGAATGAGATTTTTTTCTGTCACATATCAGTAGGTCCAAAGTTATGATAAATGTTCTTTTTCACTTTGGGGGGTGGGATTTTGTTTTATCAAATAAATATGACCATCAGTAGAGGAGATCTTTATAAGAACAGCAACTACAGACATTTAATGAGTGCACTGAATTCAACATAATATTAAGTGCATACCTTAGAGGATATTAAAAAGCATAGGATTAGGTGGGTGGGGAGATCGGGAGAATTTTGGAGAAGTTGGGGGAGAAAAATATGTGATCAAAATAGATTGCATACTTTTTTCACTTAAAGGAGAACAAGAAAAATGGATGGGAGTTTTCATAAGAGGGAATGGCAGGAAGATCAGAATCAAGATGTGAAGAGATGATGGAAGCAGAGTGGGCGCTTTTGCCAGTATCTGGCCCTATATGATGCCTCCAGATGCGGAATGGATCCATTGTCTCATAAACTCTTCAGAGTGAGCAAATAGGCACACACCCTAATACTTGCCCTGTGGGAACTACTGTATATCCAGAAATGCCTGTTACTTTATTTTATTTCATTTCAGTAATAACAGCAAACACACATAAGAACTTTACTTCTATTGATATTCAAAATTAATGTAAGAATGGTTGATCTCTCCTCTTCTGTGTCCTCTTGTATTACATTTTATCTTTGTCATATATTTTATCTTCTCTCTAGAGTTTTGCATCAGGTTGATCCTCTGAACTATTTGAAACTGGAGTAATAGACATTTGCACTATATACATGCTGGAATCTGAACTCAGACCCTCATGACTGAGTGACAAATATTCATAACAGTTGAGCCATATGTCCCTCCTAATTATGCCAATTTTAGCATTTTACAATATTAATGGCATTGATTTGAAGTGTATATCTAATACTGATGTTTATCTGACCTTATAATATTTCTTAGGTATATTTCAGGAAATATGAGGATAATATTCAGTAATTATAAAGTGCTCAGGACATAACAAACATGGAATAGATTTACTCATATTATTTGCATTTAGCATTACAATGAATGATTGGACACTCTATTTATTTATTTAGAGAAACTTCTGCACGGAGAGTGCAGAATATGAAAGGATTATACATTTAAGACATAATGTGCTAGAAGTTAGAGAAAGCTATTTATATATGTATATGTCTTCATATAAAATATATATTATCCTCTAAATTTAATGTCTTAGATTTGTTGTACGATGATAAATGTGACTCAGGATTTTCAAAACTCTGATCTTGGGAGGTTCTTTACATTATGCAAAGCAACTGACATCTGCACTGGAATGAAAGCTGAGCGTATAACATGTGATTCATTGTTATACTGTGAGAACCAGGCCTGTGCTTTATCTTCATTTTTATTATTTCAACATTTCTCGGCCTCTGATCCTTGCCAACTCACTGGAGTACTGTAATTTTAACTAATTATGATTTAATATAATTGGCAAACTCTTAAGTCTAACTCAGTATATTTGATATTAGGTGACTCTCCCATTGAGACTTAATGGAAGTTCCAAAGTTTTCTGTTAAGCATATGGATAAATACTGAAGCATAATTTCAAAAGAATAGTCTAGTAATTACCTCTTGTGAAGAGTTTTTCTTTAGACGTATCCTGTTTTCTCATATGGTCTATATTATAGAATAGAAAGCTAGCATTGTGATTATGATCTATTGTGACTACGGAGGTATTTGTATAATAGAAATATTGGAATATAAAGAATGTGCTTTAAAAAGGACATCCTGAAATCTTTACCCAGCTTTTCTATAACTCTGAAATATTACCTCATACATAACTGTTCTTAGAACAACCAAGATAAACTCACCTTTAAACTCACCTCCAGCAACATTATTCTTCCTGGTAAAGCTATAAGTGAAATTTGTAAGATTAAGATTTTACTTTTCAAAAATCTGTTCACTTTATATACTGATTACAACCCCCTTTCCTTTCCTCCCAGTCTGACCTCACTTACCCTTCCACCTAGGAACTCTTTCCCTTCTCTTCAGAGAAAGGGATGGATAACAAACTTCTCTGGCACATCAAGTCCTAGCACATCCTCTGTCATTGAAGCCAGACAAGGCATCCCAGCTAGGGGTAGACGATCCAAACTCAGGCTGTAGGCTATTGCTTTTTTTATATACAGAGAGAATAAGGTGAGACTTCTGATCCCAAGAGGGTTGGAGAAAGAGACAGGAAGTGAAGGGGGGAGCTACAAGGAGAGGTTGAGAAAGCATCAGAAGAGAGCTGGATCAAGAAAGGACAGACGAAAAAGTACAAGTAAGACTAGAATATTGTCTGGAAAGAAGCCTGACTAGCTTGGAGGTTTAGATTGGAGTAGTAATCGCTCAATATTTGCCTCAAGGCTCAATATTTGCCTCAAGGCAATTTTAATAAACCTTAGTCTCTCTGTGTGGTTATTGGAGAATTAGCTGGTTAAGGAATGACTGCCATCTTACTAATGTTATGAATCTATATTAATATAATAATCATTTTACAGCAGATAACAGCATATCTAACCTGGATGTTTCTGGAGCCCTGCAGTGCTGCTTGGGAAGGCAGACAGTGTCATGGGCAGACAATGGAGATCAGTGGACAGCTCGAAGCTCACCTCTGCTGCTGTACTCCAGGTGGACTCTGCCATTTTTTTCTTGATTTCAGCCATTCTGATTGGTGTATGATGAGATCTCATGATAGTCTTAATTGTATCTACCCAGTGGCTAAAATGATGAATAACTTAGAAAATACTCTCTAACATGTTTATCATGTTTGCACTGCATTCTTTCGTCAATTTTTTTCAAAAATGAAAATTTGTCAATCTGAACATGGTATATATAGGTAGCAATTCCACCTTTTTTTGCACTATTGACTGAACATAAAATATACAGGTAAAAGTAGCAGATATGTCTCATTATTTGTAATTTTCCTTAGAGGTATGATGTGTGTGTGTGTGTGTGTGTGTGTGTGTGTGTGTGTGTGTGTGTGTGTGTGTGTGTGTGGTATCATCTATCAGAACATGGCAGTCTCTTGTGTGTCATATGTCTAAAGAAACTTTACTTTCTCTTCTCCAATAGCCAATAGCTTCTCATTTAGGGAAGAGGCTTAATAGGCCTCTCCCCAATCCATGTTGGGACTTTGGAGTCTTGATCTTGTGCAAGTCCTATGCATGTACTGCTGCAAGTTCATGTTTGCAATATGCTTGTTACATCATTTACAACCTTTGCCTCTTAAATTATGTATGCTTCTTGTTCCACAGTAATTTATGAGCATTAGGGTCAAGGGATGCGATACGGATGTACCAATTAGGGCTGAACATTTAAAAGTGTTTTATTCTCTGCATGTTGACTTATTTCAAGTCTCTGTATTAATACATATCTGTGAAACATAGGGAGTCAGTTTAATAGTGTGTGCACATAGCAGCAAAATAGAGATGGATTCTTCTCCAGGGCTTATGACCTAAATAGCCTCAGGTTTTGGCAGTTAATTGTGACACACATGAGCTCAATCTTGTAGAGCAAGGCTTAAATCCAATAAGAATTATTGGTTTCTCACATAAGATTTGTGCCAACTTTGCACTAATAGGTATATTTTGCCAGGTCAGTTGTTACTGTAGCTCACAGGCTTCAATGCAGGGTAAGACTGCTGACCATTTTCCTCTCCCAGTAGCATACAACACTTTCCATCACTATGAAAGCTAGACCGTAGTGAACTGGGAAAATTACTATTTTATGTCGTTATTGAAAGGTATTGTTGAGTATAGTTATATATTTAATTTTTTTAGGTTTGTGTTCTTACTCTTATTTTGTGTTTCAGTAATTAGAGCTTCAGTAATTATGAAGGTTCCAGCTTAATACTAGCTTAATTTCTCCTTGTCTCATGTGGTGTCTTGAGCAACAGGGTATTACCTCCAAATTCTCAAAGGTTACCACAGGCAATGGCAACAATTTGTAACTTTTGGAGGTCTTCTGTACCGCAATAACCAACAACTTGTAAAAAGGTAACCCATACCTGCATTAGGCTTTTCAATCAATAGCCTATAGTGTCTGGAAAAGCCATTGTTCCCATTCAGTACACACACACACATACACACACACACACACACACACACACACACACACACACACACACACACACACACATCCCACACATTTTAGGAAGCTTCTCCAGAACTAGGTTTCTTTATTCCCTTTTCAAAGATCTTCAGTGTTAGCTATCCCTCCTCACACTCCCCCTTCTCCCTTGGCCTTCCACCCCGTACACCATTTTGCCTTCTTGTCCAATATTTCCCTTCTCCCCTTTATAGAACCCCTATTCTGTACCTTCCACCTGAAATCCTTCCCATGGTCCCTCACTAGTTTCCTGACACCTGAGAGTATTTCATTTTAAACATACACATCCCAAGTTAGCATACACACATAAGAGAAAACATGCAGTCTTATTTTTCTGCTCTCTGGATTACTTCATTCTGAATGGTTGTGTTCATATGTGTTCATGTGTGCATAAGTATACGTGCACACGTACATTGCATATGGAGGCCAGAGACTTCAGCTGTCTTCCTTAACTGCTCTCCACCTTCCTCCAATTCCTTTTTTGAGACATAAGTTTTCACTGAATCTGTGGCTCACCAATTAAATTAGATTTTCTGGCCAGAAATTCCTTGGAATAATCCTGTATTTGTTTCTAGGATTGTGCTATACCTGGTTTTTTAAAGGTAAGTTCTGGGAATTGAACTAAATCTCTAATGTTTGCAGAGGAAGTGTGTTGAGCGTTCCACCTTTCTAGCTCTCATCACCAGTTGATTAAAGTTCGATGGCTTTTAAGAATAATTTAGATGTTTTTCTGTATTCTCATACATTTACCTCTCCCAAAGCTACTTCTGTAAAAATTTAAAATTGTATTAAAAAGCAATTCGAAAGGGCTCTTACCTGCATAGAGCTTTAATTTGCACCTCAAATCAGATATTTAATAAAAGTAATACAAGTGAATTACTTTCTTTTCCTTTCATTTCCCTGGTTACTTAAAAAACAAGTTATAAGTACACAGATTTTAATGCTTAGTTTACTAACATCCACAGATTGTTTCCATTTTATTTCTTAGATGTCATGTTCTTACACTTTTTAATTGTTCATATTTTAAGCAGGAGAAAACTGTCTAGCCTGAACAATTTCTGCAATGTCACACATGTGGTTTAAGAAAAAAAATTTACTCCCGAGGTTGTGAAAGTCATTTGTAGTTTCCAATTATGCTGCTCAAGACCATTAACAGATAATGATACACAAACACATATTGTGTGTTTTCCAAACACTTGAACCAGTTTAGTTTTTCATTAGTAAAACGCCAGTGTGTATCATATCTGCCAACTCTCCATCTCTGGAAATAGCTGTATTAGGCCAACTTCACCTCACAAAACTTTAACAAGAAAATAGCAGAACTTGGCTGTCTTGGAATATTTCAGCACTTCATGATGTCTTTGCTGGTAACTCTGTACTTCAGAAATTCTTCTTGAAAAGAAGAATTCATGGTCAGAAGCAATTAAACTTCTAAAAATTACAAATTTTAGTATTGTTACTAGATTTGTAACTTGAAACCTTTTAAGTTAAAAATGTTATGTATTACTATTGAGTAATGTACTGCAAGGAAAATAAAATACATATAATGTTTTGCAAGTGTCAGCTATTAGAAGCAGAGAAATTAAGAAAAATGCAGCCCATGTCTTGATGACTGAAATCATACAGCTGCTATCACATGCAAACGCTCTTGATAGATTTCCATTTAATGGCAACAATGTCCGCTTAGCATGCTGTTCAGACAGCATCATTTGCAGTATGCCAACTATTTGGGGGAAATAAATGATATAATCTTGTCTTGATACTTTCATTGTAAATCTTCCTAATAATATTATTTTTATTCTACATTGATTTCTTCTTGATACCTATGTAAGAAAATGCATAACCATTTTATTTAAAATAAATGCTAAGCAAATGCTAAGAGGAGGGACAAACCATCTGGTGTCTTCTACTGTTCCTCATAGTATCGATGCTTGAGTAATGTGATATTTTTCTCTAACTTGATCTCTTAAAAAATCATTGAGGGCAATTATATTTTTCAAACAAAGTAAACTCCATGTGTTTTTCTGAAGGAAGGATAAATGTTGCTTAAGTGTAGTCTTTCTGTTAAGCTCTTGTTTTGATAAAATATGTTAACTCAGGATCATGAAGCTGCCTTTCTTTCACCAGGCAAAGAAAAAGTATTTGAACAGTGGTCCCTTCCTACAATTCTAGAAGTTCTGTTAATGAATGTATGGAAGCATGTGTTCCTGGTCTCACAATCTTCCCTTCCACATTTATCAACTGCAGAACTCCAAAGAATTATCCAAGTCTTATTCATATAGCTCAAGGTTGTGCATATTAGTCTCTTATGTGTAATATGAGCTTAATAAAACCCCTACTTCTGGCTTACAAAGACCCATGCATGAAACTAAAATTTCATGCCCTTAAAAGATAGTTGGTGGAATTCTTGTTTGAAAGTTCAAATATCAAATATACAGAAGTGAAGCATTAGTGTTTTAGTAAGCATTTTTGGTCATATTGCAGACAAAGTTCTTTGCTTATGATTCCCTTTTCTCTTCTGAGAAATATCTGAGATAACTTCTTATAACTGAGAAGAACTTCCTAGATCAGATTGTCCTGTGTGCATATTTGTTGGAATTGTTCTGATTATTTATTGGTGCAATGGGATCCAGCTCACTGTGGGCAGTACTGACCTAAGGCAGGTGGTCTTGAGGTGTAGGAGAGAAGTAGCTACACATGAGCCTATACAACCTGCCAGAGAATGAGCCAGCAAGCATTGCTTCTTTATGCTTTGCGTCATAACACTCTTGCCTTAAGTTCTTGCCTTGAGTTCTCTCACAGATGGACTGAAATCTGGCAGCATGTGCCAAAAAACTCTTTCTTACCCAGATAACACTTGGTCAGAGGGTTTATCACAGTAATAGAAAGGAAACTGGAATACCAGCTTTCTCAAGTAACTGTTGATTCCATTTGACTCAGTACTGACAAAGATAAGTCAAAAAAATTTGAAGAGGCTTTCGCTCTGAGCCCTAAGAGAGAACACCAGGGATGCTTTAATTATCTTTACCATTACTGTTGTGTGCTCAAAGGTCATTTACAGTTTAGGAACAACCTGTTACTGAGTCCATAGTTAGGAAAGAGGTCTCAGAAAAGCTCAGAGACACAAGCACTCACATTTGCAGATGAAACAGAAATAAAATTATATTGAATTAAACTAGTGAGATGTTGAACTATGTTTGTTATTGTTAAAGTCTTATTTTTTTCTTTCTGATGATTTAAATATTTTTATTGAAATAAAATTCGATGTGGCCAAACTTAAAATGTTTCTTCTTTTATAAAACATTATTTTAGAAAGTAATATATGTAGACAATGAAATATAATCATATCTACTCCTCATCTCTGTCTCTATCACCTTATGAATATTCCTTACGTGCCCTTCTACCAGTGTCATGTCCTTTTCAAAATAACATACAAAGTACAATTTGTGCTGACCATATGTAGTGGCCTCATTCCCAAAGAGTAATGATTCTCCTTCTCTCAGCAGCTACCAGTTGCCAGTATCTCCTCTTTTAAGCATTTATCCTGATAATGGTCTTCTCCACCTGTGCTGGAGTTTTGGGTGGCTTGATCTTGTGCAGGTATCATGCAAGTAACCACAGTTGCTGTGAATTGATTAATGAAATCACTATATGTGTCTTGAAGACAGTATTTCACAGTATCCCTCTACATCTTCTCCCAATTACATTCTGTCAGTCTCTTTTCTCATTATATTTCCTGAATCTAGGGAATGTGGGTATGAGTTTAAAAAGAGATGATATGTGTGTCCCATTCTGGGCTTTTGAGGGATGAGTATTTGAAATCACTTCACTTACTTTCAGCACATGGCCATTTATGTGTCACTGACTGCAAAAGAAGCTTCTGTGATTATGATTGAGTGCAGCCCATGTATATTAATATAAACACAACTATTTAGAGAAAAGTTTGACAATGACATGGCAAACTTGTTACCAAGATAATAGTACATTCTACCTTATAGACTATGACCTCCTTATGATGTGTTCGATCTAGTTTATAGTATGAAACATGAATTTCTTATCACCAGACAATCTACAGACTCAATCATAAAGTAGTTGGTTTCTACAAAACAGTTACTATTAGAATTTCCACATCCTTATTAGATTAGTTGATACTTCTTTCTTGACACCTATAGTATTCAGAGTTGAGCTCCATAAAAACTCGGATATTAGAAATGGCAATGATAACTTTTACAGTTTTGTTACATAAAAATTTAGTAACACCAGGAAGTTAAGTTACTTGGATGGAAGCATGAAAAAGTCTGAAGAGTGAGCAGTTAAATCATAGCTATGTTGCTATGGGTACCAATAACATTTGAAACCTAATATAGGAAAGACATATTTGCAAATACTTATGAGCATAATGGAAAGACATTTCACCCTTTGCACAATTACATTTCCAACATTGAAAGGTGAGATTACAAAGCCTTTGAATAACAAATTCATATAATTCTCATGTATTCAAGAGAGATGGAATAAAACAAAAACTACAGCTAAGTGGAAATGTTTAATAAAGCTCATGACCGATTAAAGGGCCTTGAATAAATAAAATTGAAGGGTGTTGTTTTTCTAATATTGTACAAAGAGCAATATAATAAACACTATTGGTTGAGTATATAGATCTGGGCATTGGCATAGTAATGTGAACAGGGATTAATTGCTGTTGATATTTAAATCAAGAAAATAATTGTATCATTTTTGGTGTGAGATAGATCTGATACACAGAATAGAGCCTATGGAAATATTGTCTTTTTTGTAAATTAGCAAATTTTTCTGTTTAACAGCTAAAGGAAAAATCAAATGATATTATTAGGAAAAGTGTGGTTACTCAAGGAATCTCCATTCTCCATGTGTGATATGTGAACAGGAGGGTCCGTGGATGGTACGTTCAAAAGCAAAGAATAACCTCTGGTAACCAATGATTAGGAAAACATACCTGAAAGACACCTTCTCTCTAGAAGTATAGAAATGCCCAGTCAATGCTCTTCTCAATCAAATAGCTCTCAAATTTTCTCCTCAGTGATATTTGAGAATTTCACCCCTGGATACTGCTGCATGTCTCCCAGTTTAGTCTTTTCTGAATAGGGTTGCTTCCTGTTATGATTTACACAGTGTTAGGTACCTTTAGCTAGTACACCATTAGACTAAATAGGGTTGGAGACTGAAGGGCACTGACAGACCACTGCCTATTCTTCATGATTTGGGTTTTGATCTTATGCAATGATGACATCAGATGAATTGAAAAGAGTCATTTGGGGAGGCAGAAATTTGTTCATGAAAAGAATAAAATTGTGTTGAATAGAAGCTCAAGCTATTGAAGAGGCAGTGTCTTTAGCAGATTAATTATTGAAATCTGATCAGAACAATGTAGAGATAAGTGATGTAGGTGAGTTCCTTGCATATTTGTTAATATATATCATGTGAACTTCTAGTTCATCACTAAATTTAGACAGCCTTTCTCAAATGCTAGGAGTAGAAAATCAGTATATAATTGGTAGGTAGAACTATCATTTACTATTTGTTTTCTTTTATTTTTATTTTTTGATACTTTATTTACATTTCCAATGTTTCCCACTTTCTAGGTCTCCTCTTTGGAAACTCTCTATCCCCTCCCCTCCCCCACCTCTATAAGAGTATTCCACCTCCCACCCACACGCCCACCTGCTCAGAAATTCCCACCTTGACATTCCCCTTTACTGGGGCCTCTAACACCCTCAGGGCCAAGGGCCTCTCCTTCCCATGATGGCCAACAAGGCCCTCCTATGCAACATATGTGGTCTGAACCATGGGTTCCTCAATGTGTATTATTTGGTTGGTGGTCCAGCCTCCAGGAGGACCGGGTGGGGGGCAGGCCAGTTGACACTGTTGCTCCCTCCATGGGGCTGCAGACTCCCTCAACTCCTTCAGTTCCTTCTCCAACTCCTCCATCTGAGACCTCACTCTCAGTCCAGCAGTTACTGTAAAGTGAAACTTGGGTATTCCGAACTTTTGGGCTAATATCCACTTATCAGTGAGTACATACCATGTTTGTTCTTTTGTGACTGAGTTACCTCACTCAGGATGATATTTTCAAGTTCCATCCATTTGCCTGCAAATTTCATGAAGTCATTGTTTTTAATAGCTGAGTAGTACTCCATTGTATCCATTCCTCTGATGAGGGACATCTGGGTTTTTCCAGCTTCTGGCTATTATAAATATGCCTGCTACGAACATAGTGGAGCATGTGTCTTTATTACATGTTGGAGAATCTTCTGGGTATATGCCCA
>CM052713.1:71367571-71398220 GCA_028551405.1 Uromys caudimaculatus | reverse complement strand
AGTTTGTTTATGTAGTGGATTACATTGATGGATTTCCGGGTATTGAACCATCCCTGCATCCCTGGGATGAAGCCTACTTGATCATGATGAATGATCGTTTTGATGTGTTCTTGGATTCGGTTTGTGAGAATTTTATTGAGTATTTTACATCGATATTCATAAGGGAAATTGGTCTGAAGTTTTCTTTCTTTGTTGGGTTTTTGTGAGGTTTTGGTATCAGTGTGATTGTGGCCTCATAGCAGGAATCGGGTAGTGTTCCTTCTGGTTCTATTTTGTGGAATAGATTGAAGAATAATGGTATTAGGTCTTCTTTGAAGGTCTGATAGAATTCTGCAGTGAACCCATCTGGTCCTGGGCTTTTTTTGGTCGGGAGACTTTTAATGACTGCTTCTATTTCTTTAGGCATTATGGGACTGTTTAGATGGTTTATCTGATCCTGACTTAACTTTGGTATTTTGATATCTGTCTAGAAAATTGTCCATTTCATCCAGATTTTGCAGTTGTGTTGAGTATAGGCTTTTGTAGTAGGATCTGATGATTCTTTGAATTTGCTCAGAATCTGTTGTTATATCTCCTTTTCATTTCTAAATTTGTTAATTTGGATCCTGTCTCTGTTCCCTCTGGTTAGTCAGGCTAAGGGTTTATGTATCTTGTTGATTTTCTCAAAGAACCAACTCCTGGTTTTGTTGATTCTTTGTATAGTTCTTTTTGTTTCTACTTGGTTGATTTCAGCCCTGAGTTTGATTATTTACTGCCTTCTACTCCTCTTGGGTGTATTAGTTTCTTTTTGTTCTAGGGCTTTCAGGTGTGTTGTTAAGCTGTTAGTGTATGCTTTCTCCAGTTTCTTTTTGGAGGCACTCAAAGCTATGAGTTTTCCTCTTAACACTGCTTTCATTGTGTCCCATAAGTTTGGGTATGTTGTACTTTCATTTTCATTAAATTCAAGGAAGTTTTTAATTTCTTTCTTTATTTCTTCCTTGACTAAGTTATCATTGAGTAGAGCATTGTTCAGCTTCCATGTGTATATGGGCTTTCTGTTGTTATTGTTGTCATTGAAGACCAGCCTTAATCCGTAGTGTTCTGATAGGAGGCATGGGATTATTTCAATCTTCTTCTATCTGTGGAGGTTTGTTTTGTGATTGATTATATGGTCAATTTTGGAGAATGTACCATGAGGTGCTGAGAAGAAAGTATATTCTTTTGATTTAGGATGAAATGTTCTATAGATATCTGTTAAATCCACTTGGTTCATAACATCTATTAGTTTCACTCTGTCTCTGTTTAGTTTGTGATTCCCAGATCCCTGTTTCTTGGGACTATTTGTCTGGAAAATCGTTTTCCAGCCCTTTACTCTGAGATAGTGTTTGTCTTTATCACAGAGGTGTGTTTCCTGATTGCAGCAAAATGCTGGGTCCTCTTTATGGATCCAGTCTGTCAGTCTATGTCTTTTTATTGGGGGAATTGAGTCCATTGATGCTAAGAGATATTAAGAAATAGTGATTGTTAGTTCCTGTTATTTTCAATGTTACTTTTAGGTATTTGTGGCTATCTTCTTTTGAGTTTGTTGAAAGATTACTTTCTTGCTTTTTCTAGGGTATAGTTTCCCTCCTGAGTTGAAGTTTGCCATCTGTTATCCTTTGAAAGGCTGGGTTTGTGGAAACATATTGTGTAAATTTGGTTTTGTCATAGAATATTTTGGTTTCACCATCTATGTTAATTGAGAGTTTTGCTGGGTATAGCAGCCTGGGCTGGCAGTTGTGTTCTCTTATGGTCTGTATGAGTTCTGTCCAGGATCTTCTAGCTTTCATAGTCTCTGGTGAGAAGTCTGGTGTAATTCTGATAGGTCTGCCTTTATATGTTACTTCACCTTTTTCCCTTACTGCTTTTAATTTTTCTTCCTTGTTTTGTGTATTTGGTGTTTTCACTATAATGTGACAGGATGAATTTCTTTTCTGGTCCAATCTATTTGGAGTTCTCTAAGCTTCTTGTATATTTATGTTCATGTCTTTCTTTAAGTTAGGGAAGTTTTCTTCTATAATTTTGTTGAAGATATTTACTGGCCCTTTAATTTGGGAATCTTCACTCTCTTTGATACCTATTATCCTTAGGTTCTGTCTTCTCATTGTGTCCTGGATTTCATGAATGTTTTGGGTTAGGATGTTTTTGCGTTTTATATGTTCTTTTACTGTTGTGTCAATGTTGTCTATGGTATCTTCTACTCCTGAGATTCTCTCTTCTGTCTCTTGTATTCTGTTGATTATGCTTGCATCTATGACTCCTGATCTCTTTCCTAGGTTTTCTAACTCCAGGTTTGTCTCCCTTTGTGATTTCTTTATTGTTTCCATTTCTATTTTTAGTTCCTGGATGGTTTTGTTCATTTCCTTTGTCTGTTTGATTGTGTTTTCCTGTAATTCTTTAATGGATTTTTGTGTTTCCTCTTTTAGGGCTTCTAGCTGTTTACCTGTGTTCTCTTGTATTTCTTTAAGGGAGTTATTTATGTCCTTCTTAAAGTCTTCTATCATTATCATGAGAACTGAATTTATATCTGAGTCTTGGTTTTCTGATATGTTGGGGTATCCAGGGCTTGCTGTGGTAGGAGTACTGGGTTCTGATGTTGCCAAGTAGCCTTGGTTTCTGTTCCTTATGTCCTTGCCCTTGCCTTTTGCCATCTTGCTAACTCTGATATTAGCTGATCTTACTCTGACTGGCTGTGGCTTGTCCCTCCTGCAGGCCTTTGTATCAATACTCCTTGAAGACCAGCTCTCTCTGAGAAGTGTTTGGATTTAGAGAGCTGTCCCACAGGGTCATCTCTCTCGGGTACAGACAGAAACCAGAAGGACCTTGTCCCTAGCTGTCCCTTCGTTCCTGTGTCCTGATGGCTGTGCAAGGGTCCCTCTTGATCCTGTGAGTTTGAACAGAAGTGCTGGTTTTGCCTATGCTCGAAGGTCTGTCAGCACTCCTCAATACCAGCTGTCTCCTGGAGCCCTGTGGCTCAGGCTGAGGTCCTCAGGTCCTAGTGAGCAGTGGTGTTTGTCTTATCCCCACTCACAGCTTTTCCATACTCCTGGGAGGGTAACTTTCTTCTGGAGCTACTTGGCTGTGGAACCCTGGTGGCCCAGGCAGTGGTCTCCTGCCACAGATGGAAACAGGAAGGTTCCTCTGCTCAACTTTACCTCAGTCCCTGTGTCCCGTGGGTTCCGGGCGGGTCCAGGTGAGTAGTGGTACTTTCCTTATCCCCACTCACTGCTTTTCCACGCTCCTGGGAGGGTGGCTTGCTCCTGGCGCTACTGGGGTATGGAACCCTGGTGGCCCAGGCCCAGGTCTCCTGCCACAGATGGAAACAGGAAGGTTCCTGTCCCTGACTTTTCCTCCTTAGTCTCTATGTCCTGAGGGCCTGGGAGGCTAGATTTCTCCCGGCGCTAATTGGCTATGGAGCCCTGTGGCACAAGCTGAGGTTCCCAGCCACAGATGGAAACCGGAAGTTTCCTGTCCCCGACTTTTCCTCAGTCTCTGTGTCCTGTGGGTTCCGGGCGGGTCCCGGTGAGCAGTTGAGCTTGTCTTATTCCCACTCACGGCTTTTCCATGCTCCTGGGAGAGTAACTTTCTCCTGGTGATGCTTGGCTATGGAACCCTGGTGGCCAGGGCAGAGGTCTCCTGCCACAGATGGGAACTGGAAGGTTCCTATGCCCGACTTTACCTCAGTCCCTGTGTCCTGCAGGTCCTGGGTGGGTCCCAGGTGGGTTCTGGTGAGCAGTGGTGCTCACTTTAACCCCACTCACAGCTTTTCCACGCTCCTGGGAGGGTAGCTTTCTCCTGGTGCTACTCGGCTATGGAATCCTGGTGGCTCAGGTACAGGTCTCCTGCCACAGATCTTACTATTTGTTTTGTTAGACAGAGTTCAGAATCTTACAAATGTACTCACAGATACCTATGCACTCTTTGTCATAGTTTATAAAAAGAAATGTTCACTATAGGAAAGATTTAAAAAAACAATGGAAGATTGAAGTGGTCTTAAAACTATTCTTAAAGCCATAGCCAAAATAAACTGTGGGTGAGATGGGTTTCTTTTCTGTGAAACTTGAATAAGCACTTGTAACATTTCTGGTTGCATAGCAGTCACAGGTTCAAAGCATCAAGCAGAAAAAGACACATGAACTACGGAAAAGTACAATGTATGAGCAGTCATGGAATTTTATGTTAGGAATAGAAAGAAATTACGTCCAGTGTGTTTTCAAATGGTACAAATACTTCATTCTTCAGTGAAAGATTAAGTTCAGAAATAAGACAGAGCAGACCCTGACAAGATATTTTTGGCAAATATTTCTTGTACATTTTATCATCTTTTTGAAAGAGAAGGGCCCAGAGAAGTTAGGCTATAACGTTATATGCTTTAAATAATTTAACTGTTTATTTGATGCTGGTGATGACTGGGGGCCCTGATTCAGTTGGGTTCAGTTGTAGGACTCATTCATACTATAGAAGGAGAAAGCCATTTCACATAGACGATGCCTGCTGATGACCAGGTGAAAGTCACCCAGGGCTCTAGTCTCTGCTCCTTCCTGTGGAAGTGGGAAGATTTCCTGTCCCAAATCCAGAACCTTACGCCTTGTGGTCATTCATGGAAATTGCTCATGGGGCTGTCATTTGGCTGTTACCTAATTAAGAAACATTGTTATACAGTATTTTCCCCTTTCTGACACTGAACAGTCTCTTTCTGATGGCTCTTTGTCTGCTATCATTCCTATTATTTAATTGCTTTGGCAGGTATTTTTTTCAATGTAACACATGATTTTTAAAAAATATAGAATGAGAAAATACAAGACTAATACTATTAAGATAGGTTTTCTTTCACTTTTTCTGCAGATAAAAGAGAATTACTGTGTGACTTTCAAACTCTTACAAAAATCACATTTTGTTAGCTAATTGTAAATGAATGAGAAACATATGGATTAAGTTTCCATCAAAACACACACATTAAGAAACTCAAGTTAAATTTTTTGGCAACATTCTTTCTATATTTTGCCAATTTCAAATACTTGAAAATAATTTGAGTGATTTTTAATCATAAGACATTTTCTTTTACAAATTAAACAAAAGATGAAAAACTCATGGAGTGATTTCTAAAAAAAATAATTATCAACCAAAAAATGCTGTCATCTTGATAACCACATGAATTAGCTAAAATGTAATTACCTGAAGGAAAAGTACATTGTGTTCTGAAAATCAACTGCACACTGAAAAACTTAGAAAAAATATTGTGATTCAAAGATATGTTGCTCATTTTTAAATATAAAAGGGGAAGATCTTCCAAGTAATTTAAAAATAATGCATCTTTCTTATTTTTAGTATGAGAATAAAATGTATTGGATAATTTGGATGACACATGGTAATTAGCTAATTTTGACTTTAGCCATCTTTAAATGGATTTCTCATGGAACCTGAAGTGTAGGTGGGAATAATTATAATGGTGCAAGGGGAAAGTGGGAGAAATGCACGTTCACTAGGCTCAAAGGCAGAAGGAAAACAGAAAGTGGATTTGGAAATCAAGGCTTTACATTGGTGTTAGTCACCTGGCCTCTGCGGACTCAATTCCTCATCTCACCTGTGGGGTGGGGTGGGGGGTTGGGGAGCAAGTGGACTGCACCACAAGACAGAAGAACTGGTAAGATTGAGCAAGCTTAAACCTTGGGAAATCTTAGAATTGAGAAAGGTAGGCATGAGGCTAGCTCCCTGACGAACTACCTGATCTGGGACATGTAAACATGACACCCCACTGAGAGGACCACAACAACTGGTCACAGCATGAAAACTTGGATTTCTCCATGCTAATGAGATATCTAGATAGGCCCTGAGTGTTCCACCAATGAGCTTCCCTTCCTGGGCATTTCTTCTCGTAAAAGGTATTTAGTCCTTGATTCACCCTGAGTGAGATGTAGACATTAACATTTGTCATCAAATAAAGCAGTTTGGACAAGCAAGGACCATCTTCTTCACCAAGGAGCAGGCTTCTCTGAAAAAAAGCCACACCCATTTCTCTCTCCCGGTCCCTCTGTACTCTCTGTACTCACTTGGAATCAAACCATATTCTGCCATATTCGTTGTCATCGAGGGCTCAGCCATCCCCTTCTTCCCTGGAGTATAGAGGACCCAGGTATCCCATCCTCAACTCCCCAGTGGCATCTGTGTACATGTGAGGTCTGAAACCACAGTATCTATCCCAGAACCTGCTGTTTCTTACCTAGAAAAACAAGGGCAGGGACCCCCTATCACGGACAGGACCATCAAGGCACACATGCAGCCCGATACGCATGCGCGCGCGCGTGTGTGTGTGTGTGTGTGTGTGTGTGTGTGTGTGTGTGTGTGTGTATGTAACAACAATTAGGAAAATGAGGCCATGAATTTGGAAGAAGGTGTCAAGGTTGAAACATGAAGGGGAGAATGCAGTGATTATATAATGCTCTCAAAAGCTAAAAGCATTATTTAAGAAGAAGTTAAACTGAGGTCATTATTAAATTTCAACATAAACTAACTTTTCAATTTGTTGTGGCTTATCCAACAGTTAAGTTTAAAAGGGACCTTTTTTTTTCCATAAAAGAAATAATTTAAAAATAGAGGACACCAGTAGAACACCAGTTACAGAAGCAACTAAGCTCATAGGGGCTCATAGGGGCTCATAGGGGCTCATAGGGGCTCATAGGGGCTCATAGAGCCTGCATGGCTCTGAGCTAGGTCCTCTGTATACATGTTGTGGTCGTTTAGCTTGTTTTTTTTTTTTTTTTGTGGGTCTCCTAACAGTGGGAGTGAATGTGTCTCTGACACTTTTGCCTATTTTGGGGACACATTTCCCTCTATTGGGTTGCCTCCTCCAGTCTTGATATGAGGGTTCATGCCTAGTCTTATTGCATCTTGTTATACTGTTTGTTTGATCTTCCTGAAAGGCCTGCTCTTTTCTGAAGAGAAATGGGGGAGCAGTGGATCTGGGGGAGAGAAGAGGTGGAGGGGTGAACTAGAAGAAGTAGAGGGAGAGGAGTTTTCAGTTGAAATGTACTATACGAGAGAAGAATAAAAGATTACTTCCAGACATGTTTGTCATCCTAAATTATTCTACTTGTTTTATTGATGAATATTTTGTCCTCTGAGATCATAGCACGTTTCGTTCTTAGCACACCTGGCTATCAGTTCTTTCATTAGTGCTATCTAATCCATGCATGCTATTTTTTTTATTTTTATCTGAACTGTTCTCATCCAGCAAGAAAACATTTCATTAATTCCTATTGTCATTTACAAGTAACTCAGGAAATACTGTGCCTAAAATTGTATGTCCTTATAACAATTGTAGTCTTCAATTCATTGTTAGCATCACCCAGGCTTCAGGAAAATCTCACTAATAGAAAATTATCACTTAACATTGAAGCACTATTCACAAACCCTATACGCATTATTCTAGTGTAGCATACAGATATATGATGAGGCATATAAAAACAATCAGAGCGCTACTTTATACTTCCCAGTTTTGTGCAACAAGCACTGTTGGAAATGTTCTACCTATGCTCATTTTCCAAACAGATGATTACTATTATCAAAATTGTATGATGAAGAAATAGGGCTACATGTTTTTAAAATGTCCTTCGGTCACACAGCACAATAAAATCCTACCAGTTTCGTTACTATGCCCTTTTTTCTTAAATTGTTTTGAATATACATGTTAAGGGAACTTGACTCTGGAATCAAACTGATTTTTAAAACAACTGTTATTATCCAGTAATTAAGCACTTATGTGGTACAACTTTTAAATAACATCATGATCATT
Source organism: Uromys caudimaculatus (assembly GCA_028551405.1). Classification (NCBI taxonomy): domain Eukaryota; kingdom Metazoa; phylum Chordata; class Mammalia; order Rodentia; family Muridae; genus Uromys; species Uromys caudimaculatus. The sequence goes on along the minus strand of CM052713.1, from coordinate 71,390,410 downwards.
TTGATTTATGGTGAATAATAAACCTTGCTCAAATGAAGAAAGCAATAGGATAAAATTCATTGTTAAATATTGTAACACATCTGTAAATGTTATTTATCAGGCTTGGTTAAGAACTCACATAATCCACAGATATCTATGAGACCATTTCCTTACTGCTTCTTTTGTGGGTAAAGTGCAAATATGAAGACTGTGATGGTTACTGTTAGTCAGCAATTTGTAAGTTTAAGATATACCTGCAAGGCAAGTAAAATATAATTATGAATGGGTCTGTGAGGGTGTTTCTAGAGATGACTGACATGAGTGAAAGTAAATGATAAAGACCTGGGGAAAACGGGCCACATCACCTTATAAGTTGTGGTTTGAAGGGAACAGATTGAGAAGCAAAAGGAAGCTATTAGCACACGAGTGTTCCCTCCGCTCCCTGGATACCATCATGTGAGCAGCTTTCTTACAGTCTTCCACTCCTACAGAATGACTCTTCTTTACCAGAGGCTTAATGGAAGTGGAACCAGTTGCCCTTGAACCCAACAAGCAAACAAATGAATAAAAATGAAAAAAATAATCCAGAATTCCTAAGCCAAATGAAATTTGTTTTCTTTAAATTATTTATATATTTTTTCAAAGCCATGTAAAGTCTAAGGTCTAAAGTAGTATGTCGTGTTAGCCTGAATAGAAATTCCTTCTATGGAAATAGAACAGTTATACCTGCATTTTATCAAATTTTCTTCTTATATATTTCATGTTAATATTTACATAGCATTTATCTATTACCAAAGATCTGAATATTCTGAAAGGATGAAAAGATTCTAAGCAGTTGTCAAAGCATTCAGTTCCATGCAACGTTAAGAGGAAAAAGAAAGCTATGTGCAGAGAGACTCATTCACACCTGATACTGACCTGCTCCTGAGGGGAAGTCAGCATCACAGTAAGGCGAGTGATTAAGTTTTCTTCCTTCTTAGGCTGTTCTATTAGCTTTTTGTGCTTCTAACAGCATAGTTTTGTTGACCATAATATTTGTCATACACAGAGTGTCACAGGGGCTATAGGCAGAATGCTTTGTGCCTAAGTTCGTTTGAAAGCAGCCACTTTTCCTTGTGAACACTGTCTGCTCTTTGATCCCTCACTTTTGAAGTAGGCCTTGTCTTTGCCCTCAGTTCTCATTTCTTTTGTTCTCAGCCTGTATACATCTGAAATGATTTCTTACTTCTTGAGTCTATTTGTATTGTGGACACTTGTGTGCTCATTTGCACATATATTCTCTGTCTCTCTCTGAATCTGTCTCTGTATCTCTGTGTCTCAGTCTCTCTCTCTCCCTTTCTCTCTCTCTCTCTCTCTCTCTCTCTCTCAAGGGTAAAGCAGGAGTGCCAGCTTCCCTTGATCAAGCATGTCCTTTTAGCTCATCTATCAACAGCTGTCAGCTAATCTCTTGCCCTTCAGAGAACATAGCCAGATCCTAACATCAATTGACCTTGCATTCTGCTCGGAAAAATGATACTTCGGAGTGCTGAGTTGTCCCTTTGTATTATTTTCACTGTTTTAGGTAAGGGTAAGATAAGACTGCCTTTTCTGTGTCCCTCTCTTTAATACTCTTAAGAATGGCATTTCTTCTCTCAAATTCCAACTCTGCTTGATGAAAATGTGGGTGAAGTTGTCATCCAGTTTGACCTCCTGCATTGAATTTCTCTAGAGATTAAAAAGTTCTTTTTTTTTTCCAAAAAATATTCATTTATTCAGTGTGTGTGTGTGTGTGTGTGTGTGTGTGTGTGTGTGTGTGTGTGTGCATGTGCACACATGTACATGTGCAATATATGATCAGTTTTTCCTTGAAGTTTGTACTTGAAGTCATGAGTCATGTATTTGAACTCCTTTTATTTTTGTAAATCAAGGTTAAAATGCTAAGACATGCTTGGTATTGGTCTACATTTCCCTTTTAGGAGATATGTTTTGAGTTAGTTTAAAATCTCTTTAAGACTTTGAGAATCAGAAAAGAGACTTAAGGCAATGGTTTATTATAATTCTTTATATAAGAAAAGGTCACCTTGCATATTCATTTTAATCAAAATACCAATTTAAAATACAATAACTAAGTGCATTTCTTTCTTGTAACCATCTAAAATTTGAATAGATTTCTCTTAGAGTAGAATCATCACTTCAATGGAAGTGTGCATTCTTCAGCGAAACAGACTTATTTCAGAAAACTCTCCTCAAGCATATTGACTGGTGTAGTTTAGATGTCAATATGTCTTATTTCTCATTATCTCCGAGTCTCTAAAGTTTTATAACATTTCTTATCAGTCACAATGCACTGAGTGTGAATTTGCCCTCCATGTTTTCCCAGAACAGTTTCATGACTGACTGAAAGATGTGACAAGTTACCAGTGACGTGAGACGTGGCAGCATCATTTACTTTCCCTAAGAGAGAGACAGAAGGTCATTAACTGGTATTTTATAAACACACACAAGCACTTGTGTTTAGAAGGCTCAAAATTAAGATAAGACCCTGTTTATACCAAAGGAGCTCCTGTTTATATTTTTGTTCTTTGTCAATTCTGATTTGTTTTATGTTTGAATGTGGAACTGAAACAATATCACATGAATTAAAACAATTATTTGAGGAAAGGTATAAAATATAATTCAAATATAATGTAGGTGGAATATCTTATTTTTAAATTTAATGGTGATATATCCAATGACTTTAGTATTAGGGATTGTCTTTCTAAATAATACAATTTCACCAAAGGCTCCCGCTGGAGCTGATATGAATTATTATTGCCAGAACCTCTGCCCTTTCTGTACTCACTGATAGCCCAGAACATCTTATTTCCAGATGTTCCTGTTAACCCCTCTACACAAAACAGCTCAGCAAAGGAAATATGCCAGAATTTTGGAAACCAAATAAAACATCTAGTCTCTGGTACTTTTTAAAAACTCATTAAAGCACATTGGGGTGATGATCACGTGCTTGCTTCTCTTTGACTCTAAACCAGTCTTAAGGTGATCATTCAAGAGTACTCTATGAATACCATGACTGCCTTCCCACAATTAGCATTGTTGACATCTGAGATTAGTCATATTTTTAACTCCTAAACGTTTGGTGTTATGACTTACAAGTTTAGCACTGTTGGAACTTTAGTTTTTAAGAACCATTTAATCATTTTATTATGAGTGTAAATTAAATTTATTAGAGATACAAAAGGTAGGTTTTACCTACTTTAAATGCCAAGGTTAAAAAGAGGAGCTTAAGTAATCTGTGAAACATTTAATAAATTCTTTGGAGCTAATATGTTATGAATAAAAATCTTAGTCTCATGTTATATTCTCAATGTTGTTTTATTTGGGGTAAAGCATCTAACACTCCTGAGATTAAATTTCTCCTTTGTATAAGGAAGACTATAGTTACTACTCCTTGGTGATGCAAGATTGCTACAAAGTGAAATAAAGCTGTCATCCAGAAGATAATATGCAAGCTGCTGGAAGAGGAAAGAAAGCAATGGTTTTACCCAGTGTTTGACCTTGCATGCTGCAGTAAGGGCCTGCCACCTAAAATGTATCCACTAGGCCAACAGTGGTATGACTATTACTGAGTAAGTGATTCTTTGTGATTGAACTTGAATTCTGTTCCACAGAAGCAAATTTTATGTCTCGTATTGTAACCCTGATTAGAGAGGCTCACGATGCTGAGGTGGCCATCAACTCTAAGATAAAACCTGCTACTGTTATTTTGCACAATTGTGCAAAATCTGGTGATCAATATCTGGTATTGTGATTTTCTGGCCTCTAAAGGACATAGAGATCCCACCTCTCCAGCTCTGGAGTCCTTAGTGCACAGAGTGAAATTTCAAATACACAGACTCTTTTTTACTTTCAGAAGACTTACACAAGATCAATCCAGCAGAAACTAAGCTTAGATAGGGCATATGAACTCCAGATACCACTCTACACTCAGGAGCTTATCTGAGGCATTATTGGCAGCGTACAGTTGCCTAGACAAGGAATAATCATTCTTTATTGAGAATATAACCCCTTGTAGGTTTCCCATGCTACCATGGATAGTGCCACACAATGCACATACAAGAAGTTTAACTGGACTCAGTGTGTTATATATAAAAAAAAAATAACCACATTCATGAAGTGGAAGGAAATATGGAGAGTTGAGGGGGTGGCAAATTTAGGAATAATATCACATTTAATTTTATATATTTATGAACATTTAAAAGGAAGTATATTTTTAAATGAAAATGTAAACTAGTCCCAGGTCCTGTGATGTTCATGCTCTTTTTTTGTTTGTTTTGTTTTTGTGCTATAACACAAAAAGAAATTTTGGTTTATTTATCATAAAATACTATTAGAGTTAATTCATAGGCACTTATTCTGTTACTCTTTAAATGTTATTCCACTTAAAAACCTTGAAAAGACTTGATTGGCTTATTATGCTACAGAAGAGCAGTAGTATATAGAAAAGCAATCAATAAACTTGACTAAGTTAAATATATATTGAAAGATTTTGAATATGGAAGAAATGTACTCTTTATATGGTAAATTCAGTTTTGCTATGATTCAGTTTATAGTAATTAGTGTTACAACATAAACCCAGATCTGTATGTCTTTGTTATTCTCAATTTATTATAGAAGAGTTAAAGTAGTTAACTGTAACACTGACAAATATATTGATACAATTCATGAACGTGGGATTGATGTTTGGCTTAACCATGTGGTATTGACAGTAAAGGAAAGTAAAAATTTCTCTCTCTCTCTTTCTTTGTCTTTCTCTCTCTCTAATATATATTCTCCTAAAACAAGACAAACTGTAAAATCTTGCAATAAAATTTAGCATATAGTAATTTAAAGAGTGTTGTATACTTCGTTATCCTGACACTTTCTAAATGAAACATTTAGCGGGGCAGTGGTGGCGCACACCTTTAATCCCAGCACTTGGGAGGCAGAAGCAGGTGGATTTCTGAGTCCAAGGCCAGCCTGGTCTACAGAGTGAGTTCCAGGACAGCCAGGGCTACACAGAGAAACCCTGTCTTGAAAAACCAGAAAAGAAACATTTAATGCCAGAATCTTGTTACTCTGCTTGATTATCTATGCCTCTTAGAAACTCACATGGGTAAAACCGTATTTCCAATATAATGGTGCTGTGTGGATTTTTCTGGGGGAGCCATTATAAAATGTCTGTTCACACAACAGAGGCAAGCAATAACATATCAATGAGAAAATTCTTCCATTGTCCATTGTCTAAAATTGTCAATAAGTGGGATTATTTGGAGTTATTTACAGAAATATGGATGAGAAGTTATTTAGAGCAGTGTGAGTGACTCAAAGGCAGCTGTATCAGTAAAAAGCTCACTAAGCATGGGTATGAATCTGCAACCCTGGATTTGCTACAAAACCTGAAGTCAGTTTGGCTCCTTTGGGAATCTCCTCTTCCTAGTAAGTTTTGCTGTTCAGGAGGTTCCTCAGGAACCTTGAATGACTCAGGGACTTTCTGAACTTTGTTAAGTTTTGAAATTTTTTCAAGTCATCCTTCTCTTTTTCTAGGGGGGGACACTTCAATTTTGAGGAAACGACTTATGACTGACATGAGCTTTTAGGAAGCTGATTAGGTCACAAGGGTGAGGCTTTTGTGAATGGAACTAGACTCCTTATAGGAGAGAGCTCAGAAAACACTGGATTTTCCCCAGTGCAGATGGAGTCAGGTGAAAACACCTGTGGGTCTGGAAGTGAGTCATGTTTTGATACTGAATCCTTTGGCATTTTGGTTTTGGATTCTCAGCTTCCCTAAATGTGATGGTTTTCTGTCATCTCATAGCTACCCATTCCATGATATTCTTTTACAGTAGCCTAAGTAGACCAAGCAAACTCTGCACTGAGTTTTCATTGCTCTTAATTGCTAAATATTTCATCATATTAAAGGCATGGCTTGTATTCAAATGACTATTCCTACAAAGAGTTATTTGATATTGATTTTAAAATGATTCTAAAATCTCTGATACTTGATGTTGATTTTGTTGGAAATTCTTGAACAAGTTTTTATTGGAATGCATTTATCCAAAATGTACCCCACAGAATGAATTAAAATATTTCTCTTGTCCATAATATTATTTGAGGCAAAACATTCGAGATATTTTCTATTTTTGATTTAAAAAGATATTAGGATAAATATCTTTATTAATATAAGTAAGTCTATTTGACAACTGAAACTTTCAGATAAAATAATTTTACTTTATTTAGCAAAGAATTTTGCTAGGTCCCCATTCTTCTAAACATGGAGAGATTCTAGAAATTGATACTAACTTCAAGAAGTGAAATCAGCGTAATCCTTGGAATGACGGAGGTGTTACAAATGGGTATGTGTACTCTTATCCGTATTTAAGCAATGTCTTTGAAATGTGAGCAATATACTTATTGAATGATAAAATTTGTTAAAATAGAATTAATAAGTTGACTGAATCCAAGTCACTACATTGTAACCCCAGAAAAGTCAGTCTTACACTATTATTAAATTCAGGGCTGAGTTGAATCAGTATTGTGATTTCTGTTCAAGCATGAGGACCTTAGATTGTTTTCCCAAACCTACATAAAACAGACAGGCATGTTGGTATGTGTTCCCAATTGCAGCATTAGGGAGATAGAGAAGCAGGATCTTTGGGGTTAGCTAGCTAGAAACATAGTTAAGCTGTGAGTTTCAAGTCAAAACTGGTGATGGCTTCCTTGAGCCATTCCAAGAACACTTGAGACTGACCTTTGGTTTACATTTGTACATCTAACAATACAGATGGATACTTGTGTGTGTGAGTACACACACACACACACACACACATACACACACACACACAAACACACACACACACACACACACACACACACACACACACACACACACACACATCACCTGCACTCCATCTCTACAGAAAGATATAGCTTCATTGGTGAGTGTTTTAGTGCCTCCAGTTGCAGCTGAAAAGATGATTAATAATTTGTATCAGTTCCTGTTTACAGATCAATACTTACAAATATTTCATGACAATTCACATATTGGGTCAAAAATATCTGTTGATTGAATTGATCTGTTTTGAAGTAACACCAAAGGACAGCTAATTAAGATGGTAACAAAATTGGCCCAAGTTCCTAAGTTGGAGAATCTTATTGTTTATATATTTTCTATCAAGACTGAATTCTCCATTTAGTTTACTTGTCATTAAAATGGTATTTCTCAATGTTATTTATAACCTTGTGATTTTGCTGCAAGAACATGGTGTGTGCACACCACACAAACACACATCATGACTCTCTTGATCACATTTTCTGGCTCTTAAAAAAGAAAATGATTGCATGTCATGAGATTTCTACACACACAGAAAGATGATTTATGTCTGCAAAAATATCTTTTCAGTTCCTGTTTAACTACAGCAGAGATTCTAAACAGGGTCTGAAAAGCTGCCACACGGCAGCTTTTACCAAGAGAGAATTGCATGTAGAAAGACGGCATGCTCATGGAAGCCATGGTAGTCTCAGGAATGTAGAACATGGTTATGAGTAATATGATCTTGGTAAGTCACTCATCATAGAACTGGAACTCAGACTAGATAACACAGCTACTTAAATACCTTCTTGACCATTCTTAAGATTTTCAAAATCAAGGTTTGCAACTTAGAGTTGAATTTTTGTGTTATAACTCAAAGGTTGGGTACATCACCTGTGCATCTTGAAGACAGACAACTCTTGCTTTCACAGTTCTGAGAGGTTCAGATTTTAATTTAAGAGGCTTTTCCCACTAACATCCACTAATACTTGTTTAAGCACAAGAAATGTATAACTTTTAGCTGTAAGAAATCTCGGGAATAGACATTACTGCTAAAACATTCTGTAAATTACTCTGTACGTACTGAATAAATACTGATGATCAAGTCATCTCATTTAAAGACTGCCAGTGATTCATCAATGTCAGTTACTCAGTTTACCATATACAAGAGGTCATGTAATTTTGGTTCCTCATTATCTCCTAAACTAATAATAAAAACTTAAGTCAACAGCTTTGGGGATAGCCCCTAATCCAGTTGTTCAGAACCCACACGAAGACCAAGCTGCACATCTACTACATATGTGCAGGAAGACCTAGAGCCAGCCTATATATGTTCTTTAGTTGGTGATTCAGACTTTGAGAGCCCCAACTGTCCAGGTTAATTGACAATGCTGGTCTTCCTATGGCATTCCTACCCTCTTTGGAACCTGCAATCCTTCCCCCTTTTCTTCCACAAGAGTCCCCAAATTCTATCCACTGTTTGGTTGTGGGTAACTGTATCTATATGAGTCAGCTGCTGGGTGGAGCCTTTCAGAGAACATGCTCCTGCCTGAAAGCATAACAGAGTACAATTAATAGTGTTAGGGATTGGTGCTTGCCTGTGGGTCTAAAGTTGGGCTGGTTATTGGTTATTGGGCCATTATCTCAGTCTCTGCTTCATTCCATGTGTCTGCATTTCTTGTAGACAGGATAAAATTTGGCTTGAAAGTTTCCTGGGTAGCTTGGTATCTCTATTCCACTGGGATTCCTGCCTGTCTATAGCAGCTGGCCTCTTCAATGGTCCATAACTCCAGTGTTATGAGTCAAAGATAATGTGACCCTCCCCCACCCCCCATTGATTGTTAGGTGCATCCACTAGCCCTGGTCTCTGTTTATCCTGGAGATGCTCCCTCCCATATCCTCACCTATCAGCTGTCATTTACAGATTCATTTTCATTGGCATCTAGCCATCTTTACTGTTCTTCCCCATACCTGACCCAAAAACTGTTGCCTGTACATGGAATATGTTCTTCAAGCTGGGCTGTCTCCTTTCATCTCAGTAGTAGAGGAAGTGCCTAGCTTCTCAGAAATTTGAAGTGCCAGGGTAGGGGGACACCCAGGGAGTGCCTACCTGCATAGAGGAGAAGGACATGGAGGATGTGGAAGGATTGTGGGAGGAGGTGACCAGGAGGGGGCAGTGAGTGGTTCAAAAATAAAATGTTTGAACATTGATTTTTAAGAAAAATTTTAATCAAAATCTTAATTGAAGATAGAAAAAAAAAGGGTAAAGCAAACAAACAGAAGTGTTAACTCTGGAAGTCAAATTCTAGTTAGTAAAGATTTATAGAAAAAAATGTAGGTGGTGGGGGACATTAGCTCCTCTGCTCTGTGTGTATGTGTGTGTAGACATCTATGGTAGCATAAGTAGTTTTTTTGAAACCACACCCATGAAGAGAACTCATTCATCTTACTCCCGCTGCTAACAATTGCTAATGGCACCTCAGATAATGTGGGCCCTTCATGAGCCCATCTGCTATACATTTTAAGGTTTTGGATGACCTGAACTTCTGCAGATCTTGCTCATGCAACTGCAACCACTGTGATTTCATGTGTGCAACTGTGCTTTCATGTCTAGCAAACATTCTTTCCCTGCCATTGCCCACTAGTTCAATCAGTCCCTTAAAATCTTTCTGAGCCCTCTCTTACTGTGATCTTTGAGCCTTGTGGTTAGAAGATGTTATATAGACATCCCACTTACAGCTGAGCACTTTCCAGTTTGTTAGTCTCTGCATGTTAACTGGTTGTGGGTCTCTGTGTTAAATACCTATTTACTGCAAAAAGAAATTTCTCCAATTAGGGTTGAGAGATGTACTTGGTATAAGGAGAATAATTTAGAGGATAGTTAGATACCATATGCAGTTAGTATTCTCACCTATAGCTTATGTAGTTATGTAGTTCTCATATATAGCTTATGACCTAGACAGTCAAGGAGTTTTGTCCCACGTAACAGTATCAGGCATACGATCCATCTTGTTTAGCAGGTTTTAGATCCAATCAGAAAGTAGTTGGTTACTCTCATGACATTTGTGCCACTATTGCACTAGAGAGCATATTTTGCAGCTGACAGAAAATCCAACATAGTTAAACTTTCTATTAGTTTTCTTTCCCAATAGTGTAAATAGAACTTTGTGGCTGTATGAGATTTAGCAAGTAGGTATGAAGTGTATATAATTATTTTTAATATGAAAATATCCTTAATGTTTTATGCTAATATATATTAATTGAAGATAATATGAGTAACATGCTCATATATGTTAATTGGAAATCATATTAGTAACACAAATTCCATAATTTTACTCTCTTTCTGTTGGACTTTAATATAAATTTTAGCATCTTAGACTTATTTATATACTATATATTTATACATATAAATATATATGTGTATATATATATATATATATATATATATATATATATATATACAAACACACACACAAACATACACAATAGGAATTTTAAGAATGATGCTATCTTTGTTATTATAACGATTCATTAAATCCCATTTCAAGAATAAAACATAATTTGTTTGGTCCACTCTTCCTGAAGATGAGTGTTTAGTTTTTTAATTTGTCTAGTTTTACTTTTTATCACCTACTAAGCAAGAGTGAAACTTATTTTTCCTATTGGTCCAGAAAATTTCTTACAAGTTCTCATAAATGATGTATACTTTAAAACTGCAAATGTGTCATTCATATATTTAAAAACATTTTTATATTGTGCTCTAGAAAAGTTGGGCCAGTCTATATTCAACTTATTTCAACAAGTTTGAAAAATGTCCATTTCTTTGTTATGTTGTACTTTAAGATTTTAGTGAAGATAATAATTTTGTGTGTTTATATACACATGCAACATATATTTAAACTTATTTTTCAAACAGTCCTAAATTTGAGATTTGTTAGGTTTCAAATTTGGCATATGAGCACTTTTTAAATGTAGAACCAAAAATCCAACACTTTCTAGTATCCATAACTGGCCCTAATTTAAAATTTATCTTATGCTCGAATCTAATACTTTCCTTTAAGTTTTCTGACCCTGCTATATTTTTAAAAAAGGTTTTGCTATCAAAACTGTACAAATATATTTATTCCTTAATTTATAGGAATTGTTTATATGAACCAAAGCATGAATTTATTATTTTATTTGAACAAACAAACAGTATTATAATTCTCTTGTTATTTAAATTCTCTTCTATGTCAATTATTTGAAACAATCCCATTATATGTTTTGTTATGCTTTTACTACATCTATTTATTAGAAGAGACTTTGAATTTTATGTAGTAATAAAATCAAAGAACTATACATACTAAGAAATTCTAAGCCGGGCAGTGTGGCGCACACCTTTAATCCCAGTACTTGGGAGGCAGAGGCAGGTGGATTTCTGAGTTCGAGGCCAGCCTGGTCTACAGAGTGAGTTCCAGGACAGCCAGGGCTACACAGAGAAACCCTGTCTCAAAAGAAAGAACCAAAAAAAATTTTTTTTAAATTGTTACTTCTGGTTTGCACATTTATAAGTTTATCTCTTAACCTTTGAGTTTATTACAAGTAGAGATGGAAAATCAGTTTATTTCTTCTTGTCTGACTCCTTGCTTAGACTGTAATCTTCTTATGGAGTTAATTTTTGTCTATGGCTTCTGCTTATCAGTAGATCAAAGGCAGTCCTGCCAGGTTGCTTCTACCCTTCAACATGTTGCATTTCTCTCTACTTTCAACATACATACCCTAATTCCTTCCTTCTGTAGCATTTATGTCTGTCATTTAGGCTCATGAACAATCTGCTGAAATATATTAGGAATTCTAAGGCACTGTATGTCCTTGCTGGCTAAGCTACCAGCACAGAGGCAGTAACATCCACCTCTTTGAAGGACAATGCTTCCAAGGCAATCTAAGCATATTCCTAACAGGACAATGCTTCCAAGGCAATCTAAGCGTACCCCAACATATCTTGCGGGATTCTTTCAGACTCCACTCTGTCTACCCCAACACTACCTTGACATTTTTGTGGCATTTGTTTTTACATTAGTTTTCCATGTTCAGGTATTTATATCTATTAGTTTCTATTTTTTTTTTTGTCACAGCAAATGGCCACATAATCACATAATGGCTTAAAAAAAAACAACAACAAAAATATCTACTGTTATATACTCAACAAAATCATTTGCTTAGCAAAATCCTCCAAAGAGGTGGAAGAGACTCTGCTTTGTTTGACAGCTGGCTCTATCAGACTCAGTCACAGGAGCAAACTCACGTAGTATTTTCTAACAAGTCACACTGTTCATAGACCAGATGATACTCACTGCCTCTTCTGTGGTATCACTATTATCCTCATATTATATATGGCAAGTTATCTAAGAAAATATTTAAGTGTCTGAGAACAGGAAATCCTGGCATTCCTAATGTGTCTTCATTGTTTTTATGTGAGAGCTACTTTGACTCCTTTTGTGAGTGATAATGTACACCATGACATGTATAAGTGGATATTTAATTAAGGGAAATTTGAATATAGAGTAATATTTTTAAAAAAAAACCAGCATGGTCTATTCTCATTTAAATTCTGCATGTGCCATATGGTAACCTTCTAAATTACTCATAAGTAACATTATTATTACTCAAGAAGTAATTCAGTTTCTAAGTAGTTTCAACATATTTTGATTTTCTCCTATCTTCCCATATGCATAAAAAGTTACCATAGAAATGAATATAGTCACCACTCAAACCATATTTACTTACTTGCTACAAACAATAATTTTTGAAATATAAATTCAATACATATCACTCTAAATTTTACTTTCCCCCCATATCCTCTACTTCATTTCATGTGGGTTTTAGAATCAATTGATAATTAGCAATTTCACTACATGAAGCTTTTTTAGTCATTGGTGACAAGACCAGAAGGAACATCTTTTCACACCCTCATTCTCACAGCAAGCAGAGGACCAGTCAAAAGAAGAATTATTCCAGTGAGCACTGAGATAAAATAACTACACCGAAAGAGCACAATTCGCTTGATGATTTCATATTAAAAATCTTTATGTTTTTGAAGTGTTTTAAATGAACACTTAGCACAGCTTGGGTCTAATAGATATGAAACGCCATCCTTTACCTTATAAAGAGGTTGCACTATTGAAGAGTAAATGGTGAACTGGCTGATTAAGGACCTGGTTTTAGGTGCTCTGTCCTCAGTTTAGTTGCAGCAAATGAAAAGCTTCGCCAAGAAAGTGCTCCAATCACTCAAGCATAGAGTGTGGTTCTAAAACCCTGATTGAAATATTTCATAATATCATATGATAGAGACACTGAATTGATCTTATGTCTAAGCAAAGAATTTGTCTTTGTTATCTGGCTTCACTAATTTCAGTTATGCAGCAAAAATAGAAACAGCATGGTGAAGGGCATTGTTGTTTGCTTTCATGACTTCCAGCAAGCAAAGATGGCAGACAGGAAGTTATTGATAAATGGCAAGGAAGAGTCCTCAAGGATACCCCAGGTTTACCTGTGGCTCCACCTTCTAAAAGTTCTAGATTTCCCCAAATATCACTGATCAGATCCCCAAGCAGTTACCACATGAATCTGATAGGGGTTTTATATTCAAACCATAACAATACACAGACAATGTACATGGGCATATACACATAAACACATAATTGCTATTCAGACACAACATTACTAACAGTACACACAAACACAAATATGTGTGGCACTAGAAAATAAAACTAAAATAGGAAAGATCTGACATGCACGTGTGCTGAATGTGTAGCGGTCTATATTTCTGTATATACCTTAAGATTATTTAGCATAGTAGGATTTTTCTTATTTGTTATCTATCTCCTCCTTGCAAGTAATATCTTTTTTGTCAGTCCTTGATATGTTATAAACTGAAACTGTAGTGTAGATAATACTCTAAAATAGACATTGAAACTAAGTTGGTGAGCTTCTTTCAACAATGCTATTTTAAATTTTTTTCACAAATTACCAGTGTATTTGTTAGCTCTTAATTAGAAGCTACACTCAAAGAGTATCACCAAATGGCAGCCTGTACCTGCACAAGGACAATAACAGTCATGATAATATTGGAGTGGAAGGAGGGTGGAGAGGAAGACTAGGAAGTCTCAACCTTACATAAAGAACTATATAGGTGTCTAAGGAGTTCTGAGAGTGGAAGAAATGGTCTTTTCCAGGTAAATGCACAATAACTGGGTATTTAATGCAAGAGGTCAGCTCTGAAAACATATATAAAATTATTATACTCAGCTGGTTGTATTTATGTATTTAGGGGTGTGTGTGTGTGTGTGTGTGTGTGTATGTGTGTGTGTGTGTGTGTGTGTGTGTGTGTGTGTGTGTGTGTGTGTGTGTGTGTGTGTAAAACAACAATTAATGAAATAGGGGCCATGAATCTGAAAGAGAGTAAAGAGGGTGAAATGTGAAGTTTTGGAAGGAGGAAAGGAAATGAGAAATGATTGTAATTATATTCTAATCTAAAAAAAATAAAGTGAAATGAGTTTCTAAGTAACTAAGTAAAATGAAGGATACCAGGTCAAGTATAAAGTCTCAAGACATGTGCACCCAAGCCTCTCATGTGATCTTACAGAAGATTCCAATGGACATCTTTTGAAAATATCGAAGTTTGCATACTGTCAGCTCTTAGAGAGTTATCAACAGTCTGGTTGGATTTAAACTATAGAAGCCTTTCATCTAGATGTTAGGTAGCCTCCTCAACATCTGCACAGTTTACGTGATGTGACATGGCCATAGATATTTTCAGATTTAGAAGCATTTCTATCTACACACCCACCTACTTCCAACCCCTGTCTATGCACCCAACCATCCATTCATCCATAGTGAGGTACTTACATCAAATTTTATTGCAAGGCCTCTATTATGTTGTTAGAAAGACATCTTTTGATCAAATAATATTTCATTATGGAAGACCAAACAGAAGCAAAGTTCCCGTCCTAATGGGCCAAGAAGATGCTATAAATTAAATATTATCATTATGTTCACCAGATTAGGAAATGTTTTTTCTCTCCTATTTGCTGTATCTTTACTTTAATAATTTTTTTTCTGACCAGGAATATTTCTTGGCAAGGTTAAATTATAGGGAAAGTGTAGTGATAAATCTCAAGTGACACTTCAGATGAAGATTAGACAGATCATACTCAGAAGTGAAGGGGACTATGGCAAACAAGGAGTACAGTAATGAATTTGGATGAATTTTGGTGCAATGAATTCTGATGATTATTGTCATACAAAGTATGAACTCAGTGGTGCCTGCCCCCCCTTTTTTTCAAGCAGAGGCCAGACCAGAAAGAAAGATGGGTTTTTACATGAAAGTCCCCAGCTGTTATGTTAGTAATATATTTTCAACAGCCTAAAAGCCAAATAAAACATGTTACGAGCCAGATTCATCTTGCAAGTTGTCAGTTTGCACCGTATATTCTAGAGTTAGAGGTGAAGCCCAAGTACACACCACTCTGTTTTCGAACTGATGTTTGCGAAGGACTTATAGGTCTGACAGAACTAGGATCTTGATGAATTCTTTTGCATCCTGCCCTCCTCCATGCAGATTGTAATAGTGGCAATGCAAGTGCCTCTTTTGAAGGTTCACACTGTATAAGGTTTTAATAATTACCCTATCCTCAGGACCACAGCTTCTACACAAAACACAGTTTTCATGATGCACAAGAAAATTACAGAGCAACCTAGACATGCCAACAGTGGTGAATAAGCCTCCCCACACCAATTTACTTTTTCGTTGTTAGCACTACACCTATAAGTCACAGCTACAACATTTGTTGCAATGTTTTCTAAGAAGTCTTTTAATGGAATGGGAACAGTGACATACTTGGATTTTCTCATTATTATTTTCATGTTTTTTTTTTTTTTTTTAAATCGTGTTTACTTTGTCTTTTCATGCTCCTGGGGATTGAACACAGGATTTTGAACTTGCATGCAAAAAAGTGCTCTTCTACTGAGTGGCACCAACAGCTCAACTGTATTTTTTGGCTAAGTAGACAATTTATCAGAGGAAAAAAAGGCATTTCTTTATCGTTAAGAGTGAAGCAAGATATTGAGCAGAAACTAATTGCTACAGAGTAAGTATATAGTGACTGAGCCCATACTAAATGACACAGATCTATAGATGTGGAACTCAGCATGCATTATGTGACCTTCCAGTGACTTCTAAAATTAAAAGCAGTCAACAAAAGGGAATAAGTGTCAGTCAAAACTTGGAGGAATATGTCTCTACAAAGGCTTCACTTCCGATCCTCTTGAGTAGAAGCACTATGTTTGCAATATTATCTTCCCAAGGCTACTGCCCAAGTGCCACAATCATATAGAGGCCCATAGGTCTTGTGTGAGGATGGGTGAGAGCAGCTCTGTGTGTCCATACTCTAGCCATTAATGTATCATCTGCCTAGTCTCTCTACACTGCCTCTTCTGTACATCCCATTGAAGACTTTAGAACACACACACATACACACACACACACACACACACACACACACACACACGCACGCACAGGGGAAGTGTTTTCTGAGAGCAGAGATAGTCAAGGCTGTACCTCACACTGTGGCTGGACCTGGTAATGTGTAAGAGTCAACCAGTTGGTACTGGTTTTGAAGGCATGAAGGGGTCATGAAGAGCAGCTGAGGTTCAGCACTGTGAGAGGCCATGAAAGGCCATTGGTGTGGGTGCAGTCTCATTTGCAATTGATGACCCAAGACTGAAGGAGTCATGCAAAGGAGTTGAGTAAGCTTAGCACCATGAAGTGAGCCTATGAGAGGCTATTGGTGAGGCCTAGTTACAGCGGAAGACAACAGTGTTTTGGAGATGCTAGTACCATGAGATGACCATCAAGAACAACAGCAGCAGTGGAGTAGAGGCATCTGGACCCTAGAAGACAAGGTATGTGCTACAAAGGGCAGAGCTGGAGAAGTGACCCAAACAAGCCCATGGAGGAACCCAGAAGATCGTGAGTGGAGCCCAGACATTGGATGGTTAGAGTTTGATTTTGTTTTGATTGTGACTATGCCCTGGTGTTTTTCCCTCTTGAAGGAAGAAAGTATTTTAGTGAAAGCCACAGTTAAAAGACTTTGAATTTTTAAAAGACGTTGAATTTTAAAAGAGATTGGATATTTTAAAGGGATTGAAATTTTAATATGTAAGAATTTATAAAGACTGTGGAACTTTTAAAGTTATTTAGATCTTGGGGATGAATAAGAAAGTAAGGTTTGAGGCTTAATAGTGATGTGTTTGTGTGTCAAGTTGACAAGGGGTCAATTGAACTGGCTAAATAAACTCTTTCCTCCCCAACTTGCTTCTGGGTCATCATGTTTTGTGTAGGAATAGAAACACCGACTAAGACAATCATTCAATTAACACTTTTGAAAAAATTGTTTTTTCAAACTTAATAGTCTGGGTAAGTGACTAGGTCTTGGTTTGAATCTATTCTCCACTAAAGTATTGCAATTTTCAATTCCATCACACAATTTTTTCCTTTGCAGCTCTTTGTACTGGTGTAGCTATTTCATAACCAGCATGTATTCTCATAATAAATGAGGAATGAGATTAGTGAATATGCTTACACTCACATTCAGCTCAGCTTTAGTCTCAAAGTGTTAAATGCAAAATGCCAGAATATAATCTACAAATTGTAATGTGTGCATCTTGTAAATAAATTGTAATTGTGCAAAATCTTGTATGATCATCTCCCTTACATCTGCAGCATAAATACTTTCACATTCTAGTGTATCCATACTGGATATACTACCTGGCTGTCCATTATCACTTCATATCTTTCTTGACTATCATGTCAACCATAGTGACATTAAAGTGCTGTGTTCAGGTAGCACTTATCTCATTTAATAATTATCCATATTCAAGAATAATCATACTGAAAGTTCTCAAAAACTAAAGAGCAGGCAAGATGCACTAAATTTAAGGAAACAAAGTACTACTTTAAAATTTAATTTCTTTTGTTATATTTTGTTTTTGTTGTTTTGTTTTGTTTAGTTTTGGGGACAGGATTTCTTGATCTAGCCCTGGCTATACTAGAAATAGTTCTGTAGATCAGAATGGCCTTACACTCATAGATCTACCTGCCCCTGACTCCTGAGTGTTGGGATTAAAGGTATGGGCTACCACGACCCCACTAAAGTGTTGTTTTTAACAAGGCAAGAGAAATAGTATGACTGCATTGGAAAAAATTGCAGATGAAATGAATCTTAGAGAAACTGTGACAGAGAAATGTTTGCTATTTTTTCTGGCACACCTAAAACTACAGATAAAGGGAATCTTTTGCATCTGAAAGCTTAACAGTAGGTTAAAGTATAGTATCAATTTAAAAGCTTAACAATATGGTTAAAGAGTATTATCAATTCATTTGTTTGTAGCTAATCTAAGACAGCCAAAGTGTTTACAGTTTTCACAGAGTTTTCTCATAAGCATCACCTTCAATGAAGCCAACCATGTGATATTCTGGTTACATGGAGTGTTAGGGTGCACTTATTTTTGTAGTAGGACTTAGCCAAGGTGATGGGGAGACTTACAATTTAGAAATCCTTTCAGAGTTATCTTGCTTTGTGACAAGGCTTCTAGTCTTTCATCTATTTATGTCAACTTTGAAGGAGAGTGCTCTTTGGTGAGGAAGCTTTCCTCCTGTGGTAATAATTTGGAGAGAGGGCTCAGGAGATAAGCATTGTAACTTCATTCTTTTTTGAGAATTTATGTGACTATATACTTCAGTTTTTAAAGGAAAACCCAGGCAGCAGAGCAGTTCCATCCACTACAAACAGACATCTTGATTTGCTGTCAGATAACCAACCACCAAGAGGCTAACCTTTGTTAGTATTTTAAGATTTTGATCAGACCACTCAATAATTCAACATTGCCTTATGCCTGTGTTGTTCTTGGTCTTTATCATAGTGGAATGGTAGTCCAATTTTAAGAATCAAAACAAACAAAGGAAAGGAGTGTACCAGTATTTGGGGTTGTTTGTCAAGGTGTCTGTATCAGTCAAGAAATTCTTCAGCAGATTTGTCCTGAATTCTTATTGCCCAGAGCTGAGTCTTAGGACAAGAGAGGTTTGCACATTTAATCCCTTGTCACAGGAACTGGAAAGTTTGGTTTAATTCACTTTATTACTTTGTGGCTAAAAATATTGTTCCCTGATGGGATTTATCAATAAAAATAAAGTAGGAAAAACATATTGAAAAAAAAGCAAAGGAGCATGATTAGTCACAGGCCATTTTATTTTGATTTTATAACCACACTGACCTCTTCTTTATCATGTGCTTTCCAGACATTTGCAGGCTTTCTGAGAATGGAGGCTATGGTGCTTATTGAACCAGTGTTTTCCTGAATTCAGTCTCTTTCCCTCTGCCACATATAGTGGATTATGCAATATAAACAAGAATAAAAAGAACAGAAATAATACACTAGACTTAATTAAGAACTCCACACTTACAGGTAATTGGTGATAAAAGGGATGGCTGGAGAAACCTAGCTCTATCCAAAGAGAACCATTTTTTGCTTCCATTTACATAAATCTCTATTGGAACCATCAAGAACATGCAGTTTCCTATTAGAGGTTTCCCAATGCTGATATTGATTGGTGTTGTATTAGAGTAGAGTACATCTGCATTAAATTAACTTAGTTGAGTGAGCCTTCAAAAATGGGGTCATAGAGTCCTAGAAATTTAAGGCTGCAAAGCCTCTGGAAATGCTAACTCATCATTTTGTACAGAAAACTAATGTCTGGAATGGGTAGGTTGCCCAAAATATACATATGAATGTTCACAAGAAAGTTTCCTAGTTTTATTTCCTGTTAAGTAATAGTTATGCCTTGTGGGGCCTTGGGCTACTCTTTGGATAGACTTAAGTGCAATGTGATCATGATTGTCACCAAACAGTTGAAAAGATCCAAACCCATTCAGACTCAAGGATAACATTATAGATAGCTTAAGTAACTGTTATAACATTGAAATTAGCTCTAGGAACCAAAAAAATCAAACCTTAGAAGTAGTGCCTCAGAGAAAATAATCATTTAAAAGATAATAATAGTGATTGCTATTGAATTCACACAATAACTAATGTGTTTCTGAATCAGCAAAATAAAATGAGTATTTTAGCAAGGATCTATTTAACCTGATGATGTCCCAACAGCCCAAATCTAAACATAGTCTAAAGTTTGTTTAGTAAAAAAACCTATCCAAAGGGAAATATTTGTTTCATCTGTAGTTAGGAAATGGACATCTGCTATTAGGTCATTGCCCAAAGCCAAGAGTTTTGCAAAAATTTCCACTGGCTGATTGTTTCTTATAATCCAAAAGGAACAAATATTTGAAAGAGAAATCAATGGGAGTGAGTAAATCACTTAAAAATGCTACTTTAGAAATAAAACTCATATGGGGATTGGTTAGTACAAAAGTCAAGTAATATTTTTCTCTTGCTGGACGTGCTAAATTTGGTAGTAAAATTGAGGTCCAGCTTGAGTGAACTGTCAAAAGGTGAAAAGTGTAATCTAAACAGCCAAGTGTCTTAAGTGGTGGTTCTTATCTGAAGATCTCTCAAAATGTATGACACTGTTTTATGTATTTTTTCTTAGTTTATGTTAATTAGCAAACATTTCAAATGATTCCTTAGCATTCATTGGTTTGTTGTATGAATTTTATTTTCATTAAAGTTCATGTGGTAGAATTATATATTTAGGAAGAAATATAAAGCACTTGTAGCTGAACCATTTCTTTTAATGACTGAGTAAATGAATTCAAGTTAGAACAAAATATTTTGCACAGTCATATGCCTAGTTTTGGAAAGCTTCTAGGATTTTCATTTTATTACTTTTATATATGAAGGATGACAGTGGTCATTTCCAGTCTCTGAAGTCTTCATAGAATTTATAAGATTAATTTAACCAACCTAACATTTTTATGTGTAACTTTTTATGAGAAATACGTTTTTAAATTTATTTATTTCAAACACTATATTCTGATCATAGTTTCCCTCCTTCCCTCCCGTTATCTCCCCCTAGATACTCTCACCCATCCAACTTCATATTATATTTATCTCTCTTCTCAGGAAACAGTCAAAAAACACAGAATTAAAAAAAAAATCAAGAAAAATAATGACAGCCAAGAAAAAGCATGAGAAACATTTACATGTCAGCTCCTTGCCCGCAGGTCCAGGCGACAGGAGAGAACCCAATCCAGCCGGGTCTGTCCTGAGCTGAGCGGGATGGTGAGTGTTGACAGTCCAAAAGAAACACACCAGGCTGGAGACTTGTTGAACCAGGAACTCAACTTTATTGTATCATCCCCTTGCTTATATAGAGAAGGCAAAGGGGGTGGGCACCTAGGTATGAGGAAAAGTGACATAGGAGGAAGGGAAGGGGAAGGGGTAACTGACAGGGCCAATAGCAAAGCTCCACATCAGCAATGGCAGGGTAGAGGGAGGGCCAAACAGGTCTTGCTGAGTCACCCCTAGAACTTGAGCCAGGCTCAAGTTTGTTCTCAAGGCCCAAACCAGGGTCAAAATGGGGCCCAGCACTACCACTGCCCAGGACCCCATCCTCTCACCCTCAGGACAGTGGGAGGGGAAGAACACCCCAGCGTCATGCTGTCAGGTCTGGTTCAGATTGCACCCCAGGGCTGAGCTCTGTCCCAGAGATTCTGCAGCCCCAGCTTGGCTTGGCAACACTGCTCCCAGCACAAGAGGGCCGGATGGGCAAGTCAGCAAGGAATTGGGGCTGCTGCCTCAAAAGCGGCTGCAAACCTGGGGCCCCTGCATACCTGGGCCGACCTGGGTCCTCACTTTCCTGCCCCTATGGCCGGTGTTGCCCCAGGCTGCACACAGCACTCCCTGTGCCAGGGAGGTGCCCCTGCGACCATCAGTGTCCCCTGCAGAGCAGGAGCTGCTAGCCCTGGCCAAGACTGAGGGTGGAAGGGGCCTTCCTAGGTGTGGAAGCGGGTAGTGGTGTCTTTTCTAGCCCTACTGAGTTGGCACGCCTTCCTACTTGCCTGCCCGCAGGGCATAGGTCGCCTGGGAGACAGGGCACAGGCTGCCTGCCAATCACTGCTGGGGGGAGGAGACGGCAGGACAGGCCCAACATTTACATACACAGAAACACACACCAAAGCAAAATTCATTTAAAAAACACAAATTGGAAACCATAATACATAAACAAAAGATCATTAAGGTACAAAAAATACCCTGCCCAAGCAAAGTGACATAGCCATAAATTTTCCAAAAATACCATTGAGTTTGCTTTGTTTTGGCCATCTACTGCTTGGAATGTAGCCTGCTCTTAAGCAGGGTTTATATAGCCAGTGATACTGTAAGAGAATATTAATTTTCTCTCTGTGTGTGATTGTCAGATGGAGATAGCTTCTTGTTTAGTGATGAGAACTTATATCTAATTTCATTTCCCACTTTCTAGTTTAGTGTGTATTGCCATAGTCTATGTATGAGTTCATATGTGCACTGGTCTTGTGGTGTCTAAAAACCACTGTTTTCTTCATAGCATCCATTCCCTTGGGTTTTTACAGACATTTGTGTCTTCTTCAAGGTAGTTTCCTGAGTCCTGAGGGAATGGACTTGACAGAGACATCTCACTTAGGATTGAGTGTGCCCAAGTCTCTCACTCTTTGCACATTGTCTAGTTGAGGCTCTTTATATTATAGTTACTGCCTACTCCAAGAGGAAGCTTCTCTGATGATGGCTGAGTGAGACACTGACCTACGGATTCAGCAGAGTGTTTTTAGGAATCATTTTATTGCTACTCTTCTTTACCAAAAACATGGATTTTGTCTTTAGGACCATGGCCTATCTCTTCTCAGGTTCTTGGTCACCCAAGAAATATTGGACATAGATTCCATCCTCTCAAATGGACCTTAATTTCTTTTTTTTTTTTTTTTTCCACCATGTTGTAACTGTTTATTCTTTTTTTTTTTTTTTTTGATATTTTATTTACATTTCCGATGGTTCCCCTTTTCTTTAGA
>CM052713.1:71330843-71367071 GCA_028551405.1 Uromys caudimaculatus | reverse complement strand
TTATTTCAATCTCCTTATATCTGTGGAGGTTTGTTTTGTGAGCGATTATGTGGTCAATTTTGGAGAAGGTACCATGAGGTGCTGAGAAGAAGGTATATTCTTTTGATTTAGGATGAAATGTTCTATAGATATCTGTTAAATCCATCAAATGGACCTTAATTTCAACAATATAATGGTTTGTTAATCACACAACTTTTGAATCACTAGTGCAGCATCTTACAGCCAGGTCTCCAATGTATATCAAAGACTTTGTAGCTGAGATGGCATTTATTTTATCTTTGTTAGCATGCAGTGTACCTTCCGGTATCATGAACAGTAGTCAGTAGGCTCTAGTTAGTTGCCAGCTCAACTTCTCCATGTTGTCTTCAGCAATAGGGCCTTACCAACAACTTGTGGTGAGCACCAAATAGCCTTGGCAGTACTGTGAGTATTTGGGCATTTTCATGGAAACTTATTGGCCAAGAACTCAAACGGATGTAACCTATTTCATTTAAATAGGGAAACTAGTGTATATAGTTATGGATAGATGATGAGACTGGAGTAGAAGGATCAAATGAAGAGGAGAACATAAAGGGAGAAAATATAGCAGGGACAATTAAGTACTTAATATCCTGCTCAATATGTATAATATTACTTATCTGGCTGCTTTCACAGCTGATCATTTGGTCCAGAATAAGCAATTGGTGTGCTTTTTCCTGGAGAAGACTTTCTCCCATTCTCAACATTCCTTACTCTCCTGTAGTTCTTGACATAGGGTTGGGCCCCTGTGAAGGTTTCCCATGTTAGCATGTCAGTTGTTGTCATCCTTGTTAAGCTAATGTTTAGGCTGATAAACTTATAATTTTTTTTTAACAGAACCAGATTTTAAGGGCTGTCTAAGCAACAGTTATTAAGGATTGGTAGAAATGACAAGAAACAGAAGGACCACAGACTAGAAAGAGACAGTGTTCCTTTCTGTACTTCTAACTAAATACTTGACAACAATTTAAGGAAAAAAGATTTATTTGGCCTATCCTTTCAGAAGCTTCAGCCTGTGGTCATTTGGTCACTGGCTTACTTTCAGGCCAGTGTAATTAGAGAAGAATGACAACAATAATTTATGGCAGAGACTATTGCCTACCCCAGGGGCAGAGAGAACGGAGACAGGAATATCTTCCCTTTGATAGGACACCTTCTCCCTCCCCTAACTCCCCAAGTTCCTTAGAGCTCAATCAGTTTTAAGCAGACAAATGTGGTCCAGTCACCTTATAATGTCATCAACAGGTAAATACCAAACCACTGACACATGAACTTTGGGGACAATGTATATCTATATCAGCAAAATATCAATAACTTTACAAATCTGAGATATTATGAATGTCTGTGCACCTGACACATGAGGCACATCATAATTGACATTGATATGACTGTTTTTGGATTATCAGTGTATTTCAGTGTGTGTGCCCTACATTTCATCTATGCTTAAAATTCTCTAGCTGAAAAACAATGAGGGTAGAACTTATTTGCTTCCTTTTCCTTTTGTTTTTCGTTTAATTGAAAATAGATTTTTTTTTTTAGTAATACATCCTGATTATGTTTCCCCTTCCACTACTTCTCCAAGCTCACTTCACCCCCTCACATCTAGTTCTACCTCCTTTCTGTTGCAATTAAAAATATATAAGGAATAATATTAAGATAGAATAAAAACTAACACATTGGAATAGGTAAAAACAAGCAAACACAGGAAAAGAACCCAAGAAAAGTCAGAAGAAACAAATATAGACAGAGAAAGCCAGTCACTTACAAATTCAGAAATCCCATAAGAACACTAAACCTAAAGCTCCCCTTGCTAAGCTAAAGGGCATGATTTAAATCAAAGAAGGAAGATTTTTGCATATAGTTTATGGTGTATAGAGTAAAATGCAAATGATATTTTAATAAGACTTTGGAAAAACTATTAAGTAATATTTGGAAGACTTCTGATATGTAATCATATGCTGGCATAGTTAAAATCAATGCTGTGTATTGTTCATCTCTAAATGAATCCTCTTCAAATGATTTTAATATGGTTCCATATAACTCAAAATGTCATTCTCTGTAATGTCAGACAATGATTGATCGATCATATTAGTGATTAATATTAATTCAGGTATTATATATTCTGAATATTATTTCTAGGTTTTTGGTTTCACCTATAAAAATTATTACAGATATTGCTTACGACTTTGATCCAGGTGGTTTTGGAATAGGTTACATCTGATTTTGTAACATGGATCTATAAATTAGTAAAATAAAAAACCTACTTAAGCACTAGATGTATTTTGAAAGTAATATTTTATGATCTTTTGATATCAAAATTATTAAGTGATTATTATAAGCATGTAGGAAGTTACCAATGAAAACAGTAGCTCTCCAGTCACGCTCCTGTTGCTTCAGCTTTCTCCAAATGAAGCAAATCTTGGTAGCATTCTGCCATTTCCATGTGCAATGAAATTTCATGCTGTTCTAACAGTTATAAATGAAACAATCCTAAAAATGTGCCTTCAAATTTGAAACAACATTGAAGCTTCTGCAGTTAGCAATGTCAGTATTTGTACACAGGATTCTTAGCACTTATTATGAGTTTCCAGACAGATATAAACAAACAATTTCACTGTTATGATAATTGTATAACTATCACCACTTGTTTATATTTACATTTCTAAATCTGAATGAAGATATATGGACTTCTTTTCAATATAAAATAATGAAATCTAAACAGTCTACCACTGGGGTTGTGAAGATGACTTAAGAGTAAAATGTTTAGCAGGCAAATATAAAGATTTGAGTTTGATTCCCACAACCCATATACAAAGCTAGCTGTGCTGGTTAGAGCACCAGATCAGAAGGATCCCTGGGATTTGTGAGAGAACTTGTCTCAAAAGAGAGAAACAATGTTATCAGGCATCCATCTCTGGCTAATACATGAGTGTGTAGGTTTGTGTGTGTGTGTGTGTGTGTGTGTGTGTGTGTGTGTGTGTGTACCCACACAGACATGTACACACATACACACACAGGCATTCACCTACTAGACATGCTCATACACACACACACACACACACACACACACACACACACATACATACACACACTCACACCCCACATGTACACACGCAGATACATAAACACACACACACACCCCACATACCACACTTTAGTACTATTCTAACCCATTTTCATCAAATCTCTTTATGTGTTATATAGAGATATTAAGGGACATAAGAGGAGAAGGAATTGTTATTGTCAATATATTCTTTGGTCTCTGCTATCAGTTTGTACCACAAAGAGATCTCAAAGGAAATTCACCTTTGACATGAAAGTAGGCCTTTTTATGTGACAATTATTACAAAATAATGTTTTTATCCACTTCTCGTGTCTATTTTATTTTTCTTTCTGAGTGAGATTCAAACATCTTCCCTTGGGTCCTCTTTCTTATTTAACTTCTTTGGTTTTGTGGATTGTAGCATGGTTATCTTGTGGTTGATGGCGAATACTCAGTTAAAAGTGAGTATATACTGAGCGGGGTGGAAGAGCATGTGGGGGTAAGGATGGAAACTAGGGTGTTAAATCAGGTATGGAGAGTGCAGGGGTGGGGTGAGAAGGCTGGGAGATAGAAGCGAAATCGGTGGGATGGATAGCTCTGGGTCAAGCTGGCAACCTGGGACAGGGCAGGCCCCTGGGAGGATGTAGGGGTGAACCCAGCAGGGAGTCCTAGAAGTGGGGAATATGGAACCTGAAATGGCCACCTCTTGTAGCCAGGCAGGACTTCCAGTGGAAGGAAGGGACTATTCTATCTAAAAAATCTTTAAGCCAAAATTTTCCCTGCTTATATCATGTGTAAGGATAAAGATGGAGTAGAGCGTGAGGGAATGGCCAACCAATGACTGGCCCAACTTGAGACTCACCCCACTGGAGAGACCCAAAGTACTACAATATTAATGATACTCAACTATGCTTGCAGTTAGGATCCTAGCACAACTGTCATCTGAGAGGCTACATCCTACAGCTAATGAAAACATGCAACGACCCACAGACAAACATTAAGCAGAGCTCAGGGAGTCTTGTGGAAGAGTTGGGAGAAGGATTCAGGGATCTGGATGGATCAAGGACACTACAAGACCTACAGAGCCAAGTGACCTGGGGATCACAGACTAAACCTAGGCCCCCTGCTGAAATGTGGAGATGTGCAGCTTGATCTTCATGTGGGTACCCCAACAATTGAAGCGGGGTCTGTCTCTGACTTGGACTCTCTTGCCTGCCTTTGGGTCCCTTTTCTTTAGCTGGGCTGCCTTGTCTGGCCTGGAGAGATGCACTTAGTCCTGATGAGACTTGTGCCAGGGTGGATTGGTATCCGGAGTGGGGGTTCCCCTTCTCAGAGAAGGGGGGGATGGGAAAAGGGTGGTGGGATGGTGACCTGGAAGAGAGGAGGGAGTGGGGCTTTGATTTGGAATACAAAGTGAATAGATAAATTAATGAAAAAAAGTTAAAACCTCAAGATAACTTTCCCCAAGAGTTAGTTATGTAACTGATATTGCAGAAGAGTGTGAGCATGTGCTAACATCAAAGCAGAACAAAATGTTTGATCCTGACTCTTGGAAAATCGCTTTCAAGGGCTATGTTAAGTACCCAAAAAAAAGGAGCACAGTGGAAATGAAAACGCAGTAACAAAAAGGGCTGAGTGTAAACTTCAACTCTGTAATTCGTATGCTAGGCCTGACATTTAAAATGGACAACTTTGAAATTCTAAGGATTCAGCTACTAAAATTTCTATGTGGTTATTTAGCAACAACTTACACATGAAAGTGAAGCTAACTGTGCCATGACACTATTGCATCAGAGGGCACACTTTACTTAACAGATTGTAGTTTAGCATACATGGTTCAGTGTTGTGGAAGACGATTGATGCTGTCTCTTCCTTAGCATCATGAATAGCGCCTTAGGCACTATGAAAGCTAGCCACCATTGAGGGCTTTCCTGTTCAGTTTGAGATTGATTTCTTCATGTTCTATAGTCACCGTGTGTAGTGTCTTCTCGAATGGGGTCTGACCATGAAATTTTGGTGGATAACTAGAGCAACGGTAATATTATGATAATGTTATTATCAATGAAACAGAATAGAGTAGCCCTAATTAAGCACGTTAAATTATAGCAAACTTCATTTTTGATAATGGTATCAAAATTATATATTGGAGAAAATTCAGTACTGGGAAAACTGGAAAGTCATATGCAGAAGAATGAATATTGATTTTGTTTCTTACACTGCCCCCAAAGAGATTTAAGTGAGTCAGAGTCATCAGCATAAGACCCAAAGCTGTAATAACACTGGAAGAAAGTCAAAGAGAAAATAATTGAAGACGCAGATAGAAGGCAAAGACATTTTGAAAACAGCTTCATACTGACCAGGCAGCATACACCAGCTGACATGGGGCCCCCGGCACATATGCAGTGGAGGACTGCCGGGTCTGGGTTTAGTCAGAGAGAATGCACCTAACCCTCAAGAGACTGGAGGCCCCAGGGAGTTTAGAAGTCTGGTGGGGTGGGGGTGGCAACATCTTTGTGGAGACAGGGGAGAAGGAAGGAGGTATGGGACGTGCAATAGTGGGAGGGTGGACTGGGAGGGGAATACAATCTGGAGTTTACAATAAATAAATAAATTTTAAAAAAGATTTCAACTTCTCAGCAAAGAGTAGCAAGAATTAGTAAGTGAGATTTATTGAAAATAAAAAGCTTCCTCACACCAAGTCTACCTAAATCCGCTGAAATGCATTTACAAATCACTTGCAATTAACTTTAGTTAGTTATAGTTTATTTACGGTAATTTTCATCCCTATTGAGTATATACTCGAATACATTTTGAAAAATAAATGCACTGTTGTAACCACTACTGTTAAAAAATATTTCCATAATTCCAAATTCATATTGCTTTGCAAAAATGAACAATGTTGTGGATCAAGCAAACTTGATGTGACATAGTTGGTCAAATAAACTATGTTTTAGGTTGATATTTAGCTCACATCCAAACCACAAAGAAATTTGTGTACTTACAGTATTGCCTCCGAGCGTGCAGATTCTCTCCCATTCATAACATTAGGATTCCATTTGCTATGTCGAGTGAACCAAGCGGACACACCATTATGACCCAGGCAATAGTGTACCACAGGGCTTACTTTTGATATTGTGTATTATATATTTGGACATATGTATGAGTCTCACCACCTTTACAATAAATAGAATAGCTTTGATGTTGTAAAAATCTGTTTCCCAGATACTTACTCTTCTGCCCTACTCTTTGGAGGAGGACACTGATATTTTTACTGTATCCACACTTCTATTTCAGAATGCTGCTTAGATGAAACAGTATAGAATGGGATCTCTTTGGATTAGTTATCTGTATCTATATTTCCTGTATTTTTATGCTTGATACTTCATTTACTTTTAGCATTCACTACTACTCAATCATAAAGCCATATATATGATTATTTAATTAGCTATTCACTCACTGAAGGAAAGTCCCATTGTTTTGACAATTGAAAACCAAATAAATATTTTCATGTGGCTTTGATATGACTTAATTTTCTAAAGATTTGTTTTTCTTTTGTAGTAGTTTATACATAATTAATAATTCAATTTGTCTATTTTATGTTTTGTTTGTCATAGTGTTTCATAATTTAACCATAATAGTTGTATATATAATCAGTTGTTACCAGTTGAATAATATTTCATTTTATGAGAATAGCATGATTTGTTTCTCTAAGCAGCTGTTTATAGACATTTGATCTGTTTCCATATTGGAAATATAAAGAAAAAGATGTTATAAACATAGCCCAAGATCAACCCTCCCTTCTTCATGCTCTGACAACGTTGTTTAAAACCACTCATCTTGTAAATTAGCTATTTTATATGGTTACTTATTATTTTCCCATTGGTACCTCCTCATTAAGTTTCTTAACTTCACATGACAACCCCAGCTTTGTTGCTTTTGTGTTTTTCTATATATTAAACTGTGTCAACATATTTTATTACTGAATATTAAAATCTAAATGTTGACATTTATGTTTTGTTAGCCTTATTTTGTTTATAAATCAGTAGGGGAAAATTGATCCACAAAGTAACTAAAGCATATAGTGTGATGTTTTGTCTTCAAAGATTTATATACTAAAGAGTTATTTTATTTAGATTCTTTGTGTTGAAAAAATAATGAGATGCACTCTATACAAGCCTAATCGCTGTGTACATCGATGTGATTTTAAGCTACTCTCACTCTCAAGAGTCCAATTGTCCTCCTCTCTCAGATGAGATGGTATTCTTCAACAAAGCTTGTGCATTGAAAGCATAGGTTTGGAGCAATAATAGAAGGGTCTACCACTTATCTAAACATATCCACAGACTTAGCCTTGACAATCAATAGGGTGACTGATAGCACAACCAGATCACTCACATCTCATCGGGAAGTTCTTTGGATGTTTGAAATGCAAATAACTTCCCTATACTCTTCAAACATACTTTACTATCATTTTATACCAATAAAGATATTCATTTGATGGATAAAATATACCTGGCAAAAACCACATACAAACAAATTATTACTATGTAGAAAAGATAGTTATACACACAACTTAAATGAATAAATAACATTTTTAACCCAACTTAAAAATTCAGGCATAATTATGAACAATATAATCTTTCTTGTTAAAAGGATGAGAACATCAAGCTGACAAAAATCACTGAAGAGATATTTTGATAGTTTAATGACTCTACTTGCAACTAATCGGGTCAAAGCCTTATTTTTTTTTAAAGGCCAAGTTTGGGATGTCAACCACGAGATAGTTGTATTCCTCTGCCCTTAGGACAAATAAAATAAAACAACCAATAAAAGCAAAAGCAAGTCCGCAGGAAGTCAGGAGATTAGCAACACCAAATGAAGATTTATTCTTGACATTGAAGCTTTGCATCTACGGTTGATCTCTTGTTTGCATCCCTTCTGTGTCTTGAATTTGTTGTGTACCAGTATCATATGTGTATGTTCCATATTTCCCTAGCATTAGAAGTCTGTGTTGCATATAAGAAAAGCTTGTGATTGCTGGGGGTAGCCACAATCCCTTGATGATGTGTATTTATGTGCTTTGTCTATATGCTATATTTGAACAAGGTTTCCTAATATATTACTTTTGGTGTTGGAGTACAAGTTTAGGGGAAATATATATTTTTAGTATACTGTTTAATTATGTCTTATAAAATCTTAAGAGTAAGGATTTTCAAAATACCTCTTTGTTGTATCTATCCCAACTCTTAGTTTGTAACTCTCAAGGCTGTCTGTCTCACCTTTCAATTAGATCCTATTTTCTTTTGAATAGATAGTGTGCTATAGATAAGCCATAAATTCCATTATTGCACACTAAATACATTTAAAAGGCATAGTTAAGAACTAGCCATTGCAAGAGCTATTATTTATCCTAATTGTTCCCAGCTGAGCTTGGAAGGGAGCCTGGCCTGAAAGCCTTCAACGACTTGCCAAAAGCCTGTCAGGTTTGATAACTCGCACTACTCTGAACTTGGCTCAGAAGGGTCAGTTTCAGAGTGAACACTAAGCTCCCCCGATATCCAAGCTTGCTTAAAAATGCAGAAACACTGCCAGCTGACTTGCAAGCCACTAGATTTTCGACTTTGTTTTAAGAGGCTCATGTTTTCTTGGAACCAGGGATGGGCTGGTAAGCAAAAGGAAGCCATTCCCATGTGGAACTACAGAGCAGATGGAGTCGCCCTGTGTGCTGGGAAGCATCTGGTTTTGTTAGAACATGGTTTATGCATTGGCCTAATGATTTAGAATGAACCTAGGGATACAACAAAGTCCTAAATTAAGCTTATTTGATTGAATAACTGAATGCATCTCTGCACTTTATTTAATTATTTTATGTTACATTAATCTTTGTTGCATATAGTTGTTTTTTTCATTTACAAATTATGCAAACACTGTTGGTGTCTTTATTACCAGGACTCTAGTCAAATGATTTTTTAAAAGAACATAATTTGTGCTATGAAATTATAAACATCATGAAGCAAAGAATGAAATATTTGCTTCTTCGTGGTTACAGTTACTTTGGTTAATAAAAAGCCTAGAGACCTATGAGAGGGCATTACCACATATTTGTGTCGTGAATGAATAAATGAGGAAATAGTAAAATGAATGAAGAAGGTGGACGACCTATTTAAAGATGTTTCTTTTTCTCCTGGTCTCATATACTTTCTCATTGCTGACATTTTAAAGACAATTTTGATAGTTAAGTCATATTTTGTAATGTCCCTTAGAAGTTTGTTCTCTGTTATCTGACTCATGATTATATGCAGTTTCTTCATATGTGTACCATAGTTAAAATCTGACGTATATATCTATGATTACTATTCCTGGTTGTTAATTTGACCATATCTGTAATGAACTACAATTCAGAAATGTAGGGCACACTGTATTCCAAATTTTGATGCTTTTGATCTAGATCTTGACATAGCGGCCATGAAAAGCTTAGGCCCAGGCAAGGTGGATATACACATTTAATTGCATGAGAAAGAGGCAAGATGATCTCTGAGTTTGAGGAGAGCCTGGGACAGAGCAAGTTACAAGTAAAGAATAGCTTAGGTCAAAGCATGGTGGTACACACCTTTAATCTGGGCCATACCCTCTGGTAGAGGCCGACACAAGGACAATGGAAGAAGGAAGGCTTCTTTCTTCTCTGCCTGCTTGTGCCTACTTGCCAGGACATCTATTGGAACTTACTTCTTCAGGATTCCAGCTTAAACAAAAGACCGGCTGAAACACCTAGCCTTGTGGGACTGAGAAACTAATGGATTCTTGGACTTCCCATTCAAAGGTGCCCGTTGTTGGGTTAGTTAGACTGCACAGAGTAAGCCATTCTAATAATTTCCTTTAATATATAGTGATATTTCATAATTTCTTTAACTCTAGAGAACCCTGACTAATACAACATCATACTGCTTATAAATCATTTACCTTCATTCTTTTAGAAAGAGCGTCCTTTTTATTGAGTCTGACTAATACCATGTGGCAACAGTTCTGTTGTATACTTCTAGACTTCTGGTCACCTCTGTTGTATACTCCACTGAAGGCAGTAATAACAAAAAATTTTGATGACTACCACCTTGTATGGAAAGCCAGTCTTCCCAGATAAAAAAGAAGAGAAAATATGCATGACTATGTCAGTCTGGAGATGAATAAACCTCTGGTAACTTACATGATGAAGAGAAAGACAGAATGATGCTAGGTATGGAATGGTTTAGCTTACTCTCAAAATCTTGGTAACTAAAATACAAAATAAGAAAATTATTGTTTAAAGAAAGGTGTTATTAGAATAACAGCCACAGTACATAACATATATGTACTTTCATTATCAACTATGAAACATGACAAATGTGCCAAGACTATAGATCATGAATAAAATGATCAGTAGGGTCTGGAATGACTTAGTATCTCAGATCTTAATTTTTGCAGAATATGGAAATTTAGATTCTAACACCAACAACACATGGCTCATAACCATCAAGAACATTTTTCCTGGGGTGGCATTTAATGCCCTCTGTTGAGCATCTCTGAACATACACATGTACAGCATACATAAACATACACATAAATAAAATTAAAACATAATAATGAAATTATATAGAAATAATTGCACATTATAGAAAGATTTTTTTTCACTCAGTTTGTACTAAGATCCCATACTTATACTCACAGTGAAAAATTAAACTGATTGAAGTGACATTATGCCATTTAAATACTCAATATTCAAAAGCCCATCTAGAGACATATATCCCAAAGTTTAAATTTTGATGTTTAATTTATAAACTTAAAAGATATATTAGTATATTTACACCAGATCTAAAGTGCTTGGACTCTATACCAAAATCAGATACCTCAAGTGTCAGGATAATTTGGAACTCACATGGAGCTTCCCATTGAGAGTGATCCTGCACAGCTGCACCTTTACCTTGTTGTAAACATCATATCTTTTTTCATTTATGTTTCACTAGCAGGTATAAGTTCTAAGGCGAGCACAGAAGTACATGTGAAATGGCTGTGCAAACACAGAGGAGTCATTCAAATTCAGCATGTGTCTAGTTTCACAATAGATGTTCCTCTTTCAACCAATTTACATTTAGCTATTTTGAAAAATTTCTAGGTTCCCTAGTCATCAAGGAAACAAAAGGATACATTTGAAAGGTGATTATTTAAATTTCACTTTAATTACAATGTTGAATTAAATTATGTCAACAGTGCTGGAGTGGTAGTTGGATACCTGCTTATCTGGCACGACCTAGTTCAATCCTTAATGTCACAAAAAGGAAACCCACAAAATTCTGTGAACACCATGTCTATTATTATTATTATTATTATTATTATTATTATTATTATTATCAAAGGATTGCCTTATCTGGCATCAATGGAAGGGAGGATGGGATTGGGGGTTTGTGGAGAGGAAACCAAGAAGGATAACATTAGAAATGTAAATAAATAAAATAAGAAATAAGAAAAGAAAAACAAGAAAAATATTAGTGTTTAGCATCTACATAGAAACCAAGAAATTGGTCCATATTTTCCTTAGTAATTTTTTTGTGGAACAATTCAAACATCTATTATGTTTACTTATCAGCTGCATCATATAGATAGGTTAGGTTAAAATGATAAGAAACGTTATCACTGTCATCATGCTGTCTTCTTTTCTACATATGTTAGGATATGATTATTTAAAGTGCCATGAATACGAAGAGAGGTTCATCATAGAAGATGCTTTTCCTCTTTATAGTTACATTCAGGACTCGGAAGAAGCCCATGCTTCCTGTATTCATCCAATGACTCTACTCATAGAAGTCAGGAGTTTCTTTTTAGTCTTCAGTATGAACAAGCTTAAAAGATGGTGGCATACTTTTTCCTTAGGGGCATCTATCATAAAATGGAGGCATAACTTGTACACTCTCCTCTAGACCTATAAGGTAGTCATCGGCCATGGTCTACATTCTAATGTTTGTAATGATTTTTATCATGTATGATTTTCTAATATGCTAGAAGAAAAATATGGATACAAATGGCAAATGGAGGTTGTTTATCACAGTCATTGATAATGACCATCTAGTACATAGTTAATGTTATCATTGTTTTTCCTTCACAGTGGTCTTAGTTCAGGATGCTAAGGAAATACTAGACTAGAAAGTGGTTTATAAACAGTAGAAATTTGTCACATTTCTGAAGGTTGGTATGTTAAGATGAAGCTACTGGTAAGCTCAAGTTCTTCATTCAGGTTTTCAATGAGTACTAAGTGATATAAAGACATGAACAAGAAGTTTTATTTTCAAATACACAGTACTGGGAATATAAATGACAATAAGATGCCATGCACTTCAAACTCCTGGAAGAGAGAATTTTAGTGTTTTTGTCAGGTGAGTTATGCTTTCAAAGGTAAACATTTAACGTTCATCAAACATTAGATAATGTATATATGAATGATCATATTATGTATGCATCACATGTTTTATATGTCTTTATGCACTATTTAAAAATAAATTTAACTTTAAAAAGAGAGAAACAAATTAGAAGAGTTGAAGATAGATTAATAAGAACAGTTTGGTATCTAAAGAACTTAGCAAAAGCAGGAAAAGTTCAGAGCGCTCTAAGGGCAATGGCGGTGAGACTAATTAATTATATCCATGTAGATTACAATGACAAGGGAAAACTTAGGACTAGTACATTTTAAAGAAATAAATATGAAAGATTTTTCTTAATGATTTTAACTTTTCACTTAAAATAATAGTCATTTCCCCATGTTTTCCTTTAACTCCTCCCATGTCTGCTCTTTCCAAACTCACCCATGTCCCTTCACTCCTGTTTTCCATTCATGGAATCTTTTAAATTATTACTTTAATGTAATGCACATATACATGTATATATGTGCATAATATATAATTACTGCTCATTGAGTCTGATTTGTGTTACTTGTAGATACACGATTTCAAGGCTGTTTCATAGCCTCATCCTTGGAGAAGCCCGACTATCCCTCTTTGCACTAGTTTGTTGCCTGAAGCTCCTTGTCCAGGAGTGGGCCCCTTCGTTTCCCTTCCATGTTAGGATGTCTATTAGTTTTTATCATTGTTTAGTCTCATTTAGGCAGCTGCCATTGTTGTGGTATCATGGGTGTAATTTCCTTCCTAACTGTCACAATCTCAGCAGACTTCCTGGTCCTCTGACTCTCACAATTTTTCTTCCCCTCTTCTTGGATGGTTAAAATGTGCCCGTTTTTCCTCCTTTAAAGACTGTCTGTTATTTTGTTTGCTTTATTTTTTTAACTCAGTCTTAGACTCTACATTTTTACTGTTCTTTAAATCCAAAGTCTAATCTTAATATCACATTGCTTTATTTATAGTCAGAAGGTTAAGGGCACTCACATCATCCACAATCTACACCTTCCAAATGGACTGAGACCCATGCCTCCTCACTGCAGAACTCTGGTCCTGTATCATCTCTCTCCTGCTTAAGTTTTCTACATTCATGGCCAGATTAAGTTGTAGCTAAAAGTTTTCCAGTAACATGCACTGACCACCTCTGCTTAAGGAGTGTTATTCTCATCATTTTCCCCCTTCACCCACCTAAGTCATTAGCATGTTTCTGTAGAGAAGATCCCAGTAGACTTGGATTGCTGATTCTCCTATTCCACAAGGAGTCATTTTCAAGAATAGTGGAATTCTACAATAAGGACTATTTTACATTGATTCATCTCATAAACATCTTGAGATCCCTGCTATATGAAGATGCTGGAATGAATATATATATATATATATGCCTTCCAGTCTTTCCCAATTAGTTTTGTTTATATTTGTTTGATTTGTGCTTTCTACCTTCCTTACCATGATACCAGTTCAGCTGAAACATGTCATTTCCACACAATTGTTCCACAATTTTAATGAATTTCTTCAGTATCTCTGGGTATTTATTTGAAATATTTAAATATTTTCTCTATTCTAAAATTTATATATGTGTTCTGAAATGTATCATCTACCCATACTTCTTGCTTTAACCATTTCCAATACAATTAGCTTATTAGATCTTTAAATAACTCTAAATATATTGCTGAGTAAAACACTTCATATTATACTTTTTAAAATTTTTCTTGGCAGGAAACAAAAATCAGTTAATTTTCATGTATTCCTTTTAGTGTTTCTCTTCTCTATTCATACTCTGCTCACATCTTCTCAGATATAAAGTGTCATTTCACACTGTTTCAACTTTCCTAGCAAATGTAAAAGTGTACATTGGGAAAAACACCCTCAATGATACAAACAAGTTGAGAAGTAAATTTTGTATTGCAATAATTCATGGGATTTTATATTTTGATTTGCAAAGAAAATATCAATCAGGGAAATAAAGGCTTGATGCTTGTCACATTGAAGGTATTAGGTCTATTTTGTGGCTGGCTTTTCAGTAGAATATTTTGGCAAAAGTATATATAAACCAGAGTGTGGTTTGTCTAAGTGTTAAAGAAGCAGCTTCTTGAATATGTGACACTTGTTTTAGGATTTCTCTTTATTTCAATAGATGCAGAAGCAGCTTCTATTCATGTTGAGCTGGGCCCTCTAACTATCAGTCTCCAGTCTGTCTTTCTCTCTGTCTCTTTCTCAGTATGTGTGTGTGTGTGTGTGTGTGTGTGTGTGTGTGTACAAACACAGGGTATAATATTTAGGCAACTAGAACCGATGTTATTCATTCTCTGAAGTTTAAGCATGCAAGATTTTCATTAAGTGCAATTATGCTAATGAGGAGATTTTGAATGGAAGGCTTGACATATTTTCTGAATTTTCATCTGTAGAAAATCAGGCATTTTGAGATTATTCCCCTGTGAGCTATTACTTCAACCTTAAATGCCAGAATGGATAAAGAAAATTTCCTCTTGGCATACTTTAGTTTAATACTTTAATAATTCTGAACAGTGACATAAAGAATGTACTTGAGGGAAATTTCATGTTTGTTTGTAATCATATCATATGCCAGCTTTACAGAGTCTTCATTTTTTGTTCTTATTGCTTTATGTGTTTTGGAAGGTAATTTCCTTCGATTGGGTTAAGATTTTCCTTCCATTGTCCCATCACAAATCTCATGATTTTCATTATTGTACTAAGAATGAGATTATTTAAATGTATTGTCTTCTTCAGTTGTATAACTAAATTTTTTGACCCCAAAGGTGTCACACTATCACATTAAAATGATGTTTAGGTATGGTATGAAGTTTTGTGCAATGTCATAAAATTGGGTTTTATAATATTATTCTTGATTATTGCATACCTGAGCAGTAATAAAGTCTGTATTTAGGATTATTGAAGATGACCATGGTGAAAAAAGCCTCCTTTCCCTTGCAAATTTAGTAAGCTGACACCCTGAGATGCTTTAGATAATGTGGTCAGCAATGAGTTCTGATCATTAAGCCATCTAGTAACTTTGGAATAGACACAGGTTTCCAAATACTGTAACATATGCCAGGCTTCTAAAGTAGAATAAATACAGGGCGCCTCTAGTTATTAGTAGGCAGTTGACTTGTGAGTAAGTAACAGTAGGTTCCATATGCCTATATGTCATCAAAAATTCTAAAATTCTGTCGAATAAATTTCAGAAAAATATTATAAACTCATAATTATTTCTATTCTGTCACAGTTGTTATATAAATATATATCACTGTCAATCTAGACATAAAGTCTTATACCTTTTTCTGGAAAATGTAATGAAAGATACTGAATAAATTTTGAAATTATTCTAGTCTTAAATGCATTAAATCACATTCACAAAAACATACCAACAGAAGCATACTCCACCACAGAACCAATTTGCAAACTCCTAAGTAAGAATGCTAGTGAAACAATGTTATGAGAATACTTGAAGTGTTCTATCAAGGTCAAGGGTGGGTCACCTGCTGTTCTTCCATGACTTCATCTATGGACTTTTCTTGGTTATTCATTCCTTTGGAAAATTATATCTTGAGCTCATTATATCTACATTATTCTCCCAAAGTATCAACATAGCAATCTGTACCTCATTTTTTCACACTTTAGTGCCAAAAAATTGAATGGTTTGATGATCCCAAGTATTGGCTGAGATGGGGAGCAACTGGAATCTTCCTTGATTATCTTGGTGGGGGTAGAAATTAGTGCACTTAATTATTAAAAGGTATATTTATTAGTTATAAATTTAAAATACTGCATGTAGATCTCTGTACCACCTAAATGCATTGCCCATCCTCTGGGACTGGAATTAAACATGGATGCTCAGTAACCCAGGTCCTTCTGAGGAGGAGGCAGTGCTCTTAGTCATTCAACCATCTTTCCAGCCCTGCAAGTTATTTTTAAAATACTATTAAGTAATACTTTGTGAAATTAACGACTGTTGGCGTATGTAACTGTGAGGTGATAAAGCTGTTCTTACTCAGTTTTTGAAGAAGATCAAAATGTAATGTCCATTGATAAAGCATTTGACTATTGAAAAAAATAATGGTTTCAAAAATGTTAATTTTGTTAGAAATTTCGTGACAGATAATGAAAATTAATAAAAATTACAACCTCAATTTGTTGCAATTTAGAAAAATGAAAAGATACAGAGAATTCTGATATATTTCCTTTATAAGCAATGCATGAGAAGAAAATATGTGTGCACATATCAAATGTGTGTAATAAATAAATTTACATGGCATATAACTGATCCATACAAAATTATTTAGAATAACCATGCATTTTTAATGTTGAAGGCACTGGACAATATTCTATTGAAGGTATTTGTTAGAAGTCTAAATATTTTCAAAGTGTGCCATGGATTGATTTGCACCTTTATGGCAACAATAGAGAAAACGGAGTCTTCATTGAGACAAAGCTGCAAGGAACTAACTTTGCCAGAAACATTCTCGAAGATGTTGAAAAATCTATAGGCAGCCTCTGTCTCTCTAAATTCTTAGAATGTGATAGTAAACAGTACTGAAGTCTGAGCCAGGCATTTCTCATTAAGCAAGCTATGCTTGAAAAATTACAGAGGAAATAAAATAAAATCATGTCTGGCCCACACATCAACAAGATGAATTACACTTGAGTTGCTTTGGATTAGCTTTAAAAATATTTAAATTACAATAACCTTGAGACAATGCAAGCTTTGGGTCTGCAGTTACTTTCTGTACATAAAAAAACAAAACAAAAAAAAACAAAAAAAAAACAAGGAAGTACCAAACAAACAAATAAAAAAAATTCAGGCATTCTTAATAGCAAAGGCATATGGGAATTTAAAAAGAGTTTATTACATTTGGTGTGTGTGTGTGTGTGTGTGTGTGTGTGTGTGTGTGTGTACAATCATACCAATAGATCTAAGTGGAGGTCAGAAGACAACATGTGGAAGTCAGTTCTATCTTCTCTCCTCTGGCAGGGTCAAACTTAAGTCTTTGAGCTTTGTGGCAAATTACTTTACCCTCTGCATCATTTCACAAGCCTCAGATACAAAATTTAAAATTTAAGTAAATTGTAAAGATTTGTGAGAAATATGTGCGTAATCAAAAATATGTTGTAACATTCCATTGAGTTCCATATCAAAAATGGTAAAAGAGTGTGTTTGGGCCGTCTGTACATTAGTAGAAATGAATAAAGAGCAACAATAAATAAAATACTGGTTTCTTATATGAAATAGTAATGTTGAAGTAGCTACAATAAAGACAGCTGTAAAATGACATGAATCATTTGACAAAATCATTCAGATTCTAAGAAACCTATCACAAGTAAATAAGTAAGATTCTGCAAAGTATACATTATGTCCTACTTATAAAAATGGGAAACTGCAAAGTTTCCAAACATGTAGCTCTGTAACTAAATGGAAATGTATTTGAAAGACTTTAAGCTAATTCATAAAATGTAATTTAAAATGCCATATCTTGATAAATGCAAAGTTGGTATAAAGTTTGACAGGTTCGAGGAACTATATTAAAACAAAAATAATTGGAAATAAATGTCCATTCATATCAGTGATGAATTTAAAATGTAAAAACCACAAATTAAAATGTTATATGTAGATGTTTCTGTCCAACCTAGAGTTCCTGTACAGTTCTATCATTAGCTTTTAAAACAGAAAAAAATTGCATAAATTATTACTGGAGATGCTTCCTATATCTCTTACCTTCCTAGGATGACAAGTAAG
Source organism: Uromys caudimaculatus (assembly GCA_028551405.1). Classification (NCBI taxonomy): domain Eukaryota; kingdom Metazoa; phylum Chordata; class Mammalia; order Rodentia; family Muridae; genus Uromys; species Uromys caudimaculatus. The sequence goes on along the minus strand of CM052713.1, from coordinate 71,348,842 downwards.
TTAATTAGCAAGGAATGAAATTAAATCACATATTCTACAATTTTTCTTATTGTGGTGTGCCTCTGTATAGTAATTGGCACTCCCTAGAACATAATTTGAAGTGTTTTAGATATTTTAAACTATAATTGGTGTGTAGATAAGCCACTGGCTTTTGACTATTTCATATTTTTGTTGGTATTTAAAGTTTTAGAAGCCACAGCTTCTTCAAAGTTCCTCAAACCATGGAATTTTGATGAATAGTAATAATGAACGTTGTAATGTTACCACTTGGTATTGGATCAACCTGTGGAAATGTAGCATAATGATGGCTTTTCAGAAAAATAGTGCCTGAAATAATAAAATTTACTCCGCCAAAAGTCGTAACCCAACACTTGATGAATGATGCTTTAATGTTATAATGTTAATTTATATCCCTGGAAATTAACAGACATTTTATAAAAATGGGCTTTATATTATCAGTAAATTACATTGCCAGTGTATTTATTACTGTGGAACCTTTTCACAATGTATTTTATTTCTTAACTATGTTATGTATGATATACACAAGTGGAATAATGTAAGCAAACTTTCAGGAGCAACGGTCATTTTATCATCATCAACTAATCTCAATGGAATGATTAATGTAACCATTTATGGTTTTGCCCTAGAGCCACTAGATGAAGTAGAACTTAAAGAGGCCTAAACATAGCTCCAGGATCAATCTACCAAATATTAAGTGAAGTTATCAAAATTCTCTCATTCTCTGTGCATTTGTGATGCTTTTTTATATTCCTTTTTTTTTGCCAAGAAATACAGTATGGATTCTCTTTTCTATACAATTTCAATAAAGTCTTTTAGACAGCAGGGGTGAGAGGCACAGACAACATCAGCAAAATCCTACTTAATGTTTGAGCCTTCAGGCAGAGAACATTCTACAGGAGGGTGTTTCAAGCAAATGATGGCCATGTTTACTGTACCCAGCTCTTCCTCTCATTTACCTCATGATGATTCAGTTAGTCATGCTTTAGCTAAAAAAATTTCCAAGCACAATTACACACAAAAATATTACTGTTAACAATATAATCATTCATTTTATTTTTTATCTTAAACGTGTTGCATATAAAAATAACTTAGATAATATATAAATATATACTTCCTGTGACTAAACTTATTTTTAGAAATGTTTTCGTTTGCTCACACAGAAAATGCTTGTATTGAGAAATCTTGAAGCATTCTAACCATACCAAATTTACATCATTAATTGTTGCTCTGAGGACTGGGGCAACCTTGCTAGACACACACTCATTTCCTTTCCGATGTTTATAGTCAGTAGTTTAATTGAACAATACATTCATGTATTGGATAGTAAAGCTATTGATGACTTAAGGGTGTAAACTAGGCACAAGACAGCATATTTCCATGACTTCTCTTTTAATTATCGAGAGGGTGGAGCTCACCATCACAGCTATAGGAAGGCCTGCATGGATGCCCTAGCCCATCCCTGCTTTTCTGGTAGATTGTGTTTACATCTACCCTTGTAGTTATATGCAAAATTTGATAAGAAAAAAAATCACCGTGAGTGAGTTTGATTTACAGTTAGAATTCTTATAGTTTTATGAAAATAATAGATAATTTGACCAAAAGAAAAACCTCAATTAATATAAAGATCAGTAGTTGTCAAAAATATTCATGAAGCAAGCTGATGGACCACTCACTTCAATATATGTAAATGTAATTGTACCAGAGATAAATATAGGTGTGTAAGTCATGTTGACTCAAATGTACATGCATACATGCACACACACAGACACACACATACTTTCACACAACAATTGAGAGTACAAATCACCTTTATAAATAAAATAGAAAGCAATTGGTTAGCATAGTTGTAGGGAGAGATCTATGAACTCCAGAAGTAAAGATATTCCATGTGTTGTGTATGATTTTGTGTGTGTGTGTGTGTGTGTGTATGTGTGTGTGTGTGTGTATAGTTTGATAAATCTATTTTATAAGGTACTAGGAAACATAACACATCTGAAGTAGTGATTTCAGTTTCTACCTGACTCAATACTGGCATATGTAATCTGCCTAACATTTACAAAGATGTACATTCAGGATACTCCTGTATAGAAAAAAAACAAAAAGCAAAAAACAACTTCACATCTGAGAACTTTCAGCATGAGGCATCTTTTCTTATAAAAATGTTTGAAATCTTGGTTGCTTGAGAAGTGGTCCCTTAGAGATCATTTTTTTTTTTTTTTTTTTTTGCACTTCTAATAAAGCCAACAAATATACTCCCCGGAAATAAATGTCCATTCCTATCCACTCAAAGTTAAAATCAACTTATGAAATCTCAACTTCTGCTGAGTAAGTTTTATGTGTCTGATAGAAAACTAGAAACTACTGAAATAAGCATTAATCAAATGTTTGAATGAAAAAATCTGTTTTAAAATATCAAATTACTGGTTTACATCTGAATGGTTTATAGGACACCATGAATCAAAATGATTGAATTATTTTTTCCGTGCCTGTTCTATTTTATTTAGAATAGTAGGAAGCTTTTCCCCCAGAGCCAATTTGGTCTCAGGTTCTTGGTACAATTTGACCAATTGGTCTCAGGTTCTTGGTACAATTGAGTGTAACGTGTAAGTTCCACTTTCATGGAGAGAGCCTTAAATCCTATGAAAAAGTGCTCATTTGCTCCCTTAACATTTGTGCCATTATTGTACTAATGTATATTCTAGGCAGGTCACTGTTATCTGTCACAGAATTAGCAGATGGCTAAGGATGATGATTGCTTTTGTCTCTGGTACCATAAAGAACACCTTCCAGCAGTATAAACACTGATATATAAAGATGAAGCTTCGTTGTGGAAACAAGCTTGATTTCTCAGTGTTTGATGAAATAAGCAAGTGTTGCCTACAACAATAGGACCTTACTGCTAGGTTGTGGAGGGTAAACAACGGCCTTGGCAAATAGCCTGTAATGTTTCAGGGTATTATTTTGTGCTCCTATGTTCAATACTCAACAACATAAAACCCATTCTGAAACTAGAGGTTCACATTTGTAACATACGATGTATAGTTAGGGTATTGTCTCCTCCATTATATGACAACGCCATTAAAATCCTATGTATTTTAGAACGACTCTATAGTAGGAGGTTTCCATATGATGTTAGTTGCCCCCTGATATTTCCTACTTTACCCTCCCATCTACGCCATTCCCCAGTTTAATCTTCCTCTGTTAGTTTCTTCTTTATCTCTTTGCTACATTATGCTCTAGTTTCCCTTTTACGGAATGTCATCACCCACATCAGTCCTTATGCACTACCTAACCTCTGCAGTTATTCTAAGTGAGACACATATATCTAATGTTTAAAAGCTAACAAGCACTTATTTTTAAAACCAATGTATGTTACTGTGGGTCTGATCAACCTCATCATGGTGATTATTTCTTGCTAGCATCCATTTACCTTCAAATTTCATCATTTCATTTTATTAACAATTTAATAATATTCCATTGTGCAAATGTGCCAGTTTTGTATTCATTCATTAAATGATGGGTATCTATCTAGGCTGTTTCCATTTCTGATCACTATGAATAGTAAATTAATGAACATGGATGGACAAATATTTTGTAGTAAGATATAGAGTCCTTTGTCTTAGTGCCCAAGATTGGTATAGCCAAGAATGTTGTTGTAGATCAATTTTTATATTTTTGAGAAACATCCATAGTTATTCTATAATGGCTGTATCAATTTTCAATCAAAAGCAATGAATAAGTTTTCCACTTCCCCATAGTGTGTTTTTATTTGAATGCAGTAATTTCCCCATAAAATTATAGGCAGGATTTATCTCACTGAAAGCATCTGCTTTATGAATATAATTAAAATTTCTTTTTCCCACACTTTTATTGAAAATAGACTCTTTTCTCAACACTATGGGAAAAGTACCCCTCCTGGTCCTCCTCCCAGTTCCTCCACACCTCCCTTCCCATCCAGATCCATTCCCTTGCTGTCTCACAGTAGCAAAAGAACAGGTTACTAAGACATAGCAATAACATATAACAAAATGAAATATAAGAAAACAAGTCAAGGCCGGGCAGTGGTGGCGCACACCTTTAATCCCAGCACTTGGGAGGCAGAGGCAGGTAGATTTCTGAGTTCGAGGCCAGCCTGGTCTACAGAGTGAGTTCCAGGACAGCCAGGGCTACACAGAGAAACCCTGTCTCGAAAAACCAAAAAAAAAAAAAAAAATGAAAACAAGTCAAAACCTATCACATCAGAATTGGACAAGGCAAACCACGAGGGAAAAAATGAGCCCAAGAGAAGGCAAAAGAATCAGAGACCCATTCATTCCCATACTCAGTAGTCCCATAAGCTTTAAGTCTTTTAATGCTCTTCTTCCTTGGGGTTTTCTGAGCTCTAAAGGGAGAGATTTTCATGTGACATTTGTAAATAGAGAAAGTGATTGATGGGACAGTAGACTCAAGATGTTTTGGTGGTTACTCTCCCGATTTAGCAAATATCTTTTCCTCAAAATGCATGAGCTATCTCAGCAATAATCTTATTTTCATAATTTCTTACTACTTCACTAATTTACATATCCAGTAATCATGTTTTTGATGTCTAAGAGTTCCTTAGTACAAGGTAACAACAATGCCATTCAGACATTAATCAGATATGGTCTTGCTTCAAATAGCTTCGAGGAAGATAGAGGAAACATGAGGATAAGTAAGCACAGTACAGTCAGAAGTGTGCGGTATAAATATCTTTCAAGAACATTGAATATATAAATGAGACCTATGATTCACAGAGGGTGTGTTACTTTTAGAAGAACTTTCTGGGTTGATAATAACACCGAGAAAACAGAATCAGATGAGAGGCAAAGAAACCAACATGGAAGTCTCTGCAGCATTTGCCTTCCTCATATTTAAAATTAAGGAAAGAGTATTGACATACTTAGAGTACTTAGAGTTTTAACATATGAATGTGGTATGTGTGTGTGTGTGTGTGTGTGTGTGTGTGTGTGTGTGTGTGTGTGTGTGTGTGTGTGTATGGTGCTTTTCATAGTTCCTGCTGAGTTTCTACAAACTAATTCATCTTTAAAGAATTCAGGGAATTTATTGCCTTGTTAGGGTTAGAAACTGCCTGAGCACGGGGTCCCCAATGGAGTAGTTTGACAAACGACTGAAGGAGCAGAAGGGGTTTGCAATCCCATAGCAAGAACAATAATATCAACCAACCAGATACCTCAGAGCTCCCAGGGACTAAGCCACCAACCAAAGAGTACACATGGAGGGACCCACGGCTCCAGCTGCATATGTAGCAGAGGATAGCCTTATCTGGCATGAGTGGGAGGAGAGGCTCAATTCGAGGGCAGTGAGGTGGCAGTGGGTGGGTGGGTGGGTGGGGAGCACCCTCATAGAAGCAGGGGGAAGGTGGATGGGATCGGGGGTTTGCGGAGGGGAAACCAGGAAAGGGGATAAGATTTGAAATATAAGTAAAGAAAATATTTTTTTAAAAATCCATAAAAAAGAGATTGCCATTTTTTCCAAGCATCAGATGAAATATAATTATTCATTTAATGAATTTATATCATTTAAGAGATCCTGGAAATTGGATTTTGCTTGAAGTCTATTAAATGCCTTTGTTTTGCTGGATAAGAAAGCCACCATCATCAAAACCCTAATGACCTTCTTATATATACACAGTTTATGTAATAATTATTGAATATTTTAAATTATTTGGCTTAAAAATTAAGTAGATCTTAGTACCCTATTGTCATTAGATATTAGAAAGAAAGTGCATAATCAAATAAACTAAGAAACAAGAACTCTGTTTTTCTCTAATCATGAAATCTGACATGATCCCTCATTCTGCTCAATACAATTGCAGTATTTTATAATACACTCTAAAGACTACATAGTACCGATTATTAGATGTGATTTATGACAAGAGGACATAAATAACAAGCATATGTTCTCCAATATTTATTTAACATAAGTGAGTAATATCAACTAGTAAAGAGTTCTCTCCACACAAAGACATTACAATGTGTTTATATGGAATATATAAAACAACCAACAGACCTGGCATAGACCACAGTTACCCTGCTTTTACCAAATTATATCCCGCTGACATGTTGCCACACATGGAAAAAACTATTTTGAGAGATTTTCTAAATGTATGAAGTCTAAGTTGGGTCATGTTGTGCTTTAAATAAATCATCTGAAAATTAAGGTTATTTTCATATTGTTAGATTAAAATTAACAAAACACATAATTCTTCCTAATTAGTTTTAAATTCAACAAAGCCAGAAGTTGTGTTTGGCATCTTTTATAAAATTTCTGCTTAATCATCACAAGCAGTAAAGCTAGGCCCAGTTATCTGCAAGAAACAAAAGAAGTTTTACCTTCATTTATAAAGTACAGTTATAAACTACTACCTTAATTAAATAGCAAATTTCAGAATGATAATAATTGTATATTTGCATATATAACTCCTTATGGGAAATAGTGTACTTAAGGGTTTGATTGTCCTTCTAATTTCATGAACACGTTTTTTTAATTCTAATGAGAGTACAACCTCTCATTTACAAATAAAGTTTTTAGGTTGTATCCCACTATTTATGTAGCACTAATATTTTAGGTATGTATGACCAATCCTTTAAAATGTCTCTTCAGGATTTCTGACATCAAATTATCAAATCCAAAAATTATTATGATACTTAATTCATAACAGGGAATCATTTCATCCCCCAGTATGTGTCAGCAGCTTGTTAACATGTTTTTCATTGTACTGTCACTTTTCTAAGACAAATATCTCAGTTTTGGTTTTGGATCATTGACTCAAACCTGTATACACAAAATGAACTCATTTTCATATGGATATCTCATTTGTTAGAATAACAGAAACCTCCAGCATCATGATTTACAAATTTCAACTAAAAGGCATATTGTGAAAACACTTGCCCAATAATAGATTACCTCCCACTACTCTTACTTCATTCTCATTGTAAGCAAGTTAGGAAAAAATCAGCTGGCCACCTCCTTGTTCTGCTCTATTTACAAGACAGAACTCTCTTAGACTGTCTCTGGAAACCTGAAGTTTATTATGCTTGTTGGTTTTATAAAAATGAGGTGGAAGTAGAGCTGTGTTTGGTAGGGCTTTGCCACATTAGTTACCTTTCCTCTTGCCCTGTCTTCCTCTTTAGGTCTCTTTCTGGGCAATGCTTACTGTTGGTTTAGTTCTCTCCTATAAAATTTAACTGTCGTTATCTGATTGGTTTCATGACTTGGTAGAACTGATAAGTTATTTTCTTCCAGCCAATTTGAAATCTAATTTGGTGGCAACAGCAAATGGCCTAGAAAGTTTGGGCACAGAACTGAAAATCTTTCCTTCTATAGGAAGACAGAACTAAAATAACTGGTATTTATTTGAACTCCTATGTACTTACATTTTACATTAAATATTAAACCGTCCTTTTATAACTGGAATCATTTGGAAATCTAGTTAAATGTATTGTCTTAATATCAAATGTAATTTTCTAAACAGTGCAGTTGATCATTTTGTGGCCAAGATGTGAAGTGAGGGGATCAGGACAGGGCTCACTTGGATTGCTGCTTACCTAATGCACTTGAAGCAGTGGTTTTACTCAACAGCATCATATCAACTTGTAGATGTAGGTCACACCTATAACCCATCCATCACTGTAGAGGTAGGAGTTATATGGTCTGCAGTTGATCCTTGGCTACAAAGTTCAAGGACAGCCTAATCTATATGTGGTTCCATCAAAATAAATAAATATGAAGATCCAAAGTAACTTGGGTGTTACTTCCTAATTATCTGGGCCTCAGAATTTCAAATGACAAATTATGTTATTAATATAGAACTTATGTCCATTTGGTCCAGGTGACCTGGTGCAGAAGTTATAGGAAACATCAGGTTTAGGACTTCTAAACCATGAATATATTATTTTTGTAATTGTTTCTTCCATTTCTTCTATTGTTATTTATGTTGCACTGGGGACTGGGGTGATGCATCATGGTTAAGAGCTCATTCTGTTCTTGTGGAGATCCTGACTTAAGTTCTTAGCACTTATGCAAGGGGGCTCTCAAGCCACTTCAGGTACTTCAATACCTTTAGATTTCAGAGTCTACACGTGTACACACACAGATACTCACAAACACACACACACACACACACACACACACACACACACACACACACACACACTCTTTCTGAACACCACGTAATTTAAGATAATGAAATGAATTAAAAGTATGTAGATTTGCTTGATTCTAAGCTCTCTTGCCTTGTTAGTTATAGATATAGCAGATGGTTTGTATGTTTACATAATGATAGAACACATAGGTAGGAAATTAGCTGCTTACATATTAAAATGATGACATTATTTTAAAATATGGAATATAAATATAAAATGAATTTTATATTACACATAACTATCTGTTCATATTTTTAATATAACTTTTTTGACAAAATTTAAGTTTAATAAAGAAATACTAGAAAAGCCCTAGAAAACTTTGGGATAATAGTATACTGTTACCTTCTTTTGCAAATTTTCAAAAAGAAAAGTAATTATACAAGGAATAGATTTCTTTTCAGACTGACTCCATGTTTTGGTTTCATCAAGGTGCATCACTAATGTGATTTTTTTAGGATATTTTTTAGGGATTTTTGATATTTATTTTGTGTGATACAAATTATATCACCTTGATATTTTACAACCAGAAACTGTATTTTAACAAATTAAACTTTCTGTATGTCAGTTCATCATCAGAATACCTAGGTTTTTATATCCATCTTTTCTTTCATAGAATTGCAATTATCCTGAGTCCACCATATTACTTGAGTTTTCTTTTTATGTGACTTTTTAATCACACACACACACACACACACACACACACACACACACACACACACACACAATCTGACAATTTTCCTTCTAAATGTTCTATTATAGATTTTTTTCACAGACATCTAAGTCCCCCATTATAGTGATTAAAATCAGTTTCATGTAGTGCCAACAGAAGAATCATCTCTCTTCTCTCAAAGAGCTATTGTAAACACTTAACCTCCTCTATTTATGCTATTCCTACTGCAGAAGGCCTCTTTTATGATTTCTTGTCTTAGAGTCACACTGTCATGTCCCTGATCTTTATAGGTACACACTGCTTCTTTCATCTTGTTCCAGTATTTGCTTCAGACAAGGATGAAATTTGATTTTGACTTGGGTAACCCATACTAAAGCAATAAGTGTCTTATCGGGATCCAAGCACTCTCCCTGCCATCTGTATGGAGATGACACATCCAAATGATACTGCAGATGAGATTATGATGTCTCTGACCACATGGATGAAAAAAGTCTTAGATCCTTTCATTACTTTAGGAAAATTGAGAACATGCTGCCTTCTAGCCTTCTCTCCATGTTCTTTGTGACTTATATTTGGGCAAATTATTTAGAAACATTTCTAATATACTTTACTGAGCCTCTTATGATGAATAGTCTCCTGCATGGCACAAATTACCAGCAAGAAATCATCTCAGCTAAAGCTTCTCCTACAACTCCCATCATCCAAAAACTTAGAGGCTAACGTGTGCCACCAGGGTATTGAATTCTAATTGAGAAAAGCTAGACTGTGATGCTGTATGACATTCTGCTTGAAAATGACCTATATACAATTGGAAGGGGCTTTTCTCTTTCACTACTGGATCATTCTTAAAGTCACATCAAAAGTTCAAATCCAGAGCAAGCTTTGCTATTCTTAATTAAACAACTTTGGGAAGCTTTGGTATTTAACCTCTGTGGATCATGATTTCTCATCTTTAAAAGGCAGCTAGGTATATATTAGTTACTTCACTGTATTTTAAGTAAATGTAAAGCATATCAAGTCCTGATTAAAAATAAGAAAGCAAGGATTACTAACTCATTTTTAGTATAAATAATGTTTTTTCTATGAGGAAACAAATAATAGACCTGTACTGAAGTGTAATTGTTGTGATATTACTTGATATTGGTTCAGCCTATGGATAGTTTTAACATGTTTTATTTCTATTTACATATATACTTGCAGTAGAAAATAAAACATAACAAGTGACCAATATTGCCTAACATTTTTTCTTAAAACACTCAAACACGTATCTAATGGTTTCATTAGATGTAAAGGTGTTAACTGAACTTTTTTTTAGGTGATGCATGTAATTTAGCTAGAGTATATTTTTTGTTGTTGGAAGTATATGTTATAGTATTTGGGTATAGGCTAGGAAAGAAGACCTTGCAGTAGATGGGATTAAACAGAAAGTTTCTCAGTTTTTCAATGTGTAGAGAATAAGAGACTGTAGGATTTGTACCCATAAATGGAACAGCTGTACCACATTTTCCCTCAAGGCTCAGGGATCTTCACAAAAGGCGGTTGTGTGCTCAATGGTAGGAAGAGGTTGTGGAATAATATCAAGAAAACATTGTTTTCCACACAGGGAAGTTGCATATCTGAACTCAATTGTGGCAGCATGTACAAGATGTGTACATGATCAAGCCATATAAAATATCATTTGATAGCTGCTGGGAGAAGAAAAGTCAGTTTCCCCTGGTGTTAGATCAGCCACACACCAAGGAGAACCTCACTGTCAAGATCACTGACAATCATCAAAATATATTGTATAATCAGCACTCTTAGTGGCTGTCCAGTGAAGAGTGGCCAACATTGAAACTGTATACACTCAAGCAAAGAAAATAGACTCTGCAGATAATGTCTATGTGTGTTTGCATCCAAATGCATACATAAACACATATTTTTATCTAATGATGTACAAAAATGAGTTATCAACTTGCAAGTGAGGACATGGGAGAATCGAGAGATGGTATCTGTGAGGAAAGGGATGTGAATTTGATATAATCCTATTTAATTTAAAATATATTTACTTTTAAAAAGAGTAAATAAAATATTAGCTTTTTATACTAAAAAACCTATCTGATCACATTTGCCTCATAAACAATACTTTTTTAATATTGCTTTTTCTATCTATGTCATTCCCCTTCTCAGATATTTGAAACATCAATTGCTACAAATAGCTTGTTTGCAGTTCTTCTGGACAGTAAGTATTTTCACTCTAATTTTGGACACACTAGAATCAATTGTTTATAATTATTTCAATATTTATTACCCTATATCAAATCTGACACTGCAGTGACTCACTGTGATTATCTCACAATAGATTTTTGACAGCTGAAATGGTGAACACTTTAGAATTTACAAAGGTTCTATCAGTGGAAATATGAAACACATTATATAAGAGTTTATATACCTCAATAGCCCTTGATTTTTGGTATATTTGCATACCAATAAACTAATATGATTAGGAAATGTTATGTCAAGAAAGTATTAATATATCTAGTCTTCCAAATATCATAGTGTAACCTAAGCTAACCTTGGATAACTGACTGGCGTATAGCTTGGAAAAAATATATATAATACAAAAATTGTTATATAGAATAGAATTCAGTATATTATATGATTTAATAATTGCATCCAGAATCACTGGTTGCAGAGTGTACTACAGAGGTTTGACTGGCTGCATGGCTTCTTGGAAGGTGTGACTCACTACAACTGCCTAACATTTTCAGACTATCATGTTCCCTTTAAGCCTAAAAATAGATCTAAACTCAAAAATCTGAATCATACTTTCTACTGAATGGTCATCACTTTTGCTATAATGTAAGATTGGAAAATTATAAGTTGAGCCACTGTGGATCACTTACATTTTTATTTGCATACATATATAACTGTGATAGAGTTTTATTTAAATATTAAGGCCAGTAAGAGGTCATAGTGATTCATAATAAGATAGGATAACTATAACAATAAATATAATATGTAGAGGAATTTTAATCCAGCAAAATGGCTGCTTTGGCAAGTGATCACATCCAAAGACCTTATATGTCTCTGTGATCTGGCTGGAATGACACACCTTTAATCCTACTGGGGAATACACACACACACACACACACACACACACACACACACACACACACACACACACACAGAGAGAGAGAGAGAGAGAGAGAGAGACAGAGACAGAGATAGAGACAGAGACAGACAGAAACAGAGAGAGACAGACAGATCAGAGGGAGGGTGAAAGACACAGAGAGATGAGGTAATTTTACTGGGACAGTTTTACTGAAACAGGTTGCAGGTGAAGATAGAATGAGCCAGAGAATGAGAAGGAACTTGAAGATTAGAACAGATTGCCAGAGTTAAATTTGAGGCCAAGCAAAGCAATTCAGTAAGAAGCTGAGAGAAGCCAGTTTGAATCAGTTGAAGCTTGGAGAGGAGTTTGGGCCAGAACAGTTGACTTGAACCAGCCAACCAGAGTTCAGAAATATCTAGAAAGGGTGAGCTTATTCAGCAATAAGCCTCCCAAACAACAATTAAATCTGGTGAATAAAATTTTACAATAATAAGTATATAAATATGTTCTCTCAAAGTATCTTATCGTTCTTATCTTTCAATTGCAAGCACATGACTCAGAGCTTCAAGATATATCTAAATTGCCAACATGATTTGTTTTCCACTTTGGAACTTTTATTAACTAAAATGCAGATAATTTTCATATAGCATAACGATTGCTACTAAGAGGCTAATGGGTGAGTCATATACGGGGCATGGATGTATTGCATGTGGAACTGCTTCCCAGCCTGAGCAGAATGAGCATCCTGATTATGCTCATGATCCAGAAAGATGTTATCTCACTATGTGGATTGGTATGCAATTTAAGTCATGATTCTTTTCAGCCTCTTGATATGCCAAGTTAGTGTTTTGGAGCTGTTGATGGATCATAAATAACTGAAGTTATAAAATTCAACACATTAGAAAACAAAATACTACTGTATTATTAAAAATTGACTCTAATTTTGGGGAAAAATTCTTTGGATCATTTTGGAAACTTGAAACAGTTCAGTACTGAGAAATGTTGATACAGACAGAAAAATAATAGGATTTGAGAGCTATTTCAAAGCTAAGTCTTGAATCTTAGGACTGAGAAATTTTAGGTTTTAGTTGAGGTTTGTGTGTCTGTGTGTGTGTGTGTGCATGTACATGCGTGTGTTCACCTGGTTCACCTGTGCATGAACAGATGGAAAGCTAGAGGTTAGCTTCAACTATATTTTCTTATCACCCTTCAAAATACATTTTATTGAGAAGAGGTAGCTCACTGACTGTGCTGCTCCCATTTTTTACTATGATGGCACTAAAGCTATAGTTACATTCACCAATTCTGTACTTTATATGGGTTCTCTGATCCAGATTTAGGACCTCATGTTTGCACATCAAGTATGTAACCCACTGAACTATGTCTTTAGTCCTGGGAAATGTTGATGTATATGCACTATCATACATACTTAATTTAGCACAAAATGCTTCCCATGTTTGAGAAATGCTTTTCATAAGAAACAAAGGAAAGCATAAGAAGCAAGTTATAGTACTAAGATGAACATAAATTCATTTCTTTTAAAAGCATTTAGGTTTCAGAAAACATCTACTGTTTTTGCTTCTATAAGCTCATTGCATAAATATTTAAACAAAACAAATATGTTTTTAATTTTTGCTTGAATGTTATACATATTAACTATATTAAGCACATGTAAATATATGCATATGTAACACAAGTTAATAATTATTTGTAGATTCAGGCTCACTTAGTCCTATAGTTTAGGTATGCTTTTGAATTCTTGTGTTGTTCTGCTCTCTATTATATGAATACCTGTGTATAGAATTTGAAAATCTCTTGTGCTAAAAATAGTAACTTCCAGAAAAGATCTCAACTCTTACTACTTTCCCTGTTACTCGTTTTCTATGGCTAATAAATTTATAATGTCCTTTTTCAAATAAATAAGTCTTTTCAAACTTTTGAAAAAAAAGTCATAGATCATGGATTAATATTCTGCTCACAATTCCCCCATGTTTATACACAAAATCCCCTATTGTGGGTAGTGATATGAATCCATTCCTGTGGTTTTGCAGTCAAGGAGAATATAATGTAGTGGGCCCCCTGGGTTAAAACCAAAAGGCTATGGTGTACTTTAGCTCTATGTTCCCAAAGGCTTTCTTCAGAGACCAACATCCATGAGAGGGATTTGCTTTGTTTTTCTAATTAGCAGCAGCTGGGTGAAACAGCATCCAAAAGAGAGGAAACACAGCAGAAAGAACTGAAAGTCTTCTTACCAACAGGTGTTCTTAAGATTCAAATTCTTTAAGAGCCCTGAGGTAAGATGAGATGAACTTTGCAGATGAACTGTCCCTGGTGCTTGAAGGAGAATATCAGGAATTTGCATACAATTGAGATTTGGTTTCTTTCCCAGTATCCCAAAAGGTTTAACATTTTTTGGAAGGCAATTTTGAAGAAAGAAAATGAGTGTTGTGCTTACATGGATTATATACATAGAAGAATTCTATTTTTATTCTTATTTTTAAAGTTAGGAATCTCATTCTGCAGCTCAGGCTATCCTAAAACTAACTAATGTACCCAATGATAGCCATAAACTAGGGTGAATTCTTTAGTCTCAGCTGACTGAGTGTTTTGCTTACAAATATGAATGAATATACCTGACGATATTTTAATTTTGTTTATTAATCATAATTTCATTTCTAACATACACAAAAACATACATACTTACATACATGCACATATATTCACTAATAATGTCATGTTTCTCTTATGAGTCTATAATGCCAAGGAAGTAGTATGAAATACCAGTCAGGAGCTGATCTGATGCAATCATACCAGGGTATTTATTCAATTTCAAGCTTGGGCTTAGCCCACTACTGACTTACAGGATGCAGGAGAGCTTTGGTAGAGAAAAGGCCCAAACACTCATCAGGGCAAGGTTTTATAGAACGCTGCAAGCAGGAGGTGAGTGTTTCTAGATTGTCAAGCATCTAATTGGAGTGCTACTATGGTCTTTAGCATAATTGGCTGGCAGTCAAACCATAAACTTAACTTCTGCTTCCATTTGCATTGGTGGTTGTTAGGCAGGGGGCAGGCTTCTTGGGAATTAACCTGGAAACATTGGATTTTTTGGGGGGGGGAGATTAACCTGGAGACACAGATCTTGTTGGTGTTAGCCTAGAAACTGGATCTAGGCTCAGGTTTTGTTGGGGGGTAACTTGGAAACTGATGCTAGATACCGGCCTGTTACTTTAGCTGGGTTCAAACTTAGGTCAAGTTCTCTAGGATGGAGTTTGAACCTAAAATTTTGATCAATCAATTCAAGGGCACAAACTTGAATGGTGTACATTAAATATAATTCATAAAAGTACAAAAGTACATCCATCATTGTTGCAATCCAACTCAAGAAAAAATTTCAATTACAGGGTGCAGTAGACCCTAGGAGACATGAAACGACAGGGCATATACTTGGGGTCAAGAGTTGGGGATGGGAGAGGGTAATGAATGGGTAAATCAAAACTAAACATATATGAAGCTTTGTGAAAATCTACTTCTTTGCATATATGAGTTATATTGGTCTTAGTAACCTCAAAGGAGAAGCATTAAAAAGCAACAAAGGCTGCTGCCATTGCTCCTGATTGCCTTCTGTAACTATATAGTATGACTATTGCTGAAGACACCACTCACTTTGGATGTAAGACATATAAACACACAGAAAGCTTGGGATCTTGAGATACAGCCAATGAGGTGAATGATGACGTGGGTCTTGATCTATGCAAAAAGTAATAATGATTTAACAAACAAATTTTGTACCTGTCTCAAAAAAATAATTGAAGTTTTTATTCCTTTTCATTTATGTTGAAGATATAAAGGGAAAATGTCACTTAGAAATATTTTAAGACTTCCAAGTTTCTTGAGTAGAGATCTTAATGTTACCTAAATATTTTATACCCTTCTAATGAGACACCTCTTTATCCATGTGTGCTGCTGCTTTACTTTCATAGCTATGAAATGGAAACAGCCTAGATGTCCATCAGTTAATGAATTGATAATCAAAAGAATTTTTAGCACCAAATTACAAACTTCTACCAACCTCTCTTGTAAGAGAGTTGCATATAAACAAATTATCAATATTATTATCTTGTCTAGGGACAAATGACTTTAGAATAACTTCATTGACTGTTTTTTGCTCATAAACAAAGTTGTTTATTAATTTAACAGTTATGCTGAAGATTAAAAAAAGAAGTTAAACATATTAAAAGAATATTTGTTTTTTTACTCTAGACTTGAGAGAAGATGATTCCCTGAATCTTCTTTTAACTATTTGATTTTTTAAATTATTATTTTATTTATATTCTAGTCATTGCCCCCCGTGTTGGTCCCCCCTCCCACAGGTCCTCATTCCGTTCCTCCTCCCCCTTGCCTCCGAGGTGGTGCTACATCCTCACTAGGCATCCCTCTTCCCTAGGGCCTCAAGTATCTTAGGTTTAAGATCATCTTCTACCACTAAGGCCTGACCAGGCAGACCTTTGCTACATATGTGCCAGGGGCCTTGGACCAGCCTGTGTATGTTCCAGGTTGGTGACTCAGTCTCTGGGAGCTCCCTGGGGTCTGGGTTAGTAGACTACTGGTATTCCTGTGGGGTTTTTCTCCCCTTCAGATTCTTCAATCCCTCCCCTAATTCAACCGTAGAGATCCCTGACTTAAGTCCAATGGTTGGGTGTATCTTTTACTCAGTCAACTGCTGGTAGGGCTTCTCAGAGTACTGCCATGCCAGGCTCCCATCTTTAAGCACAATAGCATCAGTGATAGTGTAATGCCTTGGTGCCCTCCTCCTCTATACCATGAGATGGATCCCAAGTTAGGCTGGTCATTGGACCATCTTTCCTTTATTCTCTTCTCCATTTTTTCCCCTGCAGTTCATTTAGACAGGAATAGTATTTCATTAAATGAACCACATTTTCTGTATTCATTCTTCAGACATACAAGTTGTTTTCAGCTTCTGACTATTACAAATAAGGCTACTATGAATATGGTAGAGCAGGTGTCCTTGTGGTAGGGTGGGTGTCTTTTGTTTATATGTCCAAGAGTGGTATAGCTGGGTTTTCAGGTAGAACTACTTCCAGTTTTCTGAGCAGCCAGGTTGATTTCCAGAGCATTTGTACCAGTTGGGAATCCCACCAGCAACGGAGGGTGGTTCCTCTTTCTCCACATCCTCACCTGTGTGTGCTTTCCCTTGACTTTTGATCTTAGCCATTCTGATTGGTGTAAGGTGGAATCTCAGGGTCCTTTTTATTGCATTTCTCTGATGACTAAGAACTTTGAACATTTCTTTAAGTGCTTCTTGCCCAGTCAAGATTCTTTTATTGTGAATTCTCTGTTTAGCTCTGTATCCCATTTTATTTTATTTTTATTTTATTCTTATTTTTTGATACTTTATTTACATTTCCAATGTTTCCCCCTTTCTAGGTCTCCTCTTTGGAAACTCCCTAACCCTCCCCCTCCCCAACTCTATGAGGGAATTTCACCCCCCACCCACTCGCCCACCCACTCCCATATTCCCACCTTGACATTCCCCTTTACTGGGGCCTCTAACACCCTCAGGCCCAAGGACCTCTCTTCCCCCTGATGGCCAACAAGGCCCTCCTCTGCCACATATGTGGTCTGAAACATGGTCCCTCGATATGTATTCTTTGGTTGGTGGTCCAGCCTCCAGGAGGACCGGGAGGGGGTCAGGCCAGTTGACACTGTTGCTCGCTCCATGGGGCTGCAAACTCCCTCAGCTCCTTCAGTCCCTTCTCCCACTCCTCCATCTGGGACCTCACTCTCAGTTCAGTGGTTACTATAAAGTGAAACTTGGGTATTCTGAACTTTTGGGCTAATATCCACTTATCAGTGAGTACATACCATGTTCATTCTTTTGTGACTGAGTTACCTCACTCAGAATGATATTTTCAAGTTCCATCCATTTGCCTGCAAATTTCATGAAGTCATTGTTTTTAATAGCTGAGTAGTACTCCATTGTGTAAATGTACCACATTTTCTGTATCCATTC
>CM052713.1:71281822-71330343 GCA_028551405.1 Uromys caudimaculatus | reverse complement strand
AGGATGTTGAACATTTCTTTAGGTGCTTCTCAGCCCTGCGAATTTCCTCAGTTGAGAATTCTCTGTTTAGCTCTGTTCCCCATTTTTTGATAGGGTTATTTGGTTTTCTGGAGTCTAACTTCTTGAGTTCTTTGTATATATTGGATATTAGCCCTCTATCAGACGTAGGATTGGTAATGATCTTTTCCCAATCTGTTGGTTGCCATTTTGTCCTATTGACAGTGTCCTTTGCCTTACAGAAGCTTTGCAATTTCATGAGGTCCCATTTGTAGATTCTTGATCTTAGAGCATAAACCATTGGTGTTCTGTTCAGGAACTTTCCCCCTGTACCCAGGTGTTCGTTAATTAGGTTTTTGAAGTTAACTTCTTGAGTTCTTTATATATTTTGGATATTAGTCCTCTCTCTGATGTAGGGCTAGTGAATATTCTTTCCCAATCTGTAGGGTGCCAATTTGTCCTTTTCACGGTGTCTTTTGCCTTACAGAAGCTTATCACTTTTGTGAGGTTTATTTATCAATTCTTGATCTTAGAGCCTGAACTATTAGTGTTTTGTTCAGGAAATTTCCCCCTGTGCCAATGAGTTCAAGGCTCTTTCCCACATTCTCTTCTATTAAATTCAGTGTATCTAGTTTTATGTTGAGGTCCTTGATCTACTTGGCCTTGAGTTTTATGCAAGGTGATAAATGTTGATCTATTTTCTATCTCCTACATAGAGACAGCCAGTTAGATCAACACCATTTATTGAAGATGCTTTCTTTTTTCCACTGTATGTTTTTGACTTCTTTGTCAAAGATCAAGTGTCCACAGGTGTGTGGGTCTTTTGGGTCTTTGATTCTATTCCATCGATCGATCTATCAGCCTTTGTACTAATGTCATGCAGTTTTTTTTTAATCACTATTGCTTTGTAGTACAGCTTGAGGTTAGGGATGGTAATTCCCCTGGAAATTCTTTTATTTTTGAGAATTGTTTTGTCTTTCCTGTGTTTTTTGTTTTTCCATATGAAGTTGAGAATTGCTGAATTTGTCTTAAAACAGAAGAGCTCCAACTATCAGGGTTGTAGGTCTCCCAGTGTCTCACAATTTAAATTATTCACTACTTCAAATTAATGGTGTATGTTATCTGAACCTCGATGTAAATGTGTTATATTTAAGCATATAACCATATATAATAAGTACTTTTGTCTCTGTGCTTTGGGGTTTTTTGTTTTTTTTTTTTTTTTTTTTAGGTTTTTTTTTTTTTTTTTTTTGGTTTTGTGTACTTATTCAAAACAGCATAGGTCTTCATTTTAGTTTGTGATTGTGTTCCTCATGTACATTTTGCATTTATTTTTTATTGGATATTTTATTTATTTACATTTCACATGTTATTACCTTTCCCAGCTTCCCCTTCCATATCCCATCCCCCACCTAATCAATTCCTAAGTATAATGAGTTATATTATAGCTTCCTTTATGCAGACTATGCAGACTGGCAACTCCTATTTACACTTAAATTTATAACTGTGTCATAGAAGGATTTTACATGTTGAGTATTCCTATTTTCCCTGATTATTCTTCACCAGGTTTCCCACTCTGATGCTTCTGCTTCATAACCTGACCATTCCCAACTCTCCCTGAGAGCTTTTCACCCTCTGTGATTAATTTTTCCTGTTTTCCAAGTCATTGCCTCTTATCTGAAATTTTGTTCTCAAAGCACAGATTTTTCCACTTATTTCTAGTTTTGTCATCTTTAGAGTCCTGGTCCTTGTGTGGCTGTTTTTTAGCTAAAAAGTTCGGTGGTTAGTTAACTAGATTCACTATGCTTTTGGGTTTAGAATTTTCGTGGTTAGTGAATTGAATGACCACTGTGTTTTCTTTACCTCAGTCCTAATGAACTTGACTTGAACTGTTGGGTTTTTTTTTGTTTGTTTTTTTTTTCCCACTTTGGCTGTGAATTTTTCCCTTGAAAAGACAACTATTACTTAGAATCCTGGTTAATCAAAATGTTACTGTACTTGAAAATACTCTAAGATAAATGGATCTGGTACTCAAGAATAAACACAATTCTATTTTCAATTTGATGTTTATAGAATTTTAAAACAAATAAAGGCTACATCAATGATTTTTTTAATCCAGTCAACCAAATCAAGGATGTTCTTCCCCCCACCTCTTCAAAAGACTTGAGCTCAATAAAATGCACATGATTGTTAGTCAAGCAATTCTTTCTTTTTTTTTCTGTTCCTTTTTTCTTTTTAAATTTTTGAGCCCATGGATATTTCAACTGAAATTCAACCCACATGTTTCTGATTCATTTACACTTAATTCATTATAATTGTGTTTTGTAAGAGTCATTTGATGTCCAAAAGCCTTATGAGCCTTTTTTTTATGACTTTTTATGCCATTTCCCCCTCAAAACAGGAAGTGGTATTTTGCTGAGATCTTAAACCCCAACAGAGTTGAACTGCATGTGAATCACATAAAGCACACTGTGATGACTACATCTCCCTTGGGTTGTCTTTACTAAGCCAGAACACCTGAAGTAGTTATCAGGAAAAAAAGATATATTTTTAATGACATTCCAAAGTCTTTAACTCAAGTCCAAAACAAATCTCCCTAGAGAAGACTTCCAAAATTAAGCTTTTAAAGAACTTGAAAAATCATTTATGTTCACATGACCATATGATCACAACTGTCTTAAATATGACAGCTAGTAGGTCAAACATCTAATATATGCAAGGAAATCTGGACATTTTATTGTTTGAGTCTCAGCCTTCCTTCTTTCCCTCATTCAACTCCAAGCAAAGAATATCAGATAATAAAACAGGGTTAGAGACTTGCCTCAGATCTAAGTAAGTATCAAACACTTGCTCAATGGCAGAGGCACTTTGTCCCTTGGTCATATTTTTCTGCACCATCAGGTCCTCTTCATCCCAAATCAAAACCATTAAATGTATGAAATTCATATAACATTCACAATCAAAGGATTTGGTTTATCCATGGTTACTTGTCAACAAGTAACATATGCAAAATCTGTATAGAATTGGAGGGTTTCATTAGCCTCTAGAAGGTGTCTAAGATAGTTATTTAAATTTCTTTCTTGAATTTCAGTCTAATAGTAAACATTGCGGTGACAGCATCCCTTTTGAGTTTTTATGAATACTTTGTTGTATGTAGCCTTTTAAAGTACAGGCAATATGCTATAGCTTTAAGAGACTCACTAGAGGCTAAGAAAAGTAATTTAGACATTTTAATAAAAGAGAGTTAATAAAAAGTGCTGACATCACATTTAACATTTGAATTGAAAGAAAAAGTTACTCAATACAGGAAAAAACTGCAGAGGTGGTTATCTTTTATTTATTTGTATATTTATTTAGAGAAAATCTCACTGTTCATTCTAGACTAACCTTGGACATTCAGTGATCCTTTAGCCCAAGCCTCTTACCTGTTGAATGTATAGGCTCATATCACTAATCTAGCATTTTCTCCTGCTTTTAGTTGAAATATTCATCGCTGTATGATGGCATTGTAAAAGTCATTTATCCCAAGTTGGGCTGGTCACTGGAGCACCTTTCCCTCACTCTCTTCTCCATTTTTGTTCCTACAGTTCTTCTAGATAGGAACAATTCTGGGTCAAAATTTTTTACTTTGGGATGACAACCCCATCCCTCTACTTGGTACCCTGCCTTTTTACTGGAGGGAGACTCTACAAGTTCCCTCTCTCCATTGTTGGGCATTTCATCTAATGTGCCTCCCTTTGAGTCCTGAATTCTCTTATCTCTCAGGTCTCTGGTACTTTCTAGAGGATCCCCCATCTCCCACCCCCAGAGCTTGCATATTTCCTTTCATTCTGCTCGTCCTCAGTGTTTCTCTCCTGTCTCCCACCCCCATACCTACTCAAGTTCCACTTTTCATGTCCACCTCCCCTCTCTGAACCACATCCCTCCCTTCCTCTGCCTCCCACAATTACTTTCTTCTCCCTCCTTAGTGGGATTGAAGCATCCTCACTTGGGGCCCCTCTACTTGTTAATCATCTTGATGTAGATTGTGTCCTGATTACTCTACACTTTTTTGGCTAATATCCATTCTAATATCCACCTGATTACTGGACCATTGGACTGAAGTCAAGGATCCTTGTGGTTGAATTAGGGAAAGTCTAGAAGAAGCTGCCGAGGAGGGCGACCCCATAGGAAGACCTGCAGTCTCAATAATCTGGACACCTGAGATCTCTCAGAGACTAAGCCATTAACCAGGCAGCATACACGAGCTGGTCTGAGGCTCCCAACACATATACAGCAGAAGAATTGTTGGTCTAGCCTCAGTAGGAGAAGATGCTCCTAACCCTAGAAAGACTTGAGGCCCCAGGGAGTGGGGAGGCCTGGCAGGGTAGAGGAAATTCTCTTGAAGACAGGAGGGAGGAAGAATGAGATGAGGAACTGTGGGAGAGTGGACCAGGAGGGGGGCAATAAATTGATTGTAAAAAATAAAAGTAATGAAGAAGAAGAAGAAGAAGAAGAAGAAGAAGAAGAAGAAGAAGAAGAAGAAGAAGCATTCCTAGTGACATCAATTGTTTTAAATAAAATATTACTTATTTTTAAAAAAAAGTTTTTATTTCTAGAAATGAACTTGAGAAACACAACTAATGATGAATTTCTGAACTTTCTGAGAAAGAATAAACCAAAATGTTTAATACAAAAAGTCATTTATTTATCATTACATTTTAGCAATACAAGTCTACATTCAAGTACTTCATTTTCACGTGTTTCTTGTTGCTTTGTTAATTGCATTTTTATTGTCTTGGTAGTATCATTTGGAGCATGATATGATTTTTAAGAAGTCAACCTTCATCTATTTTCATATTGCATAGGCCTTCAGGATCAGATGTAGAGATTCATCAGTGGGCGGTGAGATGGCTCAGTGACATTATAAACATGAGGACCTGAGTTTGAAACCTCAGGACTTTTGTAAAAGGTCAATGATTTTGAGCATCTCTTCTGTCAGCTTTAACCATTGACTGTAACCGTTTCTTTTTGGGTACTCTGACCCAAAAAGAAAAAATAAAAGCTGGTTTTCATCCATTGCATTACTCGGTCACTGTCTATGTCTCTTGTGTGGTAACAGTTTCTTGACAGTCTGATTTAGGGGACAACATCAACTAATATTTTTCAGTCCCAGGCTTCCTGCATCACTATTCCATTTTATAATCTCTTCTGAATTATACTTTTACTTTCTGAAATAAATATAGGACTCACAAAATAGCAGAGGAATCTGCAGTATTTTTCATGCTATGATTCTTTTCCTAAGCCAAGTCTGGGGAAACTTAAGTATTTGGATGCTGAATCAGAAACTATTGCAAGTGTGCATTGTCCTTTAGCATTCGGAAGCACGAATGCAAAAATTCATTGGCAACTAGTGGCCTGACATGTTCAAGGCCCTGAGCGGGATAAAACTGAAAAATGACCACCCAGAAATATTGCTGAAATTACAACAAAAAGGCAGCATTTGTACATTCTTCGGAGTCCCCTGCAAAAACTGTCTTAAATTAATATACACCTAGAATTTAGAATCTATTAAACAACATAGGCAAACGAATCTGTTTTTCAAAGATTGTTTTGGTGTATACAAAAATAAAACAATAGACTGTAGCATCATATAAAACTATTCTTTTGGAAATTACATATTAGCTGCAAATTGATTTACCTCATGTGTTTTAATTTTCTCTGGGAGTCGAAAATATTAGGTTCGGTTAACCACTAGTGAGTCTCATATTAAAGGAGGTTTTATAAAACTATTATGTGAGTGCCAATATTCACAAATATGTTAGTCAGATCTATAGTATCTTCTATTAACAAGTACAAATTATGACACATCATAAATTAAGAAAACAAGGAATAAACAATTATCCCTCAGTTCTCACTATGTTTAGTGTCTTAGACATAAGTTTGTTATTCCATCGGATTTGAAAGACAAAAATGGAGTCCATGTAAGCATGCACTTGGGGCAGGAAAATTACAGATTTTAATATGGAAATATGGTGCTTACATTTTAATTACTAATGTTACTCACTTTTATTTAAAATCCCAAGATGATCATTTATTAATGCTAGTGCATGAAAGAACACATTGGATTTTGCATAAGAAGCATTTTTAAATTGCGTGAGTGTCAAACCTAGCAAGAGAATATTTTTTCATATAAGGTGACTGAGTTTGGTCCTGCTCTTGCTGTTCTGTGTAAGAATGGCAGCCTTGCAACATGTGTCTGCTTCATGGGGTTAATTACAGTCTTTCACTGTTCAATTTTCCTCTGTGGTGCCCATACTTCAGCCTGCAAATATGGTTCTGGCTTGTGGAGTATTACTCATTGATATCCACACTTGCTAGTACAGGGTCTGCATCATCATTACTTTGATCTGTTCCAGCTGAAAGATTGTCAGCATTATTGAGGAATGCTTTAGGAATAATTTAAATTGTGGCAAATTCTACCCCTTTGCATGAGGAACTACTGTCCACAGAATCAAAGAAGGTAAGGATTCATAAAATTATCATTTATCACAGGAAGGTTACAGGCCTATATATACCTTCACTGTATCTGTGTACAATACTGAATACACAAGGCATGATAGTTTCCCCAAATGGATTCCAGAAAACACCATTGTCTATGCTGTCCTTGTCTAAGAATAAAGATGAATTAACAAAAACCTCTGCAATGACTCATGGGCATCTTCATTCCCATCATCCTGAAAGTGAAGGCTAGAGTAACCAAGATTTCACCCAGAGATGACTGTTCTCATGCCATCTATGTATGTGAACTATTACATAAGGGGAAAGATGAGAGCAAATTAGGACTCCTTTACTCTGAAGAAATATGGTTTGCTGGTCCTCCTCCTCCTTCATCTCCACAAAAGGAAAACAACATTTTCCCAGTAGATTCAGTTAAATAATAAGGGAGATTTGAACAAAATGAAAAGAAGTCTCCAATATCTGGAGCTTTGACTTGACCCCTGATTTTAAGAGATGCTGAATATATTGTGGGTTTCTAGGCAAGGATAAAAGAAGCCATAATTTTTTAATGAAACCAACATATTTCTCAGGGGTACAACATACTGGCTTATGTTTCTCTAACGTAGATTTGACCAAAAAAATTACCTTGAGTCAAATAAACAAACAAACAAATTCAAAGAAGAGGTACAGTTGGGTCACATTCTAATGGTCTGCTTCAAAGAATATTTGTTGGAGGGTCTCAGATGATCTTTCACATCATGAAGTAGAAGGAAATATGACACTGTCTTGTCAATGATGTCCCCTACTCATAAGCCTTTGCTTCTTACTCAACATCCATTATCCTGGTACTTACTTAAGATTGCCTTATGCAGAAGAGAGGTAGGGAGCCAGGGAAATGAAAAGAAGCTACTGGTCTTTGTGCTATGGCTTCTAAGACCAGTCAACTCCAAGAAAAGGGAGATTTAGGCTATTAAAAAGTGGGTATTTTTGCCGGGCAGTAGTGACACACATCTTTAATCCCAGCACTTGGGAGGCACATGCAGGTGGATTTCTGAGTTCACGGCCAGCATGGTCTACAGAGTGAGTTCCAGGACAGCCAGGGCTACCACAGAGAAACCCTGTCTAGAAAAAAAAGTGGATATTTGTAATTTGGGTCTTTTTTGCTGCCTCATTGGAAAAGCTGGAACTGTATCTTTGTGGTTGGGGCTTCATACATATTCAGTAAAGATTGAACCTGTAGTGTGGAGTCCATGCTATATTTTAGTCCTTGAATTTTTAATATTCTGGAAACATGGTGTTTTCATCAGAGTTTCTATTCCTGCACAAACATCATGTCTAAGAAGCAAGTTGGGGAGGAAAGGGTTTATTCAGCTTACATTTCCCTTGCTGTTCATCACTAAAGGAAGTCAGGACTGGAACTCAAGCAGGTCAGGAAGCAGGAGCTGATACAGAGGCCATGGAGGGATGTTTCTTACTGGCTTGCTTCTCCTGGCTTGCTCAGCTCTTATAGAACCCAAGACTACCAGCCCAGGGATGGTACCACCTACAAGGGGCCCTTTTCCCTTGATCACTAACTGAGAAAATGCCTTAATACTGGATCTCATGGAGGCATTTTCTCAACTGAAGCTTGTGTCAAGTTGACACACAAAACCAGCCAGTACAGTTGATCCCTTGTCAACTTGACATACAAACACATCACCATTAAGACTCCACCCTTACTTTCTTATTCATCCCCAAGATCTAAATAACTTTAAAAGTCTCACAGTCTTGCATATTAAAAGTTCAATCACTTTAAAACATCCAATATCTTTTAAAATTCAAGGTCTTCTAAAAATTCAAAGTCTCTTAACTGTGGGCTCCACTAAAATACCTTCTTTCTTCAAGAGGGAAAATATCAGTCACAATTAAAAGCAAAATCAAACTCCAACCATCCAATGTCTGGGATCCACTCATGATCTTCTGATTTCCTCCAAGGGCTTGAGTCACTTCTCCAGTCCTGCCCTTTGTAGCACACACCTTATCTTCTAGGCTCCAGATACCTGTACTCCACTGCTGCTGCTGTTCTTGGTGGTCATCTCATGGTACTGGCATCTCCAAAACATTGCTGTCTTCTGCTGTAACTAGGCTTCACCAACAGCCTCTCATAGGCACTCTTCATGGTCCCAAGCCTCAACTCCTTTTCATGACTCCTTTAGTCATAGGCCATCAATTGCAACTGAGGCTGCACCTTCACCAATGGCCTTCCAGGGCCGCTCATAGTGCCTGAGCCTCAGATGTTCTTCATGCATCTTCATGCCTTCAAAACCAGTACAACCTGAGTGACTCTTACACATTACCAAGTCCAGCCATAGCACAAGGTACAACCTTGGCTATTTCTGGAACACAACCTTTTGTGCTCTCAGAAAACACTTCCCAGAAGATGTCACCTCTTGATGATGTTGGTCTCTTCTTAATCGCAGCTAATTTCTTAGCTCCAACTAACTAGCATCAATAGTCCCAGTAATGCAAAGGTTTCACTTTAGTAGTTCTGCTATATTGTTAATCATAGCTGATTGTTCAGCTCCAGCTAACCAAAAGCACACAATTTTCACAATCAAAATAGTAATGGCCCTGATAAGAGTCTTTAATCTTCCCTCTGAAATTTCATAAGCCAGGCCCCCATCTTCTGCACTGTTCTCAACATTATCTTCCAAGCTCCTACACAACATCCCACAGAGCTCTTAACACAGAATCGATCTTCGAACCTAAAGTTCCAAAGTCCTTCCACAGTCCTCCCCAAAACCTGGTCAGATTGTCACAAGAATACCCCACTATGCTGGTTACAAGCCAGTAAGTAGCATTCCTCAATGGCCTCTGCATCAGCTTCTGCTTCCTGACCTGCTTGAGTTCCAGTCCTGACTTCCTTTAGTGATGAACAGCAACGTGGGAAGAGTAAGCTGAATAAACCCTTTCCTCCCCAACTTGCATCTTGGTCATGATGTTTTGGGCAGGAATAGAAACTCTGACTGAGACACAAGAGTACCAATATCTGACTTGTTATGCTAGGCTTGGTGAATGTTTTATTGAGCAGACCAAAAGAAATCATGTGTAGGTATTCAGAGTAACACCTGTGAACCTACTACACATAGTTCCCACACAGCATAAGATGTGCTTTGGTACATATAAGAATTTCTTCCCTTCCCCTTCCTATAATATATCTGATGTGCATTTACCTATTTGTGGAAGTGGGTTGGATACATGAATGTAGCACCCATTAAAGGCAGAAGATTGTATAGGATTTCCTGGAAAATGAGTTATAGGCAGTTGTGAGCTTCTTGATTTGGGTGCTGGGAATCAAACCCAAATCCTCTGAAAGGACAATGTGAATTCTTAACTGCTGAGCAGTCTCTACAAATCCACCTCATTATATATCTAATGATATGTCATCCTATCCCAGATCAACTCTTCAATGTCAAATATGCCAAATGTATATGCTGGTTCAGCATACTCTTCTCATCAATGTGGGCAACACATTGTGATTTGGTTCCATGAAATAATAGTTTTCATTCAACTCTAGGTTTAGTGTGATCAAAATTTACACATTATTAAAATGGTAGAGATTTAATCTTTAGTATATAACATATTTTAAGTGAAAGTTTGATTGTTAACTTAGTAGAAAATGGAGCATATACTAAAGTAAACTCTGTGGCACACAGTATTAAAAAAACAGACAAAGAATAAACAATGAGGATGAAGAAAACATTGAGCTTGGCTGAAATGACCAACAAGCTATGGCAGCTAATATTAAAGGTTAGGAAGCTCAAAAGGTTGGTGGCATTGCTGGCAGTTAGCTGCTTCTGGATGCTTACAAATCTGTTCCTGGCTTCTTAAGAGAATGAAGAGTTTTTATAAAGTAGCAATCAAAGAAAGGAAGAAGAGATAAAAATTTCAAGAAGCATAGAGACCAAGTCCACATAGTATAATTGTGTGGCTCAAATTGAAGTGTATACCACATATTTCAACTAAGTGTGTAATTATAATTGTATGTATATATATGTAAATGTAATGAATAATTATTATACATTAATTGTAAATGTATTCTACTTTTAGAGTAATCAATATGTTTTTCAAGATTCTATTTATTTTTATTTTGTATGATGTGTGTTTAGCCTACACATGTGCCTGTGAGGCCAGAAGCGAACACTGGATCATCTGAGACTGGAGTTACAGATAGTTGTTTACTACTTTGTAGGTGCTAGCAATTTAACTGAAGTCCTTTGGAATAGTAGTCAGGGCTTTAACCACTGAACAAACACTCAAGCCCATCAGGAAAAAACTGTCCTAAGCCAGACAGTACATTAAGGCTATAATTATTTCACTATTTGAAATAAGGTTTAACCAGAAAGTTTGCATGGAGTTAAAAAGTGACCAAATATTTAAAATGAGTCAAACTGAGTACGCTTTGTTCATTTCAGGTCTGTTAAATATCAAGGGTGGACATGCCAACCTTGCATAAGATCTGCACTTAAATTGGTCAGCTATCTCATGCTGATAAATAACTGAGAGGCAGAGACTGCCTTTTAAAACTAAATGATCCCAAGAAGGCAAAAATTGAGCCTTCCTGAATCATATTCGTAAACACACACATGTGTTTCTATCGGTTTGCCTGTCTATTCTTTTATGTTAAAACATGCACAAATACCAAATCCATTCTCATAAATAATTTCAGTGACTAAAATATACATTATTGGGGTAAAAACACATAGGGAGACAGGAGAGAGTCTATTTCAGTGGCAACCACAAATGCCCTTACTACTTGTCTCTTTATAGTGGAGATACTTAGGTTAGGAACAAAGACTGTTAGGTAGGGAGCACAATAATCATCAACCTTCTCAAACCAAAAGACAAAACAACTACTGTAGGCTTCTGATCTGCCAGCAATCTCTCTTCTAGTTCATTCATCACGAGGCCCCTAGATTTAACAAGAACCTACTTCAAAGTCCATGGGAAACCCACCTCTTCAACAAAAGTTCTCTTTGAGCCTCTGCAGAGTGATTGCTTCTTTTACTCTTTATCCCAGAGGTGAATTTCAGGTTTGCTGATACCATATTCTTGAGCAATAGAATTTGAAATATTAAATAATTATTGCTTACTTTTTCCCATTGCAAAGTTACTGTGATTTCAGTAATATTATAGTATTGGTTTTTGTTCATATTTTTAAAAACCTGAATTCAGGAAACACGATGCATAACTTTGCTTATGTAACAGTAAAAAACAATATTTAGGAATAACAGGACATTAAAAGATGGCGTTTTGGCGTAGTGAGATGGTTCTTGTTGCTGAGATTGATAACTTGATTTTGATACCTGGTGCTCACAGGGTAGAAAGAGTCAAGCAAGTTGTCCTCTGACCTCCTCATGTGTGTCAAGGCATGAGCTCCACATATTACCACAAAGAAAATAAAAATACAATGCATGACCCTCCAAGTTCAGGAAGGGGACTGGAGAAATGGCTCAGAGGTTATGAGCACTTAAACCCTTGTAGAGGACTCCGTAGGATTTGGTTCCTAGTGCTCATGGCAACTGTCACTCTAGGGGATCCAAGGTTCTCCTCTTCCCTCCAAAGGCTCCTGCAAACACGTGGTGTACATATATATTCATTAGGTCAGACATACTTACACAATATTTTTGAAACCTGAAAAAATAGCTCTGATGTTAAAAAATTTTAAGAGTAGGATTTATGGTAATTTCCAGATTTCACACAAAAAACACTTATGGGTGACTTTTCAGATTCTCTTCTGTGTATCGTGATGTAAGGAATAAACTTTGGTTGTCACTCATTTTCTCTGTTGGTCTGCATTCCTTTGTGCATACTCAGGGAAAACTTTTGATCTACATACTTCTTTCTGTATTTATAATTAGAATGACTCTTAATTTTACACATACTAGGGTGATTTTTATCACATGAAGTTGTGGTAATGTGGTATTCTGTGGTATGGTTGAAGGAACCAAAGATGATAGAATGGGCAGCCTCGGGTCCCTCTGTAGGAACACAGGTTCAAGGGCAGCAGCTTGTTCCAAGTCACCCATTTTCTGGGACTTGTCTTTGATTGTTGGACTTCAGGTCCTTGGCTGATTCCCTCAGCAGTGGTGTGCCAATCACTTGGACACAAGCATGTCATGTGCCTCTTTGTATTGTCAGTCATGTAAGCTGACTCAAAGTTACTGTAAGCTCTTTCCAAATCTTATATCAGAGCATCAAAACAAGGGACATTGTTATGACTCAAAATTAAGAAATTGCCAGTTTATAACATTTTAGAAAGATCAAAACAGATGTACATAACACTTCTTTTAAAAATCTAAAATAATAAAGTCAGTGATGTTGCTATGTGCATGCAGGTTACATAAAGCTTCTTTGTAGCCACGGAGGGTGTGTTGTGACACACAGTCGAAGAAAAAGAACTGAAAGAATTTTGCATGTGATAATGATTACCAGAGTCATAGCCATCAGAAGTGAGTACCAACTACAGGCAAATAAAGTTTCACAAGCCCCAGTGAGCAGCGATTGCTTAACACAAAGGCAGATTGCTGTGCTCTGATACACGGAGCGAGAAATAAAAAAGATCAAGGGGTCCCTCTCTCCAGACTTTAGAAGTGAGAGTGCTCTGTGTCATTCTTCTTTTTATGTTATGCCCAAGGACTCTGAACTAACATGGGTTTTCTGGCACAAGATCATTTCCTTAAATATTCCAACTCCAACCACTAGATGTCATGCAGAGATCATAAAGTAAACCATCTTGACTGCTTATTATGTTAATCATGGCCAGATTTGCAACTTCAACATTTAAGGTAGACTGGGGAAATGTCTGATTGGTATTAAAGGTGCAGAACAGTAATACTTTATCTCATATTATTTCGATGTTTGCAAACACTTCTTTTGGTACATATAAAAGATTCATCTTAAGTGTTACAAAATGCTACTTCATAAACCTGGAAAAAATGCAGATTCTGGAATTAAAACAGTTGGAGAGTTTGCCAAATCAGTACTATAAAAATGTAATAATATATTGTAAGAAACTGTGAATTCAACAACTAGAATGAAGGTGTCTTAGATTATTTTTAAGGATTTGGACCCAGGAAGCATTTGGGTGAAAAATTATCTTAGCCATGTGCTAAATGAGTAAATTTGGTATAACACTCAGTTCTCTGAGTTAACTGGGAACAACTAAAACGGAGTGATTGTGAGGATTCAGTGAAGCACTGCACATAGATCATTTGGAAGAGTTCTTGACGTATTGTAGGTGTTCAGTCAATCATGTTGATTTCTTCAATTATGCCTCCTTCACGATGAAGCTGCTGTGTAACATTGTTATGGAATTAGATTACGAAAGATAATTTACAATGGAATGTGAACTCATACACAGCAGGAGATGTAAGGTTAATTTTAAAGGATTGCTAGTTCTTCAGGAAGACAGAAAATGAGACTCTGGACTATGAGGATCTTTGAACAGAACTGGAGAGGAAAAAAGGAAGTTTGACTCAATTGTTATGTGATACGATGTGCTTGGTAAGGTGTGCTAGTTACCAAACTCATCTACCCATAAAGGTTATTTGCTTTTTAATATACTTTTTAATTAGCTTATCAAGGGTCAGGTCTTCTTATGATTTTGAGTCCAAAGTTTTGATGCCACATGTTATTATTGAAGTTATAAGTTTAAAAGTTGTTGCATGGGGGGGGTCCCTGAGAACCTCAGGACAATATAAGCAATTACCAGTGTTGTAGACTGACCGCCAGAAACACATACTAACACCTTATTGTTCTAGGCACCACATGCATTTGTCATAGGATATAGATAACACAGGCTGGATCTGAGCTGGAATTTTCTTCCTCGTTGGCTAGCCCTCATAGTACCAAAGGATGCTATAAAGACTGCTGGGAGAACTGCTATCAGTACTTTTACCCAGGATGTGTAAAACACAAAACCAGTTAAAAGAAACAAAGAAAGAAATCAAAGAAACAAGTGGCACTGTGAGATAGGCTCACTGATGCAGTATTTGAAGTTATGGAGGTAATTGACCTCTCTCTGATCAGATCTGAGGCCTGCTCCACAGTAGGGAAGTCGTGCCTAGTACTGTAAACTTGATCAACACTCTGGGCTAGGGAGTTTGTAGTCTATAGTAGAAAAAGCAGCTGTTGTTTTGTGCTATGTGGACATGATTTTCCCTCCAAAAAGCACTCTAAATAATTATGTATATTCTCAGAGATTAGTGTTGCCATCAGCTTTGGATAAAGATGCTTGTATTTGCAGTGGGTAGTGATGAGCTGCAGAGACACATAACTGGCCAGAGTGCTGAAAATAAATGCTGGTTAAAGGATTATTCATAACTGGGATATCTATACCCACTCCAAGGTCCAGAGAACATTGTGTAAAGGAAAGAAAGACTGTAAGAAGATGGATATCATGACATACTGTTTTTTAGGCACAACAACTTTATGTTAACATGATCAAAATATATTGCATACATTTGTGGAGTTTACAATGAAATTGTAAATAAACAATATATTTTAATAAAATATAAGGAGAGAAGGCAAGAATCTACAAGTATTATTATGCTAATGAATACAATATTAAACCAACTCTTTATGACCTATTATAACAATAGATTAAGTTATTACTCAATCAACAATGGAGAAACTCCTGATTGTAGTAGA
The DNA here is from genome assembly GCA_028551405.1 of Uromys caudimaculatus. NCBI lineage: Eukaryota > Metazoa > Chordata > Mammalia > Rodentia > Muridae > Uromys > Uromys caudimaculatus. The sequence continues at coordinate 71,315,178 of CM052713.1, read as the reverse complement.
TCAAGATCAACAAAGAGACCCACAGTGGTCAACGTGCAGAAGATAAGAGATTGCAGAATGTCCATCTGTAGAAGGAACATATATCCATTTCCTCCTTCAAAGGCTCAGAGCAACACAGAAGCTATTGGTATTTCTTAGTTACTGGGAAAGGATAGGTCAGATTTCTCCATAAGCATAACCCGTTGGTAAATTCACCATTTTCCAGTGGAAGGCAGAACATCCAAGAATTTTCAGGTAGCACAAGTTGGCCTTGGAAATGGAAGGGTATAGATTTGAGATGAGTTTGGGGGAAGAAGATGATTATAACACATTGTATGAAGGAAGCTCTCAAAGTTAAAAAATGTGATGTAAGGTACATGTTGAAGTACAAGCTCACCGATTAAAGGGATGTTTTGCTGTATGAATGATATAAGTTCATAAAGTTCATTCTAAGGAACTTGGCTTTTTTTTTCTCCAGGCAATGATTTGGGAGGGCTAAAACTTTAAAAAGTCATGTAATTAAATACATATTTTATCAATATTCATTTGCTTTTGTTGTTCAGATTGTGTCAGAAAAATTGATCTTTTTTGAGGAGCTACTTAATCGATCACAATAATGGGTTAGGGTTTGGGAAGATTGTAGCAGCAGAGGAATCAGAAGTTGCGTTTGACATTGTGCCTCCTAGAAATATCAGAAGTTACACCTATGAAGTTTGGCCAATATGGCTGTCTGAACATGAACTAATAGATATGCTAAGAACACTAATAGATTTGATAACATAAGTGGGGATAAGCTCATAAGGTTTCGTCCTACAAAAAACTACAGATAACTAAAAATGCTGAATGAGGAAACACACACACACACACACACACACACACACACACACACATTGCATATAACTTTCTGGAGAATAAAATCATAAAGAATTTGCCATCTTTATAAAAACTTTGTTTACATCTAAAAGGTTTTTCTAAGGGTAAGTTACAAAGTGGAAGAGGCAGGGTCAGGGTCAAGGTCAGGGGAGGGGGAGGGGGAGAGGAAGGGGAAGGGGAAAGGAAAGGAGCAGGTGTTTTATTCAAACACAGCAATGCTGTACCTAAGTAGTTTATTTTGAAACAATTGAATTTGGTTTTATTTTTCTGAATATTGAAAGTAATTTTTATGATGAAGTAATTTTGAAACACCAATATATAAAAGATCATTGAGATTATAGTCTAGAAAATGATTTGAACACATCAAGACTATTCAGTAATTCATGAATACATGACACACTGCAGGTTCTCAGGCAGAAAAGAAACATGGTACAGCTAATAACCACTAATAAGTGAGTACATACCATGTTCGTTCTTTTGTGACTGAGTTACCTTGCTCAGGATGATATTTTCAAGTTCCATCCATTTGCCTGCAAATTTCATGAAGTCATTGTTTTTAATAGCTGAGTAATGTGTAAATGTACTACATTTTCTGTATCCATTCCTCTGCTGAGGGACATCTGGGTTGTTTCCAGCTTCTGGCTATTATAAATATGGCTGCTATGAACACTTTACAGTAACCGCTGGACTGAGAGTGAGGTCCCAGATGGAGGAGTTGGAGAAGGGACTGAAGGAGCTGAGGGAGTCTGAAGCCCCATGGAGGGAGCAACAGTGTCAACTGGGCTGACCACCCTGGTCCTCCTGGAGGCTGAACCACCAACCAAAGAATACACATCGAGGGAGATTCGGACCACATATGTGGCAGAGGAGGGCCTTGTTGGCCATCAGGGGGAGAAGAGGCCCTTGGGCCTGAGGGTGTTAGAGGCCCCAGTAAAGGGGAATGTCAAGGTGGGAATATGGGAGTGAGTGGGTGGGTGAGTGGGAGGTGGAATACCCTCATAGAGGCGGGGAGGGGGAGGGGATAGTGGGTTTCCAAAGAGGAGACCTGGAAAGGGGGAAACATTGGAAATAAAGTATCAAAAAAAAAAAAAAAAAACAAGAAAGAAAAGAAAAGAAAAAGAAAAAGAAACATGGTATAACATATAGGTTGGCACAAGGACTTGTTTGAAGTATGGAATCTGGTAGAATACTAATATTTCCAATATTTCCTCATTTCAGGGGAATGTTGAGCCTTCATTTGAAGGACTCCTTACAAATCCTAAATATATCTAATATTTTTTATAACATTAAATTTACTAAATTATTTTATAAACTTGTTTATAATTACCAGCTTGTTCATATATTTCTTAGAAATATTTTCTTATCGAAAGCATTTGCTTGAGTTTTTAATTATTGTTAAAAAGGATTCCTGTGACTGAGATTAGGGAGTAAAGAATGTAAGACCAATTTTTATTGTTGCAGACAGCACAGCTTGATTTCACATGTGAATGTTCCAACTACACAATCACATTGTTTGCTATCAGACTACTGCTTTATTCAAAATCACGTCTGTAGAGCTTGTTTTGTAAGACCAACCATTAGTAAGCTATTTAATGTTTTCTCTTTTCAGATTTGTGTGTGTGTGTGTGTGTGTGTGTGTGTGTGTGTGTGTGTTTTTGTATGTATGTTCTAATTTCAAATGGTCTAGAAGGAGGTGTCAATAATGTAGGCATGCCATTCCTTGTGGGAATTTCATATATCCTGAGCTGGAGAAGAATAACTATGTCCAAGTCCTCACTTTAGTCACTTTTACATTGGTAGTACTATAATTAAATGACTTCAATTGCTTTACTCTTTTTTCCTCTCCAATATTCTTGTTTTTTTTTTTGTTTTTTTTTTTTTTTTTTAAAGCATCCAAGTTTGACTCAGGTGTATTTGTGAATAAGCAACTCTCAATTTCAAGTGTTTGAAAGTCATTAGAGGCCGATCCCTCTGCTTTCCACAATAAAACATTTACTCCAGTAAGCTCTGTGCATCTAGATGGTGATGTTATTGTCAGGGAAAAAAATGAGAGCATTTAGTAACTATGGCAGCGGGGATGTTTCAAAGGAAATATGAAGTCTTTTTCCTTGAAGAAATCAGATATTTTCCTTGACTGGTCCTTACCAATCCAAGTCTAGTGGAGTAATGGGATATTTTTTTTTAAAGGCTCACTATTTTGGTCTTGCTTTTTTGGAAATTGCTTGAACAGCTACATCTGAAAAAATAAAATATTTGAGGTTTCAGAAATAAAATTGCTGTTTCTAACTGCCAGCACATGATCCACTTTCAGATAAGAAGACACAGTTAACCCCAACTTAGCTAACAAAGAGTGCTGAGGAACAAAAAATGGAGTCTCTATTTGTCCTATTTATCTTTTTTCATTAACATAATATTAAAATAAATATTCCAAAAATATATTCATGATAAAATGTTACTTCTGTCCTTACTTCTGCTCTTATTTATTTATTACACAATAATTCATTCCAACTTCTCGTGATAGTTTTGAATAAACTCTTTCTCTTAATGATGCAGATCTTGTATAATTGTCAATTACCACTGAAATAAAAGTAATGCTTGGCTGATTTTAGCATTGAAAACTGTTTATGTGTGGAGTCCTAGGAAAGAATGATAGTTAACAGCACTCCCTCAAAGACCTAAAGACCACCAAGAAAACCCGAGGATACAATGCATGAGAAGATCTCCTTTTGGGTAATTGGCCAGTGAGGTCTAAGAGACTTGTGAAGCATAAAGCTTATTGTTATTGCCCCTGACTACTGAGCAGTGATTAGAAAATAAGTCCCTATTACTAAGGAAGACAGCATGCGCCTCATAAACAAAGTTCAGCGGCTCCTAAGCTAGGGCTAACCTGAATGTTTTCTTCTTGAGGACGACATTTCTTGGTACTAGAAGATACCATGAATGCTTCCAAATCAGGGAGGCAACCAACAGTCCCATCCAGCTATGAATTCTATGATAATCAACAACCAGTATGCCATGACAACTTTTTGAGTGCAGTAGTGGAACACATATTTGGCAGCAACCAGTGACTCTTTAGTTGTACTTCAGACCCAATCAAGAGGGATACCATGCTTGGCACTGGAAACATACATAACATCACAGTGCTAGTGAAATTATGATTATTGGAAGAGAATATACAGTCAACAATTTAATAAGCCAACATAGTTCCTAATAATCTATAAACTTTTTTTCATAATCTCAGGTAAGTCTAGTCTTCATCCTTTATCAAGAAACTGTCTCTTTGTAACAGATGGAGAGCATTACAGAAAACCACAACAACTCAGATTTGCAGAGGCCAGTCCCAATAGATAGAGCTTAAAAAAATATCCACACATAAGGCTAAAAGAACATTTCAGAGGAGAGGTCAGATTCATTATAAGAGCCAGATATCAGGGAATTTGCTGTGAGATTGTTTCGCTTGGTAACATTAGAAGCTATAGCCATAAAGTGTCATCAACATGATTGTTCAAACAGGAACCGAACAAGAAGGACACCATCAAACATTTTAAATTACACATATAAAAGCACATGAGACCTCAATGCTACACAAAGAACCACAGTCAACTGAGGAAAACGGAGCAAGAAACATAGCACTCCCCAGAGACCTGCCCACTAATTGGTTTTCATGGACTAAACAGTCAGCCTCCAAAACATACATTGTATTTATTCAACATATTGTATTTGGGAATATATGTATGTATGAATGTGTGTGTGTGTGTGTGTGTGTGTGTGTGTGTCAGACATATATATGAAATATCAACATTAAGAATGGTAATAAGCTTTGTATCTGGCCATTAGCCTATGACAGTTCTCAACATGAGCTCCGAGAATTAAGAAATGCCACATAACACATGGTATAAGTAAAGATTATATGTGTGTTTAAACACACATAGTTATGTTGTGTTTTATTAAAAAAAAAAAAAAAAAAAGGAAAGAGACCAAGATATGTTTGATAGAGCCAGGTATGGTGAGGGGAGAGGGGCGTTGAGGTGGGTCCAAGCTGAGACATCCCTTCTCCCTGAGTTACCAGACGTACAATAAATACAGTATAGAATAGAAGCTTTTTAGGGCATAGGAAAGGGAGTTGAGAAGGGAAGGGACTAGAGACAGAGAAATGCAGAAAGACACAGAGAGAGAGAGAGAGAACAAGGCTTGCCAGGAAAACATGGAAGGAGAGTGGGGAAGGAGATGTGGAGAGAGGGAGAAAAGGGTCAGGGAGAGAAGAGATAATAGGAGAGTGACAAGGGGGCAAACAGCCTGTTTTATAGTAATCCAGGCCTACCTGGCTGTTGATAGGTAACTGCTGGGCAATGCCTAGAAGGAATGCTAACATTCCACCATTTTGGTTTAATTTAAGAAAGGAAAAACTAGGAATAGGTGATGGTGAAGCAAGAATAGGGTCATGGTGATTTTTAACTACTTACTGCTCACTTTGGGTGTCTCAGGGAAACCTAAGAAAATGGGGTCCAATCTTAAGAGAGTTGACTGTTTCCTTGCTGTCTAGGATCTGTGGAACCATCTGTAGGAAGAAAGAGCAGGTCCAGTAGAAGCCTCTGTATCTGTGAGAGTAGATTGGAACATCTGTGGTTTGCTTCTCTGGAGCTGTCCTGTAGGTAGATTTTGAGTAAACGCCTGGACTTGGCAAGATGCTAAAAGACACACATATATATTAGAGGTAGAGAATAAAGTTAAGTACATTTGTGAGAAAAAATTCTTAGGTGTACATTTGAAACTCTTAGATCTTGGTGGTTGGGGTGAGGGGAGTCCCAATCCCAGGAGACAGGAGAGGAGTCCCATCCTGTGGAATAGGTGACAGGTAGGAGCATAGGCTATTGATTGACAGAGGTACTTATCTGAATGGAGTCTATTTGGTCCACGATAGGTAGAGTTGAATGTGTTTCCTGGAGCTTATAAGTTTACAAAAGAGATAAATTTGTTAACAGCATGAACAGTCTTTAAGATGAGTTTAGGAAAGACAAAAAGCTTTTGTGGAGCAGAGGGAGCAAGAAGGGCTTATTACTTCTGTCTAGGAGACTGAATGTATTACATTTAAAAGATAATTAAAGGAAGCTCAAAAATTTGACGACCTCGTAATATGATAATTTACCATATTATATAGCATGAGAAACACCTGAAGTTTATAATCAAAAGACAACCAAAGGAAACTTATATTTGTAACTATGATAGCGAATAGTATAGATCTAGCATGAGAAATATTTTAAGTCTATAGTTAAAAGACAATTAAAGGAAACTTAAAATATGAACTCGTGATTATAAAAGTTGGAATGTATAGTGGAATGTTTTATTAGAGTTACGCTAATTTATAAGAACTCTATTGATAAAAAATAGGATTTTAAACTCTTAGAGTTTCAATCTAATAGTGGAATAAAAAGGGAAGGAAATCTGAAACATTTAGTCATTGAAAGTTTAGATTAATAGATAAAGTTTTAGTCACTGAGTTTAGATTAATAAAATAACAGAAGGTTATATTTGTGAATGGTTACATCTAAATTATGTATCATCATGAAGTCTGTGAGTAAGGCAAACCTGTCTCATTTTGAAAAGAGATCTGGAAATCTTAATTAGTTAAAGAATTGACTAATGAGCTAATACAGTGGTAGATTACCTTGGGGTAAGGAGCTAGAGGCCTATTTTCTAGCTGTCAAGATGTAGCTAGTTTAGTTGTCAATGTAGTCAGAAATCTGGGAAGATTAAATTATAATCAGATGTCACGTATTAATTCAAATGATATATGTTGGTCTATAGTCCACTACCTAAACAGTTTTCAGGTCCCTTTGGCCTCCATCGCAATTCAGGGAGTCAATTTGGCCAACAGGCCCAGAAGAAAAGAAGCTTTTAACTATGGGGGACGAATGTGGGAGAAATGACTCACCTTGACTTAGGCAATATGAGACAGTTAATTCTCTAGGTATCCTCTATTTGTCTACAGTGTAGGCCAAACCCTAGCAGCAGGCCGGCCAATGGAGCAGTGTTTCTCAGTGGTTATTATACCACAATTCAGGCAGTCTTGTCACTGTGCCCATATCTTCTCAGACACTTTGGGGTGGGGGTCACTGTTAGGACTTTGGGAGTCTTCCTCTATCATAATAATAAGCTTAAACATTTAAAGTTACATTTAGCAGAGGTGTCTTATGGCTATACTATGTATGTTTGACATATTGGACGACATTTTGTGGGCTTCTTATCTGTTATATTACTTAAACTTTTTCATACCCCTTATAAATTATCACCACATTTGTAGGAACAGGAATCAGAAAAAAGCATTTAGGCACATTCCTTTCCAGACAGAATATAATTAACAAAGCTAGAATTTCTAAAATCCCCCAATTATCAACTGCGTCTCTGGGATCCAAATGTATTAACTCCCCACAGGCAGTTAAGAAAGACTGTTCAAATCTTCATATAAAAATGAATAAAACAACTCAAAACAAGCAAGCCTAAATTTTATAATAATCACACATTAGTGCTTTAGACTTTAAGCAAACTAATGTATCCACACAAAGTCATATTTTATCACCTAAAATGTGACATTTTAAGTATTCTTTCTACCTGAGGTTGAACAAGTAGAAAAGAAACTGATGTTTATTCCTTCTATTAAAGACAAGCAGGTGTAAATGGTACTAAGTAATGAAGAACACAACATTTCTCTTGGTTTCATTATTTGCATTTAGGTGCAATTGGTTCCTGAAACTAAGCACATTTTTAGAATGAATGTGTATTGCAGACAATTGATACATGGAAAAATATAACATCTATTCTGTTATTTGTAGGTTTTATTTACTGTCAATGGATTATACTAAGATAAGCATTAACTTAGAAGGGTTTTAGATATACAGACAAGTTGCAAAGAGAACAGTGCTCCTGAAATCTTTTGGTATAGTTTACCATCCCAAGGCTCCTGTGTTGGAATCTTTAACTACCATGGGTTATATTGAGTTAGGGGACCCTTTAAAGAATGGTTAAAAAATTGCTGCAGCATTTTGTAGAGGATAATGTATTTATATAGAAACCAGGTTATTTCCCACTGAGAGTACATGCTGTTAGGAAGAGAGTGACTTTGACCCTCTCCAACTCTCTTGCCTTCTGATATGTCTTGCATACCATCCCATGGCCATATTATCTGCTGTGTTGTGATACAGCACAAGTATCACCATAGAACACTTCCAAACCTGCAAGAAGAACCAAGTCCCCTTTCTATATATAGAACTTGGCCTTGGGAACTTGCTTACAGCAATAAAAGATAAACTAAGAAATTTATGATACAAATATAATTCCAGATATTTCTGTGATCAAAGGTTCATATGCTAAAGTATGTTGGATAATGCATACATAATATTGTACCACTACTGACCGAATTCCATAGTTCCTGGCGATTTTGGATTAACCCAATGAGCTATTACTTTTATACTCTCTACTTGGGATGTAATATCACATTTACTTGCCATGTCTTTCTAAACTGTTACAGTTCTAGAACTCTTTTTGTTGGTTAGGTTATCAGTTTTGAAGGATAGTAGTCATGGATTTGTAAGATGTGCCTCAATTGCAATATGCCAGCTGTTTCTCACAATGGTAGATTATGTACGGAGTCAGAGAAAGTGTTAAGGTGCCACAGCATCATGTCAAGGCCTCCTAATCTCACTCACTTACTACTAAATATGTAATCCTTGATCATCTGTATAATGCAGTAGTTTAAAGATTGTCCCATAGCAAATTATTACTTCTTCCAAACTTTCATTTTCACATTGTTTTGAAGAAAGTCACTATGTGTAGGACACATGTGGCTATGGAGGTAGAAATGAAAACACTTCTGAATGGGATCTTTGTTTCTTCTTCTCCATGTCTATATTTGTTCATTTATTTATTTATATCTGTGTGGGCTCATGGTTATTTATTTTATATGTTTGTTTATAAGCCAATATTACTTTATTTATTCTATTGCTCAGTTAGGGAGTTTTTGGCCACTGGGGCTCTTTTCTGGTCTAAATTTATAGTTCACTGGTAATAAGGGAGTTGAAGGTCTTTCCATATGCTTATTTCTACTTGTATACCTTTGATACAGTGACTGTTCAGAGACCTCTTGCCAAATTTTAATTGTTTTTTCTTATTATGTTTTCAAATTTATTGCATATTTTGAATACAAACAATTTTCAATTTTATTCTTCTCTCATATATTACATTCCAACCTCAGTTTCCTCTCCCTCTTCTTCTCTTAGTCCCTCCTCGACCTCCCCTCCCCAACAGATCCAATATTCAGTTTCTTTTCAAAAGAGAGTAGACCTCCCATGCATATCAACCAAACATGGCATAACAAGTTATAATAAGATGATATACCCTTATATCAAGACTTGATGAGGTAACCCAGTACAAGGAAAATGGTCCTAAAAGCAGGCAAAATAGTCCCACACAGTCCCAGCTCTCACTGTCGCACCAGAACACCAAGGCAAACAACTATCACATGCATGCAGATGATCTGGGTCAGACCCATGCATGCTCCCTGATTTTGGTTTAGTATCTAGACGTCCTTAGGAGCCCTGGTTATAGGTTTCTGTGGGTTTTCTTTCTATATCATTGACCCCTCTGGCTTTTACAATCCTTCCTTTCCCTCTTTCACGGGATATACCAAGCTCTGCCTAGTGTTTGTCTATGGGTCTCTGCATAAGCTGCTATCAGTTGTTGGAAGAAGTCACTCTGATGATGATTATGCTAGGTTCTGCTTTACAAGTGTAGCAGAATATCATTATAATTCACTTCATTGACTCTCTCTTTCTCTCTCTCTCTCTCTCTCTCTCTCTTTCTCTTTCTCTCTCTCTCTCTCTCTCTGTGTTTGGTGTTTGATTCTATCCTAGGGCTCCGGGGCTATCTATCCTCTGATTTCTAGCAATCCAGATAGTTTCAGGCATGGGTTCCCTCTTGTTGCATGAGTCTCAAGTTGGACCAGTCATTTCTTGGCCACTCCTATAACTTCTCTACCACATTTATCCCAGGCTTTTAATTATATTAAGAGTGAAGATTTTTATTTTAATATCATTACATTTATTTTTATTTTACAGAGAATATGTTTATAATAATATCTGGGGTCATACTGTCAAATGGGATGGTCACAGATTTTTCTACTGTACTTATATTAAGCAAAGGATTTTTAGGGTTAAAAAGAGATATAAAAATAAATAATGTATGACAGAATAAAAAGTAAGATAAACTAAAAGTAAACAAAGTCCTGACATGACACAATGAAACAAGTAAACTTCAAAGATGGCATTGAGTTTGTTTTCATTTTTGCATTCAGCTTATACTTAGGAGTACATTGACACACATGCAAAAAAGTGTACTTTGTCTCCACAGTGAGACTTCCTTGAAGAAAACTAAATTTTCATTTGCAAGTAGTTGTAAAATGAAGATTGCTTTTGGGTTAGGAATTGGGGAATATGTTCAGTTCTCTCTTCAGTTTTAGCACTCTGTACTAGCTGATTTTGTGTCAACTTGACACAAGCTGGAGTTATCACAGAGAAAGGAGTTTCAGTTGAGAAAATACCTCCATGAGATCCAGCTGTAAGGCATTTTCTCAATTAGTGATCAAGGGGGGAGGGCCCCTTGTGGGTGGTACCATCTGTGGGCTGGCAGTCTTGGGCTCTATAAGAAAGCCAGCTGAGCAAGCCAGGAGAAGCAAGAAAGCCAGTAAGAAACATCTCTTTATGGCCTTTGCATCAACTTCGTCTTCCTAACCTGCTTGAATTCCAGTCCTGACTTCCTTTAGTGGTGAACAGCAGCATGGAAGTGTAAGCTGAATAAACCCTTTCTTCCCCAACTTGCTTCTTGGTCATGATGTTTGTGCAGGAATAGAAACCCTGACTAAGACAGACTCCAACTGATGCTGACCCTACAGGTCAGAAACACACTGCCTAAATCTTTGTGTTAGATGCCCCAGTATAGGAGAATTCCAGGGAGGGAAGATGGGAGTGGGTGAGTGGGTGGGGAATACCCTCATAGAGGCAGGGGGAGGGGTGTTGGCATAGGGGGTTTCCAAAGGGGAGACCTGGAAGGGGGAAAACATTTGAAATGTAAATAAAGTATCAAAAAATAAAGGAGAAAAGAGACATGATCATCCCCAGTTAGGCCACCTGATTTTCTAGTTAAGAAGTCTGAGGGTTGCCAGGGAATTCCTGGTCAAGTTGGAGGCAGGATAAATGAGAAAGGCAAAGGAAGTTTAGGGGGGAACCTCTGTGTGTTCAACTGGAGAATGGGGCAGAGAGCTAGGAAAAGCCAGAGCAGGTAGTCTGCTACAGAGTTGGCCGTGAAACTGGTCTCTGCAATTGGAGAAAAGTACAGAGAGGTAGGTGATCTGTGGTTAGACCACTTCTGTCCCTGTATTACTCCTCTAATGAGTTGTCATTTTGAACTTTGACCAATTGACTCTATTTTTATACATTTATTTTTCTATATTCCTTAGTCTTGTTCTATTGATCTTTGCATCTTTTGTTTGCGACTATCATAGCCTTGACATTATCATCAGCCTTTGAGTTCAGTAATAGGCACTCTCAAATATCTTTCCTCTCTGGTATTATGTTGACTATTTGGATTTCTTAGCAAATTTTAGATATGAGTTTGTTGATATTTAGAAAGAACTGTATAAGTATTTGCAGTGAATCCAGTGCACCAAACATGGAATTTCAATACCTTATCTAGAATCTTTCACATACACTATCCTGAAATTTTAGTTTCTGGAGCATCATAATTCAAGATACTTAAAATTGGATTCGGATGATCATCACTCATTGAATTATACCAAGTGTTAAATCCTAAGATTTTTTTTTTGTGTGTACAAGTACTGTGAATGGCATTGATTAGAGAGGAATGGGAACGTGGTCCTTTTGTACTAAGTTGTTTCTAGATTCATACATCCTCATCTGTTGCTCTGAAGCACACTGTTTTCCACATAGCCCCAAGATTAAAAACAAAACAAAATAAAATAAAACAACAACAAAATAGTAGACCAACAAGTTCTCTGAAAATATATGAGAAAGAAAAGCTTTACTTAACCTCTCAACATGGTTGATTTATGCATTAATTTTCTAACACTTGAACTTTTGGGAATACATTCATATCATAGCAGAAGAGTCAATAATATTCCTTTAATGCCCTTTTGATTGTCCATGGGATGGATATAGATGATCCTTATTTCAAATTCTGATAATTTGCATCTGCTTTTTCTCTTTGTCTTGGCTAACCTTGCTAAAGTTTTATCAATTTTATTGGCATTTCAAATGTCAGCTTTTGGCTTCTCTTAGTTTTGTACTTCCAATTTCATATATTTATACTTTGTTTCTAATTTTTATGATGTTTGCAGAATGTGTCTGGCTTTCTCAGTTTTCTAAGGTGGGGCCACTTGAATGATGGTACATCTTCCTCCTTTCTAGTATGTATTTAATGTCATCAACTAATTTTTATGCACTCCTAATTTTGTAAATTTTATTTTCAATTATTTCAAAGATATTTTTAAAAACTACTTTGTGAATCCTTTGACCTTTATGATGATTTAACTTGAGTGTTTCAATTTTCAAATATTTGGAATTTTGCTTAAGTGGAATTTTTGAGTTCTCCACCCATAAGTGTACTTTGCTTATTTCACCTTGGTCCTCTTTCATATTGCATAAAATACTATGAGGTAATTGTGTAAATATTAAGTAAATATTATTATTTCTAACTTTATTATTAGTGTTTACTTACATAACTATCAAATCATTATTATCTCTGGAAAATGTTCCTTCATTCTGAGTTTTGTTTTGTTTGAAAATAATTTGGATTCTCCGGCTTCTGAGGCGTTTTAATTATTCCTGTGTGTATGTATAAACATGTATACACACACAGGCTTGTATACTTATGCATGCACGCACATGTGTAAACACACACACATACACACACACACACACACACACACACACAAACACACACTTTGGAGCCTACGCTAGATATCTTCCTGAATTGTTTTCCATTTTTTGAGGCAGGATCTCCCACTGAACCTGTAGCTCACTGTTTGTCTAAAGCTACTGGCTCTTTAGCCTCAGGGATCCTTTTATCTCTGACTTCCTAGCATATATTAGAGGTGCCCAGCTAGCTAGGTGTAACTTTTCACATGATTATTGATAATCTGATTTTATTTTCTTATGTTTGATAAGCAAGCATTTTATGAACTGAGACATTTCACCATTAAGTGAAATGTTTTATGTGGTGTTTTCTTTTTTATATTTAATTTGAATCTTTAAGTGGGTTTCTCAAAGGCAATATAAGTTTAATTATTATCTATCATAACAATATTATTTTAAAGTTACTATATAGATTATTCACATTTAAAAGAATTATATATATATAATATATATATATATAATATATAATATAAAGAATTATATATATATAATTCTTTTAAATGTGAATGATATATATATATATGGATAACTCTCTACCATGGTTGAAATATTTAAAAGTGCACTATATTTATTCTTCTTAATGTTTTAAACTTTATTGCAAAGAATTAGCAAATAAAAAAACCCCACAGAGTGAAATTAGCTGTTATTCATTCTTTATGCCTTTGTCCTTCTGTGTTTTTGTTGTTTCTTGAATATTTCCATAGCTGTGTTTTACCTTATTCCATCTCAGTTCATTTATACTTACAGTTATTGATAACACCCACACTATGTAAAAATTAACGTTCAAAATACAAGCCACATTAAACATGTGAAACACAGTTTTCTTACATGGAATAATTGACTTGCAATATCAAATACTCAGAAGTCCAACAGCAAAAATAAGACAGACAAAAAAGCAAAGTATAGAGTTCATTTGAAAGGAAACACTGAAAACGGTTAATATCTTTACAAGTCCTTTTCTATTTATTTATTTATTTTTTGGTTTAGTAAATCATGTAATATGTCATATATAATTTTTAATAACAAAATATCAAATATGAGATAACTAAAAGTGGGAGTGAGTTTAATCAAGTTCGGAAGTTAAGCAAGCTGACAGTAAAGTGGCTCCACTGCAGACCTAATGTGTGTAGCAGCAGCAACCACAGGAGGCAGATTAGACAGTGCACAGAGATTGCAAGGGCGTGATGTTAATGAAGGAGTAACACAACAAATCAGGTAATTACGTGCCAGTGCATATGCCTGCTATAGTCAGGATATTTATTACAATTGTAGGTAATTGACATATCTGAATTAAAGGCCAACAAATGAAGTTTAGAAATTGTTATATAATAGTGAGGAGATTTATGAAACTAAAAATAATACCCACAAATCTAAAGGCATAACACTCTCAAAAATTCATTAGAAGAAACAATTCATGACATTCTGTTAAAGCGATTGAATTTCAAGGATAAAAAAGGAATTCACCAGCTATGCAAAATTTTACAGAGGATAAGTCTGGCTAGTATCAAATGTCTTCGTGGAAAAATGAAGTGCCAGAGGAAAATAGGACAATGTTTACAAAATTCTACAACGAAAAGCAAAGTGTGTCTCAAGAATATTATAACCAGGCAAGTTATATCCACATACAAAAGGAAGTTTCTGGCATATTTAATAATGCAAAAACTCAAGGAATGTTTCATCCTTCTTCTGCCTGACGATGAAACTTTAGCAGAGAAAAGTGAAGAAACTATTGTCTAGGAAGTGCGAGGTAATTATTAAAGTAATGTCCTGTGGCTTGAGTACACAGTGCCCTCCATGTACACTCAAGCTGGGAACCTAGAGTCTGTAGAATCTGGTTGGAAGAAACCACTCTCCTGAGGCAAGCCTTGAGAGTTTATAATCTAATCCACATTTCATCAGCTGTCTGCTTTCTGTTTTGCCAAGGTATAAGGGAGTGAGGAGTAACAACTTCCCAGTCCTGCCACCATGGAGTCGCCTGCATCCATACTTCCTCCTCTCTGATGTCCTACATCCCTGCAAACACCCAAGTCAAAGTAAACTCTTCTTCCTATGAGTATCTTTTTATTGAATATTTGGTGATCATTATTCATAATGCAGTGTTAATGTGTCTATATACCATATACTACAACACATGGTAGACTGTTGCTTGTAAATTAACCAAGCCATCAATATAAAAGTATTATATTAAAAATAACTTCAATTGCCAAGACTTAGATTTGTACTCTGTAAAATTAAACATTTTTGCTGTATCATTTGCTTTCTGTCAGAATGTTAGAACTTCATTTTATTGAAAAAATCTATTTATAACTTTATTTTATTTTATAAAATGTACAACATCAGTAAAGTTTGTTTAGTATTTTTATGTTTTAAGATAAATCTGGTTACATCAAAGCAATTATGGCATAATCAAACTATGTTCTTAGAAAAATATTGAAGCAAAGATCCTAATAAAATTTATGTGTAGTAAGAACACTACCCACATGCTAAACATTAATTCAGTAGGTGGTTTTATTTTATTTTTTTTAGAACTCAATAATATAGTTAGTCATGTTGATACCCTGTCTTCTAGAATCCCGAAATTCCTATTAGTTTAATGGAATTCATATAAGTTAATGTCAATCCTGGATAAACTTCTCACTTCCTAAAAGTTAGCAGAAATACTTTGTTCTGTGAAATTCATATA
This sequence comes from Uromys caudimaculatus, assembly GCA_028551405.1. Lineage (NCBI taxonomy): Eukaryota > Metazoa > Chordata > Mammalia > Rodentia > Muridae > Uromys > Uromys caudimaculatus. The sequence goes on along the minus strand of CM052713.1, from coordinate 71,299,662 downwards.
AATTCCAAATGTTATGTTGGTGTAGAGATTTAGTTAAGTATCAATGAGTTTTATTTGTGTTTGAAGAGGCTGGGATAAACTGGAAGGTCATTAAAACTTTGGAAAGAGTAGGAGTGCCTGGCAAAAACAATGTTTAATTGCAACAATGAAGAGTCCTGAAAGAAATAGTATATTCACATCTGGGGTCTATGATCCCCTAAATAATGGGTTACTGATTATATTTATAGTGCCAAGAATGCTGTTCTTTTTGTATGACAGGCCTTAAATTTAACAAGAATGTGGTGTTTACTTCCATAACACTTGTGTGCCACTATTGCCGCCAAGGAGTATATTTGCTATGGCAGTTGTTATTGTAATTTACAATACCTGGATTCATTCCTGGGTCAAACTGTTAATGACTGTTTTATATTCTATGATGCCGTTCATCTACCTGTTCCACTGTAGTGTTCTTTCCCCAAGAACATGGACATTATCAAACAGTTTATCTAAACTTCATCTGTATGATATCCATCTATTATTTCCTGTAATTCTTAGGAGAATAAGAACGGATTATTTTATAAAGATAATAAAACAACTTATACTTCCTTTTTTCGGAAGTCATAGTGAATACTGATGCATCATAAAATCTAGAGTAATATATGAGCAATACAATTTTTTTGTCACACTTGTGTATCTTGGACATTCCCAGATCAGGGAACAGCAGGATTGGTTTCCTGTGCAAGTATCTCTGTTTCAAAGATGGAGTCCTCTTGCTGTATCTTTTAGAAGTGTGAGGTTCAGTCTGGCCTCACGTGGCAGATGAAGCATTTGAGGAGTGTTGCTATAAATATGATATGGGGGTTTCTACGTCATCTTTGATAATTTGACTTACAAATAAAAGACACAAAACCTTTAATATATAATAAGCCTTAAAGCAGTAGAGCTGGGCAGATATCAACCTTCTCTGTTATTTTATCTACTTCTCTGTCAATAATCCCAAGATATCACTTGCCATGTTCCATGGGACTCTCCTACTCCAACAGATTTCCCTTCATAGCCATGTGCTCACAGTCCACCCACCCCATGGTGCCTTCTTCATTCCTCCACCTCTCTCCTCTTATTCTCTGCTTCAGACCTCAAGCCCGAGAACTGAAGCCCTGACTACCCATTTTCTGTCCAGCGACAGGTTGTATGGATATTTATTCAAACAACAGTTTTAAATTAAGTAACAGGGTATGCACAACAAACACTGATATACATGACCATTTATCTGTCTTGGGGCAACAAGACCTTGGGATACAGAACTACGTATTACAACACATAGCAATAGAACAGACCTCAACAAGAAGAAACCTATTCTTCAAGCTTTCATCAATAGTATCATCATCATCATTATCATTATTATTATTATCATTTATAAGATTCTCAATTTTACCCACAAAGGGTATGCCATTACTATTCAGTCATTTTTTAAATGCTACCTCTTCATAGCTATTGTACTTTAAGAAATAAATGTCTTAAGTTACTCTAGAATACAACTCAGTGATTATTCTATTAGAATACCATGTTTGATTACTAAATTTCTTACAAAGTATATGACATAAATTCCCAATCTCCATATTTACTTATGATTAAACTAATGGAAATACATAAAGGACACAAAATGGAAACATAAATGGTATGAAAGTAGAGTTTATAGTAGCCCCATAACTAATAAATGGTGACTAAGAAGCTGAATTACAAGTTTCAGTCTGTCACTGAAAGCAGTCCTCTTTCTTAATAAGATAACCAATATGATGCTTAACTTGGAATGTCAGGAGTTCCTCATATAGAAAGAGATTTCAAAGCAACATAAAATAGAAAACAAAACAATCCCTGATTTACCTGAAAGTTTCCTTATGTGTTGCAAAACCAAGATAACAATTTCAGGATTCATCCATCATATTTTGAGATAACTTATGTTGAATCTATTATAATGTAATATTCAGAGTTCCTACAAAGAACATTAGGAAAGGACAAGATCTGGAAAAGAATCTCATCATGAAGTTTGCAAAAGTAAGTTAAGATAGTCACTATTTTTCATAATTACATATCCTTTTAAGAAAGGATTTCAAACAAACAGACTCTATAGGATTGATGGTTATGAAATGAGTCGACATGGCAGCAGTTTTATTATGGGACATATTTGCTGTACAAAGTGGCTTTCAGTCTGAATGATGATTGATTTCATGTTAGATTTGAGGGAATAATTCACTGAATACATGATAAAATTGTAATATATCTCCTCTTTATTTGCTGCTTAAAAAATGGAAATCTGAGAATAGGAAGAATGATTTGTGGGTCCCAAAGATGATAGGAGCTCCACAGGAAGACCAGCAGAGTTAACTAACTCTTAAGGCTCTCAGAACCTGAACCACCAATCAAGAACTTACAGAGGCTGGACATAGGTCTCCCCACATATATGTAACAGATGTGCAGCTTGGTCTTCATGTGGGTCCTGAGAAACTGGATAAGGGGTTATCCCAAAAGGTGTTGCTTGTATGTGGGATATGTTCTTTGAGCTGGACTGTTGAATCTGGCCTCAGTGGAAGAGTAAACACTTAGCCTCTGAGAGACTTGAAATGCCAGGGTGGGAGGATACCCAGGGAAGGGTCACCTGCTCAGAGGGGAAAGGGGCAGAGGATAGGGGCTGGAGACTGGGGGAAGGATTGTGGGAGGGGTGACCTGGAGGTGGGCAGTGAGTTGGATGTAAAACAAATAAGTGAACAAATAAGATTAAATTAAAATATCTGAAATCTGGAAATAGTTTTGGGTAGGAAACTGAAGAAGCCAATCAGTGAGCCATTTCTTATATGGGAAGAAATCTGCCCATTTGTCCCTTTCTGGGTCATTTGGAGAGCACAGTCAGTGCTCAATAAAGGCATCAGCTAAAATGACCATCATGCTGCACAAATTGATTCCTTCTGCAGAAATAAACAGTCCATGAGCTGATTGAGACTTTGGTATCTTAGTTCCCACCCTATTTTCCTGGGATCTAAAGTTTATACATATGTCTGGTGGCTTCTCAAGTGTGACTATATCGTCTCTTCATTGATGGGTACATCACTAGAAATGGTGAGCAAAAATGAAACAATGATGATTACTGCTCAAATGATGGTTCCTTATTTACAGAACATGAAGTACAGAAACAGGGTGGTGGCTCTAATGGATTGGAAGACATATGACACAACTCATGTGGTTGGTATGGGCCACCTTTTGATTTTGCCAAGCTCAGATGATCAGGCAGATTTAAGTCTATATTTCTAAATAACACGTGCCATTCCAGGCTTCTAGGGAAGCAGCAAAGTCATCATGTCCCCAGAAGTAGTTGGGAACTTACTCCTTTCAACCTCATTTAGCTAAAGAAGAGTATTTCTATGCAGTTTATTTTCACCTTGAAAACATTTATACCTATTACTTTTCAATATCAGCTAAGTCTGATTATTGGAAAAAATTATGACCAAAAGTTATGCAATTCAGGAAATTATTAAAATGTTAAAAATTATAATAATTATGCCTGGCTCATATGTATCATGTTTCAGCCTCTAATGTATGAAGTGCCAATATAAAGTTAGCTTCCCAAAATACATCAAGTTTTATACATGAAGTGGAAAATTAAATCAAGAAGTACTTACTATGAATTAATAATTAATAATAGAATACAAAATATCTTTTCTTATGAGAATTAAGTTATATATATATCACTATATACATTTATAGTTAGGTTTATGTATCTATATCTATATATAAAATTAATTGATCATTAGAATATTGATATACAAAGCAACTTTTCTATGATAATTTTAAGAAAAATCTTGGAATAGGAATTGGGATTGATTCACTTTCTCATTTGTATACAATTCTGCTTCCTGTTTAACATGTTATCACTGCCCTAGTTATTTTTGACAGCTGAAATTTATTCTCTTGAAATTACATATGTAAGGCATGCAAAATTAACATCAGTGGAACTGATATCAAGAAATCTGTTAGGTTGTGATATCTGGAAAAGTTCCAAGAGAGAATTTTCTTTTGTGTTTTTATCTCTGGATGATGCTGGCATTCATTGTCCTGTAACCTCATCATTCACCTCTGCCATGGTCTTCAGATTCATTCCGCACTTCTATGTGTCTTTCTCCTTTCTTCTTTTATGGATGTCATGAGGGCCTGTCTAGATAAGTCTGAGTGACCTTCATTAAGAGCAACATCAAGATCTTAAAATTACATACATAGTGATTTTTATGTACATTTTCCTATAAGGTGACATTTACAAGTTCATTATTTCACATTTTTGACGTGCTTTGACTAACATTAAAACTTTATTTATATAGATTCTTTTATGCATTAAACCCATGTTTAATGAATACCCATAATGTGACAGGCACTCTTCAGATCATGACCTTCTAATAGAAAACTGAGACAAATACTTTATGTTTTCCAATTTTATATTCTAATGCACAAACAAGCAAGTTCTTTTACTCTTAAAAGGTGATCTCATGAATAATTTTGTAAGTGCTGTACTCAGCTTTTGTAGCATGAAGATAGCCTTAGCCCCATAAAGAACTGAGATGAATGGCAATGACCATATTTCTTTAAAAATTAAATGAAAATAGGATTTAGGGTAGATGTGGATCATGGGCGGTAATTGGATGACCATTGTTCTGGACAGGAGATACAGGTGAGAACATGTAAAGCAAGTGAAGACCATGTTAAATGTGGTAATGCAGATATAAATGAAACCCATTTACAACAGTGGTATACTCTACTGGAGATGTGCATAATGATCAAATCAATGTAAGAGAAATTTCCATCTCCTCATTTTTTGCTTGTGTTTGAAGCCTTTGAGCTCCTTTATTCCATTTATTTTTAAACATATGCAAACCATCAAGGAGTATTAACTACTCATTATGATCTGGGTGCTAATCATTATGAAGGATTGCTTTCTTAAAAATCAAAATTGCAGTTTACAATTACATCAGATCATGCAGTGACTTATTAAAGACACCTAGCTCAGCATCCAACATATAGAAGCGTTCATTGATCGATCTTCCCGTATTGTTGTGGAGCTAGGGGTTTTGTTATTTTCATCTTAAACCTTTGAACTTAGTTTAATTTGCATAGTATATGACTACTATCTTTATAGATTATCACTAAGAGATTGTTTTATGAGCACATTGAAAGGAGACTTCTTTAACTGAAACACTAAGTAGCCTTTCCAATAACTTATAGAAAAATTAGAGTTTTTCATTGCATAAGACTCAGGCTTGAAGAAAAGCATTCTTTAAACTATTAGGATCCTATAATATGTAAAATCTTCTCTGACACTTCCCTTCCAAATGACATATTTTGTCAAACTGTGACAGCAGGCATGTGAGAAGAGTTAACCGTGAAAAACTGATAATATCCATCTCACCCACATGGCATAGATTCCCTGTAATGAATACTTAGCCCCCAGTGAGATGTGAACCCTGGCAATGTACAAGTGCATGAGGGACTGTGTGGGTCTCCCTTGCCATCTCTACCTCATTCACTTTTAATTAAAGGATTAGTGGAGAGTCTGGAGAAATGGAGGAAGTTCCTCTCCTTCTGGGGCTTCAGGTAACAGGATTACTGAAAGGAGTTGGACAGAACACAGATTGCATCTTATACTTCATGTGGAATTTTCCTGACCTGTGCCATCTGATATGATTAATTAGTAAAAAAAAATTACATGATGAGAGTAGAATGATATTTAATACTTTGTCTCTGGTAAGATATTAGTTGTTTCTGTTTGTGTGCCTTTGGGGCTACTTTTTCTTAATTTTGCATTTATTGTCAGTTTCTTGATTGCAACTAAGTTTATACTTTGGATTTCTAAGTCAGAGACGGTTAGAATTCTTCACAGAACTCCTGGGATGTGTATAGCTTTTCAACAGTCTTTTGTTTCTTCTATTCAAGTCTGGATGCAAATTATTTTATAGGTTAACTGTTTATCTTAATTTACAACATGACTAGATTGAGACATACATATACTGGTAATGTATAACTCCGTCGTGTCTACAAAGGCATTTACAGAGACAATAACATTCCTGGGGCTCTGACCTAACTAAATGGGTTAATCTTTTGATTTGTTAATAATATAATGACATCTGGGGAGTAAGTAGAAAGTAGCCTATGGAGCCTAATTGGAAGAAGTAAGACTGAGTGACAAGCCATACTGTGCCCTGTGGGCTTCCTGAATTCATTTCTATGATGTTCTTGTTTCCTGAATATCTTTGCATTATCTGGCTTTCCCTGTCATAAGGAACTGAACCCTCTGAAGACTGTGAACTCGGATGGACTTTTTATTTTCTTAAGTTTTATATAGCAGTTAATCTGTCACAATCATAAGAGAAGTAATTTCAGGTTATTTGGCCTCTTACTTAAAGAAATTGAAATAAAGCCCCTACAGATTTACAAAAGCCATAAGGAATTTTATTTAAAGCAAAACAACAGGAGAAAACAAGTACAATGCAAGGGACCAGAAGTCAATATGACTGAAAATATCCTAGACTCCCAGCTATCTTCAAGGACTTCCTCTTTGGGTTCCTTCTAGAGTTCAAGAAAAGGATGGCTTTGGATACTACAGGTATAGTTTGAATAGTTCTCTATTATGGTTGACAGGTTATATTCACTGCTCACTAATAATGCCCATTCCCATAGTACCTCTGAATTTAAATGCATACACACACACATTAGTGTATTATTCATAAAAATTTACTGGCAACATAGTTTTGTCTTATTATGTATGTGCCTAAAACTAGTTTGGGCTGTATCAGCTTTTCTATCCTTTACACTAGTTGTACTAGGAATATATTTCAGTAGAAACTGATTTTGATTTTCTTTTAAGAGATATGAAATCTGTTCCATTTTTCAGAGATGGGTATTTAAATTCCAATGCAGATAAATTTGTGAGATTTCTAGGTACATTGATCAAATAAGGTGTGTGTACATAGTAGATTCAAGTAAAGCAACTAGCCTACTTAATACATTATTAGAAAAGGAGGATGTGCATAATACAAACTAAATTTTGCCCTGGGATCCTAAACTATTCCCTATGTTTTACTGCCTTAGTAACTAATATGGATAGTTTGTAGCAAGAACAAGATTGCTACTAGGAATATAATTGCTCATGTAGCTCTTGGGTCTATGGAGCTAGTTTGTGGGAGAATTTGGAAAACTTTGGAGAAGGGACTTGGAGAAAGTCTGTAAGCAGCTGGTTGATTGTTGCGAGTAGTGAAGGGTTGGCTTATGAAGTTCAGGAGGGAACAAGAATTCCTCAGGATGTCTGCCGGCACCATCCACTAGCTGATTGTGCCACATGAGCACTCTCCTGAATTTATATGCTAGAAAATAAATTATCAGCTTTTGTCTGTACCCTGACAATTTCTGTGAGGTTGAATTTAAACATAAATAACTAATTAATTTGTACTTAAGGAATTTCCAGAAAATATAGCTGTGAAACAGTTATTGATGACTTATTTTAACCATATTTATACCTAAAAGTGGGAGCATTTTATGGGAGCAGAAAGATCTGAAAACACGAAATCTGGCTAAAAATGTATGATCTTAAAAATTGTAGACAACGAAGGTGTGGCTTTTAAAGAAATTGGAGTTGTTTCAAGGAAGTCAAATGGTCTGGGAAGATGACTTAGCCTGTAAAGTATTGCTTTCCAACCATGGGGACCCAGTGCAGATATCAGAACTCACAACAAAAGATTGATCAGTGGCATATGTCTTTAACCCTAAAACTGTATGAGATAAAGGATTCATTCATATAACTCCTCAAAAACACTCACAGTAGAAGGACTATAGAAATAAAAAGGAAAAACTCTCGTATATAGCAGAATGAAGGGCGGACGTACCATGTCTTAAAATTGGGAGATCCTTTCAAGCCATGCATTGCCTTACAACTGCAGTATTCGTGCTATAAATATTAGTTACTGTTTTCTTACTAAGTCACGATACCAGGCATGCACAACTTAAGGAATGGGAGTTTGTTTGGGATCTCATTTTCCTGGAAATCATTCCATGAGAGAAAACAAGATATACCAGAACCAAGCAGTTTGCATCATGATGGTGAAGATGTAAAGAAAAGCAGAAGATTATATAGGACAAAGGCCAGACATGCTATGGCACTCAAGGTTATGCCTTGGTAACTACCTTTTTAGCTCATATCTACAGCCTACCTTTCACTCTTTCCCAACAATGCTGTCATATAATGAATCTGCCATATAATGAAACCAATCATTATATCAGAGGCATTAGAAACGAAATTGTTTTCAGAAATCTGCACTTATCCCTTCAAGGTCATATTTACTTATTATCTAGAAATGCTTTCAAATAATAAAAGGTTGATTTGATGGAACCTGATACGAGTCTGTCAAAGATCCAGGAAGGGAACCACATGACCTTACTTACTTACTCATACCTGCAGAACTGTGAGCTACTGATCTGGGGAAAGGAAAGACATCATCTTCAGTTGTGTACTCACTGATGAGCTCAGCATAATCAAATGAAAAAAAAAAACTGTGGTCACACAGAACATCCTGTTTAGGACTAGAGGGACAGTTAGGGAGTCAAGAGTTCTTACTATTCTTATAGATGATCAGAGTTCTGTTCCTAACACCCACATTGTGTGGCTGACAACCACACAGATCCAAAGTATTTGTTGCTATCTCCTATCTTCTAAAGACATCTACATATGTGTCCATACACAACACACACACACACACACACACACACACACACACACACACACACACACACACACACACACACACTGCCATGAATGTGGAACAGGAATTATAAGGAAGGAGCAAGTGATAGGAGTTAAAAGGAATTGTCAACTTGACACTGATCACATCTTAACCTAATACATTCTATAGTTAGACACAAAGGCTTCTGATCATATTAAAATTCAAGTTGTGTTCAGTCCTGCTCCAATGATTCCCCAAATATTAGCATTTTCAACAAGGTCCAGTAGTCTAAATTTACAGTCTCATTTAGATTCCAGGCAAACTTTCAACTGTGAGCTCATATAAAGTCAAAAACAAAAATGGAACAGAGGAAACACGTGTATTCCAAAGGAGTGGAACAAGAGGATAGCAAGGGAATATCATGTCTTCTAAATGAACACCATGCATGGCATTGGTGCTAAGATTATTTAGCAGCTTGAACTACACCCAGGTCCCTTGGACCAGGGCTTTATTGACTTCTAATTTTCTGACTTGCTCTTTCAAAAAAAAAAAAATACAGTCCTAGATGGCCCTCTTTGTAGACTACAATGGTGGCTGTGTGGCATTAAAAGTTTTCTTTTTTCTTAGATAGGTGTAAAAACAGAGAGGTTTATGTCTTGTATGTACCGCGACAGGTTCCCCATGTCCTTTAGTCATAGGACAGTCTTTTCTTCTTGTTACTCAGTCATCAGTGCTGCCTCAGACTCCATGTGCTGGGATTGCAGATAAATGCTATCATGCCCAGTAAACTTGTTTTCTTTAATATGTATTTCTATAATATTGTTGTATTTTACAATGTGAAACTATCCCATTGATATAATGTAAAAATTGTATTTTCCTTGGTAAATATTTAAGTCACTGTATTGATCTTAAATGGATTTTTGAGAACTTATTTTGAACATATTAAATATTCTTGGCTGAATAATGATTCCTAGATAAGATATAGAATTAAATATTCTTCCTTCATTGTATTCAGTCTCACCTCAACTAAGTTCATTGTAGAAAGAATCAAAGTGAACCTGATATACTAATATTCTAATATTTATAAATTCTTTCTAGACAATCTGATAACAGTATCAATTTAATCACTAGTAAATAAAAGCCCAGGTGACTTTGTGTACCTCTAGTCATTATAAATATAATAGGCAAATAAGTTTTTAAAGACAAAACCCTTCAAAACTTTATGAATCCTATTAAGAAGAAAGTTGACCTTAAACATATTATATAGATTATGATTACTATTTATTAGAACAAATATTCTTCTAATAAATATCTTTTCATCTAGGATTTCTTCAAATATTAGTCTCAAACTGGTAACTACATTGCTGTCCATTCTCTCCGCAGTCACAGTGTGCAGAAGCGTGGAAGATGCTCTTGTGAGAAAGTGGAAGATGCTCTTGTGAGGAATGGAAGAGAAGGGAGGAGCACTTCCGGGGATATCTGCTGGGTCTACAGAGCAGCCCTCCAGGATCCAGACAAACACCCTGAGCTTTGTCTCAGTGTCTTGGTTTCAACTCTTCACTAGGCTTTTATTTTTCATTAGAGTAAAACTACAGAGAAGATGTGCATAAAAATGACACTGTGGGCTGATTTTATTTCCTCAGAAGGGCATGACCAGGTTCTCTTAAAGAACATGTGCTTCAAAGGCCATCAAATGAAAGACATTTAGGTCTAGATGATAGCACAATAATTAATTCTCAAAAATCACAGTGTTGTTTATTCACTTCATAATAGAAGAAATATATTTGCTGATTTATTCTAGTGTTTCTAAGTTTCCTACATCTTCTCTGCTTACATCAAGTCATTAACAACAAAAATAGCAAAGAAATTGTCTAGCATATTAATATAAACTTCTAAGAAAATTAATGCAGCTCACAATGGATTAATATTGTTTACACAGAAAGATGTTTCCAGGACATGATTTATCCCCAACAGTAATTTTGCAAATTGAATAGATCTGGAAAGTGAGTAGAATGTGCTAACTAAGTTACCTTTTTAGGGCAATATTTGCACATGGCTAAACAAACAGATCTTTGCAGCGCGTAATGAGTGCTTGCCTTCCCAAGCACTTTCTCCTCAAATTTGGATCACTGTATCATCATTAAGCAGGCATCCTTCTCAAAGGGCAGAGAGGGTTGCTGGCCTGGAGCCGCTTTGGCAGGCTCCCCCATGTTGTGGTCTGTTTGGTTCATCCACAGAGACATGGATTAAGATAGAATTATAGGAAATCCTATTGAGTAGAAGCCTACTGGATGGGAACAGGGAAAATTAATTTAAGCCTTTCTACTCCTTCAACATAGCCTTTTAAAATACTAGGTTACAGTGGTTCATTTCACTTGTGATTCTGATATAAGATACTAATGGACCTGACATTTGGAAAGAGACTGGCTTTTGTGTATAAGCTGTCACTGGCATGTCCTAAAAGTACCATTCCATGTGGACAGTCAGTATAATACCATTTCTTGGCTGGGGAATGTAGATTAGAAGTTACTAAATCCTTAGCCTGGATAGGTAACCATATTGAATTTCCATCTCAAAGAGTCAGAGGTTCTGATATGATTGACAGAATAGAAATGCTAACCAGGGCATAGTTACAGATATCATCATTTCTGGTCACTAAACTAATATAGGAGTTGAGGCTTAAAAGACATCAAGCATGCCTTTACTTTTAATAGACTAATTGTATTATACCCTTGAAATTATAAGTGCAGTCTCATTAGCTTATATACCGTGTGCTGCATTTGGATTTGAAGTTTTACTCAGAGGGGCGCTTGTGATGAATATAGACTCTCCAGTTAGAGGTGCTATTGAAAATCAATTTAATTCCAAGGGCTTTGACTTACTCAATAAATGACTCCTTCAATGACTTCCTAATGAGCTATTATTGCGAACGTGGCCTAGTTAGGGAGTAGGTCACTAAAGAGATATTATGTAAATATATACTTGACCTTGGCTCCTAACCTTCCATTCTGCTCTTAGGTGAGCAATCTGGATCTCTTATGCTCTCCTACCATGGTGTTCTGCCTCACTTCAGTCCAGAAACAGCAAACCTACCAGACCATGTACTAAAACGCTCTTAAACCATCAGTAAAAATAGATCACCATTTTTTTTTCTTTAAACTGATCCACTCAGATATTTGTCACTGGGACAAGAGTATGACCGATACAACACACATTTTGGTCAGTGGAACATGAGGGCCCACCTGATCCACTAGTAATAGTGACAAATTATTCATTTAAATCTACTATTTCCCCATGAACCATCAACAATACAGTTCACAGATGAGTATATAAGTGTAGAAGCATCTGTGTGAATCCTCCAAAAGAGTCATTGATTGAGCTAGGAGATGACATGAGCACATTCAAAGCTGTTTCTGCTAATGCTATTATTAATGTGTCATCTAGAAGTTTCAGCTGTCATTCAGAAAAATGCACGGATATTAATCTCAGGGGCAAATAAGAAAATGTAAAGGAAAACAGGGGAAGGGATAATGACAGAAAAGAATGAAACATTTGGAGTTTTGAGAAGAAATATTTAGTGATATATAATGAAGGAGAAGTTCCATATTACAAGGACAGGGATGTGTGACAATTAGTGAAGTGACTGCCAGCAGGCAGCCTAGTCCCCTTCCAGGGAATGCTCTGTCCTGCTGCTATAAGGAACAAGGGGAGGAGAGGAGTAACTCAGCTCCATGCTCACAACATGGATAGGTCGATGCCTGATCGCTCAGCTTGGCTTAGGATTTTAACTCAGTTTTGGAAGCCATAGACAACAAAAGCATCCAAAAGAACACTTTAAAACTTCGTGTTTGTCATAGTCTGGAAAGGGAGAGTGGGAAGGTAAACACAAAGATTGATACTGGGGCCCTGTCTGTCCTTCACATGAGACTGTCTGTACGAAACTTCTGGAGAGTAGGTGTGCTTCTCAATCATAAGCAATTTATGGGATTATTTTCATGTATATTGAAAAGTTGACTTCACTATGGCAGTGCAACAACAAATTTATAATGAATATTTTTAAGGACTAAATATGTCTTCTAATGCTTTAGCAATAAGTTGTGATTAAATAATGTAGAATGACTTCAGCCCTGACCATAATCAATGCTGCCCTCCTCTTCTCACACCAAATTCATTTGCTTTCTCTCCCTCTCTTCGTTACTCATGTATTCAGTGATGGTAGAGGCAGAAAGGTAAGAACAGCATCTAAATGTAAATTTTTCTTTTTAATTTCCATTATTTTCTTTTATAATGTATAAAATATTACTGTGAAAAATAAGAAAACTGTGTAATTTATAAAATAAAAATTTGGTAGTGTCATGTATGAATTATGTAGAAGGTTAAAGAAGACATTATACAAAGCAAGTTGTCTTACTGACCTAGCTAAGACTTTCTAATACCAAATTACATACATATGAAAGAAGTTGAAAACCTGGTCTTGTCCCTGGTTTTAATGGAAGTGCTTTGTATTTTTTGAGCTTTATTTTGATGTTGACTGTTGGCTTGCTGTAAGTGAGTGCCATGCTCAGTCATTATCGGCAAAGATTCTCCTGCAGCAGATAGAAACAAATAAAGATATCCACAGTCAGAAAATACACAGAGAGAAGAAGACATTAGAAAACTCATCCCTAAACAAAATATCTCTATCAAACTGTTCACCCCAGGGCTCAAAGAATCCTTAAGAGAAAGGAGGCAGAAAGAATGTAAGAGCCAGGGCAATGGAGGACACCAAAGAGACAGACAGAGCTTTCTAAATACAACTGGACGGATGCACATAGGGGTACACCGAGTCTGAGCCAGCATGCAGAGAACATGTTCAGGAGAGCAGAAGAGCATCTGCACTAGATATTCTCCTAGAGCTGAAAGAAAAGGAGGACACCTGCCCCCATCCTCGAGAAGGAAAAGACCTCCAATAGATAAGCACTTGAAAAGGGAAATTTCGTTTTCTTCAAGGGAATCTCAGTTCAAGTAACAAACTATGCCTGCCTCCAGATATCTTTCTTGGACCTTTTTTGGGGCTTTTTCCTTCTGTTTGTTTTATCACATTCTGATTTTTTTCATTTTTGTTTACCTTATCATATATATTTTATCCCTTAGATGCCTGTTTGTTTTTTAATGTTGGCCACATGTCCAACATTAGATAGGCAAATGAAAATGAGCACAAAAGCATATACACTGGTCACAGCACTCACAGGTATAGCTGAATAATAAATTCTTTCTTTTATCTTATAATTTCATATTTCATCATTATCCTTTAGATGCCTGTTTTTTTTCCTAAGGAGGTACAGCAAGGGCATAGATAGGGATAGGGGAGAGGTGGGGAGAACCGAGAGGAGTAGAGACAGGGGAAACTGTAATTAGGATATATTGTATGAAAATATGTTTTCTATAATAAATGAAAGAGCTATAAAAATAAAATATGGTTACATACATATTTATAAATGTCATAGAAGTATGTGGGGGACTCTTTGGAAAGCAAAGGGGGGCCAGCAGGAAGTTGGAATAGGACTAAATTCACTAATGGTTGTGAATATAATAAATATACATGACTTATATGTAGCAAATGTAATGAAAACCATAATTGTCTAATAAACAGATAAATAACAAATAATAAACAGATTTGTGCACAAAAATAAGTAAATGTCTACATTTTTAAAAAGTGAACCTGTATTCCCCTTAGCTTGTCATTCCCAATCAGTTAAGTCTTTCTGTTGAAGTAGGTGAATGTTGGTTTAGGAGTCTCTCCACTACCTAAGCAACACGGCTGCAAGCTGTATTGCACTTCAAGAATAAATGTTATCACAAAAGAACTGGCAATGGACTGCTGGGAATCTCCAGCAGCAGGTGATGACACATTTAAGAGTGACAGGCAGTGACTGGGTTATTGCTGTTTTGCAAAGCTAGCTGTCAGTTCACATTCCTAGCTGATTGCTAAATGACAGACCTATGGAAGACAGTGGTGTGAAATGTCCATTATCACTAACACTCAGGATTACCCCTAAGCAATGATGTCAGTGGTGCTCCACAGACACAACCAGAGAAAGCAGCAGCAGACACTCAATCTAACAGACAGGGATTCAGAACATGTTTTTATTCCCTGGCATGCATACGTCTTTCTACTGCTTAGTTTAAGTGTTTTTGATGAGTTTCAGTCTGTGTTTGGTTAGGCCTGTATTAACACTGCTATGTGGAATGTTAGCAGACAGACTTTTGTGTTCCATTATGCTGATTGTGCTATCAAATAGTATTCTGGTTTGAGAATATGTAGAACTTCCAAGGACTGTGCGAGATTTTCTCATGCCCCTTCTTTTTTTTATTTCTGTACCGTTTCTGACATTCTTCTTAACAATCTAGATGCGAATGTACTAAAATTCTACCATAGGTATATAGTCTAAGACTTACGAAGGCTTTGATGGAAGACATGATTCAAGACAATTAACTTGTGAAAACATTTATGAATAGATAAATGGTTTATGATGATTTATGAAATGGCTGAAGTTATTTTACTGTCCTAGTAAACATAGGTGGTGGATTAATGTAAGCTTAAGATCATGTATTGAAAGATCAAGGAATTATATAAAAGGCTAAAACAAGATAGATGAATGCAAACCACCTGGGAAATTTAATTCTCATTTTGAGTAGGAGAATGATGGTTAACTTTGACATAAGAAAGTCCTGGAACAATTCTGTTACATTTTGTAGTTTTTCTATGCTGTAAATGAAAATCAGTCTCTTACTTAGGATGACCTGTGTCTAACAGGAAGACAGAATGACTTGCTCTGATGTTGATCTCTACTCTCACATAAACTCATGTCTCTCAGCACAGCATTCATGGAATAATTGTTTCCTGTGATTGCAAATAGATGTCACTCATTTAATACATTTGAATATAAAACGACATTAACATTTTAGAAGGATTAAATACATGGAATAGTATGATCAATAAACCTATAATGCAAAGAATTCATTTATATGTTGTATGTTTCTTCTCGCCAAGGGTTAGACTGTAGATGTTTTTGTTCCATGTGTTGACTCATGGGGATAGGGGATTATTGCAGGAGGCTGTACCTCTAACTGAGGAACTGTTGGCAATGGGGAATGAAGAGTTACTTTCCCTTGGGAGCTGGCCATTAGAGCAATCTGTTACTTGATTCCCCACACATGCAAATCTGCATCACTAATTAGACCCAATGAGTTATCTAAGGAACTAAAGACAAGAAATTGCAGCAAGATATGTGGAGGAGCCTAGTGAAACTGGAGGGCCGGGTTAGGTGGTAAGATAGGATCAAGATATATTGTTTACATATATGAAGATTTTATGGAATAATAATTTAAAAATATAAAAAATGATTAAGCTTTTCTAGTTCAGTTAGTACCACTGCCACTTTCTGCCTCTATCTTCTCTAGTAAGCAGTGCCAAACAGTTTAACATATTTATATAAATATAATATTTAAATATGAGACATGTGATCAACTATATGAAAAATAAATTTAATTTGGGGATAATAATAAATACTGTTTGTACTTAATAATCATTACTATTTTTAGAAATAAACTAATGAATATAGTTTTATCTAAAATTATGAAACAGTTGTACCTGTGAATGTAACTCATGAATATTTAAATTAATAATGCTTTATTTGTTGTGGTTAGATGCAATTGTGTTTGGATATTGTAACCTTATAGAAGCTCAAGAAATTGTATAGACTTTAAGTATTGTCACTTTCTCTGTACGATGGTTTTTATTTGTAAGTTCTTTATATTAATACTCTTTTAATAAGAATTGCACAGGAAAGCTGCCACTTATTGAAAGAAATGTGAAAATTATTTTAGTTTCTTACATATGACTGACATCATTGGTTACCCAAGATGGAGGATTATGTATAGAAATTTAATATATAATACAAGGAAGTTTTAAGAGTAACATTAGTAATAAAGTTACTTCAAAAGGATATGAGCTTCAGGATTTGAGTGGTCATGATGAGGGAAATCCCTGGGTGACTAGTAACTACCTGAAGTCTGAACTGCTCTTTAGTGATGGATACAGTTACTCAGGACTATGTGGTTTTACAAACCACAGAAGAAGCCAAGTTCCATGGAAACATAGAGTTCTCAGGATTTCTGGGCCAAGGAACTGGCAATGGCTTGCATTATGGTGCAACCTGGAAACTTTGCCATGCGTGTGTCAGACCTGAACATTTTCTATTCTGGACAGTAGAAAATTGCCAATAGTAGGCTGCAATGTTGCATCAAAAATATTAAATAGAATAACATCTATTATCAATTGTTGCCTTGTTTGGAAACTAGAATGAGAGATACTATGTCTTATTCTAGAATTTAAATATAGACTATAACAGACACATATGGAATTAGTGTTTTAAAATAACAATGCATATTTACAGAAGTAAAAGCAGATTAGACTTCAACAACTTGGTTAAGAATATATGCAACATAGATATTTTTAAAATGAGTTTTGGAGAGTAATGCGCTATCTTTTCATGATTTTGGAAACATTTATAGTTTTCCTAGGGGCATAAAATGTCTTTTGTTCTTTAATATTTTTAATAAGTTGAAACGTAATATAGCCTATATTTTATTGGATATTTTATTTATTTACATTTTAAATGCTATTCTCTTTCCTGTTTTCCCCTCCAGAACTCCCCTATCCCATCCTCTTCCCCCTCCATCTTTGAGGGTGTATCCTCCACTCATCCACCTACTCCCACCTCACTGCCCTGGGATTCCCCTACACTGGGGTATCAAGCCTTCATAGGAACAAGGGCCTCTCTTCCCATTGATGTCAGACAAGGCCATCCTCTGCTGGACCATGGGTCCCTCCAATGCTCTTTGGATGGTGGTTTAGTCCCTAAGAGCTCTGGTTGGTTGATATCGATGTTTCCCCCTTTCCAGGTCTCCTCTTTGGAAACCCGCTATCCCCTCCCCCTCCCCGCCTCTGTGAGGGAATTCCACCTCCCACCCACCCACCCACCCACTCCCGTATTCCCACCTTGACATTCCCCTTTACTGGGGCCTCTTACACCCTCAGGTCCAAGGGCCTCTCCTCTCCCTGAT
>CM052713.1:71229118-71281722 GCA_028551405.1 Uromys caudimaculatus | reverse complement strand
ATCTAGAACCTTACTCTCAGTCCAGCGGTTACTGTAAAGTGAAATTTGGTTAACTTGTTGAAACTTGAAACTTTTGGACTAATATTCACTTATCAGTGAGTACATACCATGTTCATTCTTTTGTGATTGAGTTACCTCACTCAGGATGATATTTTCAAGTTCCATCCATTTGCCTGCAAATTTCATTAAGTCATTGTTTTTAATAGCTGAGTAGTACTTCATTGTGTAAATGTACCACATTTTCTGTATCCATTCCTCTGATGAGGGACATCTGGGTTGTTTCCAGCTTCTGGCTATTATAAATATGGTTACTATGAACATAGTGGAGCATGTGTCTTTATTCCATGTTGGAACGTCTTTTGGGTATATGCCCAGGAGTGGTATAGCTGGGTCCTCAGGTAGTATTATGTCCATTTTTTCTGAGGGTCCGCCAAACTGATTTCCAGAGTGGTTGTACCAGCTTGCAATCCCACCAACAGTGGAGGAGTGTTCCTCTTTCTCCACATCCTCACCAGCATCCTTCTTATCATGGCACACATACCAGACCTAGGTTTAATGTCAGTACAAGAAACTAGCAGGAAGCATGTACACAAAAGGAAAATGTTTATAGAAGCAAGAGATAACATCATATAAAAGACAGAAGAGACCAATAAAATGGTAAAATTCAAAAGGAAGCATCACAAAATCCTTCTCTTTTTCTTTTTAATCATAGTCATAGACATGTAACCCATGATAAATTCTGGAAGGGAAAAAAAAAGTCTTCACCTACATATCAGCAGTAAATGTGATCTTGTTCATTTAAGTTACTATATAGCAGCAGTTTAAATTATCATGAGATGGCAAGCATATTCTCATCTAGATAAACATGACTTGACTTCAGAAGAATCCATCTACTCCTTCCAATGATGTACAAAGTTTGTTTAAATTCAGTTAAATTTCTAAAATATTCACAAATAACCCTTCAAGCTTTTATGTGACCAGTTACAGTGAAGTGGTTTTCCTTGCTATGATAAATTTTCTCAGTAGGTATACAATGTTTAGGCAGTAATGTAAAGAGCACAGAGTTTCTTTTCCCTTCACTGATAAGATGTTCTGTTACACGATATTGTGCTGTTCCCAACCTACATGACATTTTAACCATCAAAATGAAGAAACAAAAGCAAATGAATAAAGACAAAGCAAAAGCAAACAAAACCCCTGCAGGGTGCTACGAGATGGCTCTGTGAGTAACATCATTGCTATACAAGCATAAGAACCTAAGACGAAATCCCCAACACCCATATAGAAGGATGACTCTGATAGTAGACATCTATAAGCAGTAGTCCAGCACAGGGTGATCATGGACAGGAAGATTTTAGGAGCTTGTTCTCTAGCCAGCCTCCATTATGTGATGATGAGCTATAGGCCCAGTGAGAAATTCTAACTCAAAAAGCAAGCTGAATAGTAATAGGGGAAGAGATCTGTGTAGACCTCTGCACTGCACAGGTCCTGGCATGCTCACACATATCAGCTCAAACACAGGCACGTGTGTGTGTATGTGTGTATGTGTGTGTGTGTGTGCACACACACATACAACCCCCTCACAGAACATATGGAAAAGGAAGAAGGAAGAAAACACGACACAGCCTTCGTTGTATCCAAAAGACACGATTTAGCTTTGCAAATACAAATTATTAGAGTTCCATCCACAAGTTCTCACATCACTTTTTTCCTGAGAGAAGCCTTGATAAGCACTTCCCTTCCCTTGAAGCATCATAATCTCATTAATATCATAACCTAGGTGAAGATTTACTTGTAAGTAAGCCGAGTAAAGTACTATGCATGGGGCAGTAATGGGTGATGCATGATGGTATGGAAGATGGATAGACCTACAGACGTAGACATTCAGTATGACAGCCTGGGACCTCATGTGTCATGTCTAAGCTTAAAGATTGACTTGAAAATACATTCAGAACCTTCAAAATGATTAGTTCCTTAAACATAAGTGTTGACACTGTTTCCTTAATAAAATCACTGTGAAAATCTGAGCATTTCCCTGTTTTAAGATGTTTACTTCACTGAAGCGTCTCCAATTAGATTCTTTGTAACTGAAGAGAAAGGGGCGGGACCTGAAATACTTTCTCACTCCGTGATCTTCCAAAGCCTGGCTGGAGAAAAATATGTCTACATAACTTCCTTTTATTTCTGGCAAAACTTTAGTTTTTTTTTTCTAATTATCACCAACTGTAGCAGATTCAGTAGTTTTTGCCTCTAACTTTATATGTCTTTAACTTTAACACTTTTGTGCCTTCTAAATGAAGCTTTGGGTCTCAAGATGGGAAACTGTTTGGAAAGCTAGGTAAGAATTAAGTCATCTTTTTCTTTACAAACTTTTGTATTGGTATTTAGCACAATACAAATAAAGCACTCAATACCAGATTTTGGACACCTGGACATCATTTGATTTAAAACATATTTTCCACTTTGTTGGTTTTCTTTCTAAGAAATTGAAGTTAAGAAAATTTAATTTTAAATACACTATCATGTACCAACTTGCCATTGACAGTGATTCAGAAAGTTCTTCATATTATGTTGAACAATTGTCCTCAATTGGAGTGAGTAACACTTTTAGCTCATTTATTTATACTACTTATATTGTAATGATAATAAAACATGTGCAGAAAAAATAGCTTAAACTTAAGAATCTGTCGTGTAATCAAGACTTTTCCATGTAGTTATGGAAACAGCACATTCATCAAGTCTCTGGGCATATTTTCCTCGCTCAGGTTGTATTTGGTCTGTTTAACATTATCTTTTTTTCTCACTTTTATAAGATTATACTCAAGCAAAAGTTAATGTGGGGAAAAAAACAAACTAGCAGCAGCCATATTGACTTAGAGCTGGTGTGTTTCCTGAAAGTGGTAGTTTGGATAAATGTTAGAACACTGTGAATTCCCATAAGCTGCAACGGAACTCTCAGTACATGGCAAAGACATATATTTGAATTTTATGTTTTTAAAAATTTATTAATCATATTTGTTTATGTTTCAAATGTTGTTTGCCTTCCGAGTCTCCCCTACAGGAACCCCTCACCTTATCCTGTTCCTTTTGCCTATAAGAGGGTGCTCCCCCACCCACCCAACTACCCACTCCTGCCTCACCCTTCTAGCATACTTCTTCTCTGGGGCATCAAGTCTCCACAGAAACAAGCACCTCCCCTTCCCACTGACGCCATATAGGTCAACCTTCTGCTACGTATGTAGTGGGAGTCATGAACTGGCCCATGTATTCTCCTTGGTTGGTGATTTAGTCCCTGGGAGCTCTGAGGGGTACAGTTTGTTGATATTGTTGATCTTCCTATGGGGTTGCAAACCACTTCAGCCCCTTCAGCCCTTCCTCTAACTCCTGCATTGGGGTCCTTGGGCTCAGTCCAATGGTTGGCTGTGAGTATCTGTATCTGTCTTAGTCAGGTTCTGGTGGAGTCTCTCAGGACAAGCATACCAGGTTCCTGTCTGCAAGCACATCTTGGCATCAGCAGTAGTGTCTAGGTTTTGCTGTCTGCAGATGGAATGGATATCGTGGTGGGGAGTTCTCGAGATGACCTTTCCTTCAGCTTCTCCTCCATTTTTGTCCCTGTATTTCCTATAGACAAGGACAATTCTGGGTTAAAAAGTTTGAGAGGGGCAGATGGCCCCACCCCTTCACTGGCAACCACGTCTATCTACTGGAGGTGGTTTCTTCAGGTTCTATCTCCTGCTGTCGGATATTTCAGCTGATGTCCCATTGAATCCTGGGAACCTCTCACATCCCTGGTGTCTGAGACTTGCTAGTGGTTCCCAAGTTAACCAAGCCCAGTGCTACCAACCTTCTCCTGGCCCTCTGACTTCCGTTTCTTCCCATACCTGGTCCTGCACTTCCATTTTCCTCCCTTCCTCTCTCCCATCCAGGTAGACCCCTCCCTCTGCCTCCTGTGATAATTTTGTCCCCCCTTCTATGAGCATTTGAAGCATCCACACTTGGTCTTCCTTCTTCTTAAGCTTCATTTTGTTTGTGACTTGTATCGTGGGTATTCTGAACTATTGGGCTAATATTTACTTACCAGTGAGTACATACCATGCGTGTCCTTTTGGGTCTGGGTGCCTCACTCAGGATGGTGTTTTTTAGTTCCATCCATTCGCCTGCAAATTTCTTGAAGTTGTCATTTTTAATAGCTGAGTAATATTCCATTGTGTAAATGTACCGCATTTTCTGTATCCATTCCTCTGATGAGGGACATTTGGGTTGTTTCCAGCTTCTGGCTATTATAAATATGGCTGCTATGAACATAGAGGAGCATGTATCTCTATTACATCTTCTGGGTATATGCCCAGGAGAGGTATAGCTGGGTCCTCAGGTAGTATTATGTCTACTTTTCTGAAGGTCCACCAAACTGATTTCCAGAGTGGTTGTACCAGCTTGCAATTCCACCAGCAGTGGAGGAGTGCTCCTTTTTCTCCACATCCTCGCCACCATCTGCTGTCACACCTGAGTTTTTGATCTTAGCCATTCTGATTGGTGTGAGGTGGAATCTCAAGGTTGTTTTGATTTGCATTTCTCTGATGACTAAGGATGTTGAACATTTCTTTAGGTGGGGGCTGTGGGAAGCCTTTGTGGGCCCTGCAGGGCACCACAGTCGCCTCAGGGTGCCACGGACGGGCTAGCCAGAGCACAACTGGGGTTCCTGCCAAGACCGGGGTGCTGGGCTAGCTGCTTAGGCTTGGGTGAATGGGTACCATCTGGGAGCGCTGGGAAGCCCTCTCAAGAGATTAGATGCAGCTCCTTAATCGAGGGCTAGATCCCTTGCTTCCCATGGCGGGTCCAGATGAAGAGACAGTCCATAATTCTAAGACGTTTATTTTCATCATCGTGTGGAATGGCATGGATGGAATTGTACCCCAGTCTTTCTGGGAGAGGCGAGGCAGATATAGTAACTGGGAAGGGGCATGGCTAAGCCTCTAGGTGTCTCATTAACATGGGGATGGCTTGGGGCTGTGTGGCCACGCCTCTACCTGAGGAGTGGTCCGTGACCTATGACTGGAGCCAAAGCCTCCTGGGAGCGTTGGCATAAAGTTTTCAGATCCCTTGTGGATTGTTCCACTGGGTCACCCAGATTTTATGCCTGTGCTCAACCGAGTGCCAGATTGCCTGTCACAGATCACTGCCCCACAACAGCCCATGATTAATACATCAGTTTAATTAAAGCACACTTTTTATAAGTACCTAGCTCTCTTGCAGCAGGCTAAAGAACTGAGTAACTTTTTTGGTTTATAGCACTGCAACAGAGGTATGCAAATGCTTAGTAGGCTTACTTTGCATACTTAAGACCCAATCTATGGTAATGAAAGTAGTTAGCCATATTCTGTGGATTGCACATAATTTCAATGGAATGATAATGAAAGATCATTCACCTTCAGCTCTCATCACCAATGACTCCACTCTGGTCGAAGACTCACCTGTAAATCTGGCTCTCAGTGGATTCTGTTTGGGAATTCAGTGCCAAGAGGAAGTGATCATATATCTATTTGATTCCAGTATTTAATGCCTTCTGCAGAGAATCATTGTTGGATGTTAATTTATTCAGTCACATTTGCTCTCCTACTCATCGTATAGGTGTAAAATGTCATGGCGGTAGTACTGTGGAATAGCTTTAATTTTGTGCTTTACTACTTCTAAGTTCTAAGATTTTTTAAATTAGTTAACTCAGTTCTAAGGTTTTAAAATTAATGCACATAATTTTCCAATTATGTATTTCCTTACAAAACCATACAAATTTCTCAGAAAACCTAATCTGTGAAACAATATGTTCTCCTCATTGTCATATTACCCCCAACTAAGATTACATACATCAAGGAGTGGGTGAGAGAGGACTTACGTTAGTTGGTCTGTGTTTGTTCTGTACCATTTCTTGTACTATCGTTACATTCTTAATAATTAAATACTAATTTTCAAATGTTTTTTCTTTCTCTGACTTTGCAACAGGTATATGTGAATTTAAGTTTTGGTTTGAATTAAATGATTTTTTTCATTCATTAATTTTTGTCTTGAGGAATGAATACTTAGACTTATAAGAGCATAGCATTTAAGTGACAAAATGACCCCAACTGAGCAGCTTTAAACTAATTTGAAATTTCTCTTTATTAACATTTTGCTGAGCAGCTGTTAATATTAAAACATAGTTTTGTTTTTATATATTTAATTTTTCATAATGATGCTTTACAACTTTAATGTTTCTTAAGTTCCCATAGATGATTTCTATAACAGCCTTTTTTATTGTGAATTATCTATTTTGCTATTACATCATATCTGCCTGTTTGTGGCTCTATGTATACTTCCTATTTATTTTCATGAGTTTATCTTGAATTAAATCACAAATAAGAATGCTGTCGTTATAAATGTCTATAAATTCTACTGGAGCTCCATTTACATAATGTTATCTTTGCAAACCCTTCAAATTTTAGAAATCTTATTCTTATTTTTTCATTAAAACTAAAAGAGTGTATTTTACGCTACATCAGCTCATGCCTCATAAATATTTTTGTTTTATTCCATTTCAAAATATTCTCTATAATAAAGATTCCTTAGTATTGCTCTACCTTGGTAGAATTTTATGGTGTTAACCAGTTACTATATTAGTAGGAAAAATTAACTGAACTGGATTTACTTAAAATATTGTACAAAATTTAATTAGTCCATGTTCCAGTTCTTGATTTTGCAATTATGTTACAGATCAGCAAAAATTGAATTTTTGTATGTTATTACCTCTTTTCCAAAAGTAGAGATTGTAAATGGCCTCATAATTATCAATAAACTGAAAAATGTAATTTAATATTTTTCTTATTATTACTTTGGTATTTTTCTTTTTTGTACACTCATTATATATTATTACTCTAATATGAGACTTAAGAATACAGAAAACATTTAATTTTCCCAATGGCTTTGAGAATTTCATATCTGCACACAAAGAAATATAATCATTATATACCCTATTTAGCTCCAAACCTGTCCATATTACCTCCATCCTCTCTCTTATCACTATTTTCCTTCTTTCCTTCCTTCCTTCCTTCTACTCTTTTGGATAACCTACTAGGTCCAAATAGTGCCACCCATAAGTAAATGGTGGGTATGGACCTATTCAGTGAAGCATAATTGGCTACACCCTCTGACATAGCTAGGATTACTTTTGCCATTAAGAAACACCATGACCAAAGAAAATTGGAGGGGAAAGATTTATTTGGCTTACATTCCCACATTGTAGTCTGTCACTGAGAGAATCAGGACAGGGACTCACACAGTGCAAAACCTGGAGGTAAGAGCTGACAAAGAGGCCATGGAGGGGGTGCTGCTTACTAGCTTGCTCCTAATGGCTTGCTTAGCCTAGTTCTTATAGAACCCAGGACAATCAGCTCATGGGTGGCATTACCCACCATGCTCTGGGCCCCACCTCATCAATCACCAATTAAGAAAATGCCTTACAGACTTGCCAGCAGCCTGACCTTATGAAATAATTTTCTTAAATGAGCTTTTCTCCTTTCAGATACTTATCTTAAAAGTTGACATGAAACTCTCCAACATAGCCTCAGAGACTGATTCTCTTTTCCCAGCAATCAACTGTCAATTGTCTCTCAGTAAGGAGGAGTATCAGGTGATCTTTGACCCCATTCATGCCAGAATTTTGCTGGGCTTAAATTTGTGCAGGCTGTAAACCTGTACCTACTTCTGTGAGATCATGTTTGAGGCCGCCATGCCAAGTCTAGAGTAAGGCACTTTACTACACTCCTCTTCTATACCCAGCCTTCCACTTTTATGTAATCTTCCTTGATCCTTATGCTAGAAGGAGGTAGATCCAGGTTTTCCATCTATAGCTGAGTATTCAGAGGCACTTATGACAGGCAATGTGACCAGTTTTGAGCATTAACCACTACCTACTATGAAAGGAAGCTACTCTAAGGTTGAGATTAGAACCATATTATAGGCATAAACATAAATATTTAGTAGTCACTTTGACATCACAATAGATTCCCTAGTGTGACCAATAACCTTTCTAATTGCAAGGTTTGCTTTTTTTTTTTTTTAATATTCCTTCTTTTTATTTAATTTTATTATTATTTTTTTTACACTCCAGATTTTATTCCCATACTGATCCACCCTCCGACTATTCCACATTCCATACCTCCTCCCCAACCCCTGCCTCCACAAGGATGTTCCCACCCCCACCGCCCACCCCACCAGACCTCTAAAATCCGTTTGGTCTCCAGTCTCTTGAGAGTTAGGTGCGTGTTCTCTGACTGAATCCAGATCAGGCAGTCCTCTGCTGTATATGTGTTGGGGGCCTCATATCAGCTGGTATGTGTATGCTGCCTGGTTGGTGGTCCAGTGTCTGAGTGATCTCAGGAGTCCAGGTTAATTGAGACTGCTGGTTCTCCTATAAGGTCGCCTTCTTCCTCAGCTTCTTCTAGCTTTTCCCTATTTCAACCACAGGGGCCAGCAGCTTCTGTCCATTGGTCAGGTGCAAATATCTGCATCTGACTCTTTCAGCTGTTTGTTGGGTCTTTCAGAGTGCAGTCATGCTAGGTCCCTTTTTGTGAGCTCCATAGCCTCCATTATAGTGTCAGGCCTTGGGGCCTCCCTTTGAGCTGGATCCCAATTTGGGCCTGTTGCTGGACCTTTTCCTCAGGCTCCTCTCCATTTCCATCCCTGCAGTTCATTCAGACAGGAACAATTAGGGGTCAGAGTTTTGACTGTGGGATGGCAACCCCATCCCTCACTTGATGCCCTGTCTTTCTGCTAGAGGTGGGCTCTAAAAGTTCCCTCTACCCACTGTAGGGCATTTCATCTAAGCTCCCTCCCTTTGAGTCCTGAGAATCTTTCACCTCACAGGTCTTTGGTACATTCTGGAAGGTTCCCCCAACTTCCTACCTCACAAAGTTGCCTGTATCTGTTCTTTCTGCTGGCCCTCAGGGCTCCAGTCCTTTCCCCCCACCCAATACCAGATCATATTCCCCTCTTCCCCACCTGACCCTGCCCCATTTCCTTCCCAGGTCCCTCCATCCCTCCTTGTGATTGATTTCTTCTCCCTCCCAAGTGGGACTGACACATCCTCACTTGAGCCCTTCAGCTGTTGACCTACTGAGTTCTGTGGACTGTATCTAGAGTGCTCTGCATTTTTTTTTTTTGTTGCTAATATCCACTT
Source organism: Uromys caudimaculatus (assembly GCA_028551405.1). NCBI lineage: Eukaryota > Metazoa > Chordata > Mammalia > Rodentia > Muridae > Uromys > Uromys caudimaculatus. Next base: position 71,272,514 of record CM052713.1, on the reverse strand, counting down.
ATTTGTGAGTACATACCATGCAGCACATCCTTTTGGGTCTGAGTTACTTCACTTAGTATGATATTTTCTAGTACCATCCATCTGCCTGCAAAACTCAGAATGTCCTCGTTCTTAATAGCTGAGTAGTATTCCATTGTGTAAATGAACCACATTTTCTGTATCCATTCTTCTGTCATGGGACATCTGGGTTGATTCCAGCTTCTGACTATCACAAACAAGTGGAGCATGTACCACTGTTGCATGGTGGGGCATCTTTTGGGTATATCCCCAAGAGTGTTATTGCTGGATCTTCTGGTAGATCTATTTCCAATTTTCTGAAGAATCTTGATTTCTAGAGTGGTGTACTAGTTTGCAGTCCCACCAGCAATGGAGGAGTGTTCTTTATTTATAGTATTAGATATGAATTCTTCCCAGTGGGGCCATCATCAAATCCAATCAGAATGTAGTTGCTTACATCAGTTTTACTATAGCAGTTAATGGACCAGTTAAGACCACTGATGTCTTTTCTTCCTGTGCATAACAGTTTCTTATACACTGAAAGCTACTCAGGAAAGAGAAATTTGTCCACAATCAAACATTGGACAGAGCTTGGAGAGTCTTGTGGCAGAGTTGGGAGGAATTATGAGGAACTTGGTTTGGGTAGGAACGCCACAGAAAGACCAACATAGTCAACTAATCTGGAACCTTGTGTGCTCCAAGAGACTGAACCACCAATAAGGAGCTGGATCTACTCCGCCCCGTGCACACATATGTAGCAGATGTGCAGTTCTGTCTTCTGTGGGTCCCCTGCAACTGGAAATGGGCTGTCCCTAAATCTGTTGCCTGCTTATGGATCCCATTCCTCTAACTGGGCTGCCTTGTCTGGCCTCAGGGGAGAGGATGCACCTAGTCCTGCAATGACTGATGTGCTGGTTGGGGGTTGATGTCCAGGGGAGACCGCTGTTCTCAGAGCAGAGGGGGATAGGTAGAAGTGTTCTCTGAGGGGAGGACGGGAAGAAGGGGGCAGCAAATGGGATGTGAAATAAATAAATAAAATAATTAACGGAAAATGTTGGAATTTTTTAGTACTGTAACTGAAATTGCAATTAATACTACATAGCAAGTACTTCTTGCATTTCTCTTTGTTGTCTCTTTTTTCAGCAATGAGAGTACAAACAATGCCTCATGCATACAGCGCAAGCTCCTCAACACAGAAATACAACCCAAGTCCTGGGTCTAAGTAGTGAATGACCATTCTAGGTTAAATGTTGTAAATAGTTTTCCACTTTATCCTGGCTAAAAAAATATTACTCCATTTGCTCATGACAAGCATCCATGTGCAAGCATTCCTACGATGTCTTCAAGGCAGCTCTGTATAGAGAAGACTGAATTTTACACGTAGATAAAACTCTGGTCTAGAAGTAGGCACTAGGCTCAGACATGCCTGGACAAGCCACTTGTTTTGCTTGGTTGCCTTAGCTTCCATGTTCCCCTTCTCTAAATATATCTCAAGGCCGAGTAATCCTCTCTTCATGAACTCCATGAAAGATTACTGCAAAGCTGTACCGCTAAACAAAAATTAAAGTTAATTAGCTCTGAGTTCGTTCTACTCATTGTATGATGCTTGAAAGGCTTTGCTGCTTTAATTTAAAATCCCTCACAAAAGCAACTGGGACTTTGCCATTTTTTTTTAATATCCTCGAACATTCCGATCCTTTAAACTCTGTCCAACAGCTTTACACAGCACATGACTCTCGTTAATAGCCTCACTGATGGGTGATGGCACGACTTTCACCACCGATTACATCAAAATAAATTAGTTGCTCTGTATGTTTAAAAACACACAAAAGCTTAAAAATTTGGAGATTTTTTTCTTTCTGTATCTTTTCACTTGTATTATGATTCATTTTTAATGTGACCATGTGACTTCTTCATGCACTTAATAATCACAGTTCATCATTATTTTTCAAAGTGGTATTTCCAAGATCCACTGAACTTCAAACAAAATAAGGATTCAGGTTTAGCTTTGTCTAGAATTTTACTCCTTAGAATTTTCCTCTCCCTTGTGAATCACTCTATATGTGTGTGTCGACATTCAAATTGTTTACAACTCTTGTTTGATAATTTATTTTTCTCAATATAGTATAACATTCTGGAAGAAACATGTCTGGGCCATTCGGTGAATTTTCCATTGTGCAATCCCGGTGAATTATTTTGACTATCAGTTCCTGATTTATTTATTTGTTCACTTCTTAAGCATGGAGGGTTGATGATTTTATTACATCTAATCATGGTTTTGCTAATCCATCAGATAGTAATGTGTTCAGGACGATTGGTATAGATAAACGTATACTCACAGTTTTTGAATGAACTCCAAAATATCTCCTGAATAGTAGCTTATTTCTATTGATTGGACAGTGATACACTTAGTGTACTGCTATGAATATCTGAAATCTTACCTTATTTTCAAATTAAACTTCCATTCAGTACACACTCATGTCTACAGGAATATGATGCATTTCCTATTCCTGATCCACCACCCCCAAATCCTAACTGAATACTATCACGCTTGAAAAGACATTCTTGTGTAATTCTAAAGCAATCTGTTTCAACGACTATGACTTTGTTTTCTGTAAGACGGATTTAGTGTTTGGCACTAACAATTAGTCTATGTTGTGGCTTACTTTTTCTATGCTTTTTCTTCCTATTTCTCTTGTTCCTGACACCAACTCTTACTGTAACTCTGCACCCTCAGTTGACTGTGTAAGTTACACTCAGCCTTGAAAACAGCCCTTTACTTACTTAGGAAAACGCTTGAATACTTCCTATCAGGCCCCTGAATATCTTAGGCAAACATCCATGCATGGAAGCTGTTTTTTTTGTTTGTTTGTTTGGTTGGTTGGCTGGGTTTTTTTGTTTGTTTGTTTGTTTGTTTGTTTGTTTTTGAGATTAGCTGTCTGATACAAGACAACTCATTGTAAGTTGAAGCTCTAGTTCCTATGTGAAGGTGAGACTCATACTTTTCAAAAAGGATAGCCCTGTTTAGCAGATGTGATTCCTTGTCTAATGTGTTTTCTGGGCCTTGGAGGAAAACAAAAGAGAAAGTCTGGAAGAAGTAGCAAGTACCTCCTACAGGCATGAGAAATGTCCTTAACACAGGAAGTCTTATTTTCACTCAGCTCATTTGTGCTCAGCTTTTCAACTCTTTTAGCTAAGTAGATTAAAAACTCACAGATGCTGATGTTAATTAACTTACTTCTAAAGGAAATAAGGATATGAAAGTTCTTGAATGTCCCTGGGTTAGCTTTATCATCCTATTCTTTTCTGTATTTTAGGAATGGCTGCAATGTGCTCCTTCTGCTTACAGTATGGAACAGCATCTTAGAGGCATAGGGAGGAGATGATGCTTAGATCTACATAGAAGTTTTCCTTGGAAGTCTCACATTTCAAACGTACTACAAAATGTATCTCTGTTGTCTACTGGAAGTAAGGAAGATGAGTGACTCAGGAGAAGGCACATACATTATATTGGGTAGTTCATTCATTGCAATCTAGCAATTATATTCAAAGTCTCTCATTTACCCATGTGAGCTACATTAAACTAGCTCTCACTAAAACTCTCTCAAGAAGCTACCTACCAATCTTAAAAGTTTCAATGCGATGATGGTCACAGAGAAAAACTAACTACTCTATAGTACTTACCAAGTTGTATATCGCATCTACTTTCCAATATAACTTAATTTCATAGTTTTATTTTATGCACATTGGGTGCATTTGATAGGACTTGAAAAACATACTAGGTTGTATTCAATTTATGTTGTCCTGGGAAAAGCAAATGAAAAAAATATTGTTAGTGTAGTAATCTTAAATTAGCTTAGTATTCCAATTAATATATATGTATATATGATTCAACTAATATATATATATATATATGATTCTTAGGAAAAAACTAGGATTACCTGTATCAAATCATTAGGATATACTTCTTAATCATTTTGATAGATAGCTTTTTATATTTTTAATTGAACAAAAAGAAAGAAGTTGTTTCTGTATAATGACTTTTCTGACAGCAGTGCTGAGCACATGTGGCAATTTTAGTAAGCAATATCATGTAATGTCAATCCATGGCCTGAAATCAGATGGGAAAGATTGATATTATACTTTATCCACTGGGAGTTCAATGCTAAATGAACTAATACATGAATGTATTCACAAATACAGCTTTGGTAGCCTTCCTGCAAAGGTTACCAAGTTAATAGTTAATATACTACTTACAATGTGTTTGCAGAAATCTCGCCTCATGCTTACACTTATTTTTCTCATCCATTTGTTTAAACACCAAGCCTTGGGCTGGAGAGGTGGCTCAGTGGGTAAGGCTCTTCCAGAGGTCCTGAGTTCAATTCCCAGCAACCACACGGTGGCTCACAACCATGTCTAATGGTATCTGGTGTGTCTGAAGACTGCAACAGTGTAATCATAAACATAAAATAAATAAATAAATAAATCTTTAAAAAAAGATAGTGCCACTCTCCATGGGTCAAGCACATGAGTCTATGGGGGTCATATTTAAAAAAAAATAAAAAACAAAAAAACAAGACTCCACAATGCCATATGACCTTTAACAAATTTCCATCTTTCCTTCCGTGGTCCTCAGCCTGTATATTTCTTTGCCATTGGAAAAGGCAAGATTGCCTTCATGTTTCCTTCATTGCATGCAGACAGAAGGGCATTCAGCAACAAAGAAAGTTTCCTTTGTGTAATTTTTTTTCATTAGGGTGGAACATCTGAGCATTTTTTTTTCTTTACTAAAACATAATTGGAAAGGATTATGCTCCTTGCCAAGGTCTAAGCTAACCGTTATCAATGAAAATGGTGTTTATTTGTTTGGCTAAATCCACGATTCTGCCACTGGGGTTTGTGGGGCTTGGAAATTAATAGCATACTGAAAATAACTTTGACACTGTAGTGCTTTGTTAGAGATAGGACAGCCAGAAGTGGGGATGATCAGGGTGGTATAGTATTGGGTATGAGGCAAATAGCTAAGAGTGTTTTCCATAGTATTATTAGATCTTTTGTATTTAAAATTCAGTTTGTTCCAATAGAATATTTATCACTGTCAAAAATCCAGGATCTTTTTCCTGAAGAAATATCTTTTCCTTAGAGCATGTTTGTGGCTAAAAATTAGAAATGATATATAAACATTAGGGCTGAGATAAACTGTCTATGGATACTTTGGCTCAGAGACAAGACCCATGGGAAAAGAATGAACATAACATTTCACAGGCACAGTGCAGAATTTTCATTTCCCCAGAGCTCAACATGGAGTGAAGTCTACGGTGGTTCTTAAATGAAACCATTGCCATTCTTGATCTCATGCTCCTTTCTATAACCACAGAGCATATTCTCCTTGTCAAATGTCCATATTAAATCACTCAATTTATACTCTTAGGCTTAAAGTCTACTTCTTTAAGACCAGATAGACAGATCCAGAAATATTATTCATCACTTAAAAATACTAGCCAACAGTTTAACTCTAAGGTTTACAGCAGTTGCTATTTAATACTAAAGTAGAGAAGCTGATGGAATTTAAAAATATAATTTCCTTGTCTCAAGTTCTCTTTGTTTTAAAATATTTATAACCATTATTTTCATGATTGGAATAGATTATGTCTTATCACTTTTATATACTTGCCAGATTTGCTTTACTTCATTAGGCAAATATTTTAAATTAAGTCTCATCCTCATCCTTAGATACATTAACTTTAGTCATTAAAATAGTAAAGTGCCGGGCAGTGGTGGCACACGCTTTTAATCCTAGCACTCAGGTGGCAGAAGCAGGCGGATTTCTGAGTTTGAGGCCAGCCTGGTCTACAGAGTGAGTTCCAGGACAGCCAGGGCTACACAGAGAAACCCTGTCTCAAAAAAAAAAACAAACAAAAAAACAAAACAAAAAAACCCCATAAAATAGTAAAGTAATGCTGGAAGTAATAACACAAAAGCTACATAGATGTGCTTCCTTTTACAAAGGAACCTGAATAAATTATTTCACAAACATACTTAGATTTTATATAAATGCCTGATTTTAATTTAGTAACGCCCCACAGTGAATTGAATTGAAACATTTCGATGCATATATATATTTGCCTCAACATCAAATTTTTTCTTTTACCAGTGTAAATTTTTAAGACAGAGAAAGCCTTCTCAGTGTGACAATCTCAGTTAATAAAGTATTATTTCTGGAAATAATCAATTCCAAAGTCATTGACTGTGAAGCTTGACTGAAGGACATTACCTCAGGGAATGGCTCTACACTTATGTGATATATATAAAACAACTTTGAAAGTCTGTGCAAAGTGATTTCTTTAGCAAACAACCATTATTTACTCTTATTCTTCAGACCAATATGATCTATACTCAAACTCTTTAGAATTTGTAATGTCTACAGCTTCTCTTGAAGCAGGACATTTCCTTTGGTGATGACCTCATTGTAAAGGTCAAGGACTAAATCGGAAATTTTTGAAGATTGAGATGGTGTTGCTCAAAGAGGGAAGGAAATTACTTACTTCATTATGTTCAAAGGACGTTTTTGTTTGAAGGTCTGATTAAGGCTTTCCATTCTCTGCTTTTTCCCCCCTCATTAAATCTTTCACAAGAACTGAACCAAGTTTCTTGCTTGTTTCACCCTGTAATAGAGGAAATAGCTTCATAGCTTACTGAACATTTTCTTCAAAAAATTGATATATAGAACAAAGCAAACTATTAAGTTAAATAATGTAAAGCAAAGACTCATTGAAGTTAAGGTTTAATTTTTTTTCACAATTGATAAAAACATGGCCTTATTTTAAAACATTGTTATTATATATACAAACATATGCATATTGTTAGTTATATCCTGTTTACTATTTCGATAGCATCAAAAGCAAACATATTTTATTGTAGAGATATTTTACAATTATTATACTGTGCTTTACATTCATCCATAGTTTCAGCAGTCTATCAGATAACCTAAAATACTTGTGGTATAGAGAATTATATATAAATGCTAAAAAACTTTGGACCAAACAAGGTATCTTCCCTGCCAACTTACATGGTGACCCTAATTTAGTAGAAGTAATTTTTTCCTTTCTAAAAGAAATGCAGAGACAAAGACAGAGCAGAGCGAAGGAGTGGTCAACCAATAACTGGACCAACTTGACACCTACCCCAAGGACAAGCATCAATCCATGATATTATTAATGATACTCTGTTATTCTTGTAGACAAGAGCCTAGCATAACTGCCCTCTAAGAGGTTCTACTCAACAGCTGACTGAAACAGATGCAGCGACTCACAGCCAAATATTGGGAAAAAGTCAGGTACTCTTATGGAAGAGTTGTGGAAAAACTGAAGGCTCTGAAGGGGGTGGGAACCCCAGAGAAATACCAACAGATCAACTAAACTAGACCCCTGGGAGCTCTCAGAGTCTGAGCAACCCACCAAAGAACATACATGTCCTGGAATGAGGCCCCAGACAGACACATATGAAGCAGTCCTCTAGCTCAGTCTTCATGGCTGCCTTGTCTGGCCTCAGTGGAGGGGATGTACCTAATTTGGCAGAGACTTGTTGTGCCAGGGTAGGGGGTACCCAGGGGATCTCCACCCTCTCAGAGTATAAGGGTTGGGGGTGAGACTCTGGGAGGGGAACTGTGTTTGGGATGGAAAGAAATAAAGAGGAAAATAAAGAAGTAAATAAATAAAGGAAGGAAGGAAGGAAGGAAGGAAGAAAGAAAGAAAGAAAGAAAGAAAGAAAGAAAGAAAGAAAGAAAGAAAGAAAGAAAGAAAGAAAGAGAAAATGAATAAAGGAACAGTTGAGAGTTTCACAGTCTTATAAATCAAGTATGTTTTGGCCCTGGAAGGCTGACTAGGAGGCAGAGAGGGAACGAGATGGGGCTGACACACATACAGAGAAGATGGAGTCAGATGGACTGTGCACTCTGTTGAGTTCACACCCACTACTGCAAGAGCTCAAACCTCAATGCATTTATAATGTGTAGCACCAAGGGAAGGAGTGAGCTTATCTTTGGAGAATTCTGTATCGAAGTAGTTTCAGTAGGTTCAATATCTGGGTGGAGGAAGCTTTGGTTGCTCCTTTTTGTGAAAACTGGCTAACCATTTGTAAACGGTTAACATTTACACTTAGACAGAGTGGAGTCTTTGCCAATTCCCAGGCTTTGACAACTTTCCATGGGTCAGAGATATTGGTCATTGATATGACATGCTCTTGTCAACAATAGAATTTCACTAAGTCATTATCTAACCTATACATATTTATACAAGGCTTCCTTGGCTCTTCATATATTTTATTATAAATCACAGCATAATTAAATGATTTGAATTAAAAAATCTGCTTTTGTTGTCTATTTTCCTTTAAATAAAAGAGCAGACTTTCCCAGAATATACACCAAACATATGCTAACAAGTTATAAAAAAACTAGGTGCACACCCTTTCATCTAGCCTGGATAAGGCATCGTAGTAGGAGGTAAAGGGTCACAAGCACAGGTAAAAGAGTCAGAGGCAGCCCCTGTTCCTACTGTGAAGAGTTCCACAAGAACACCAAGCCAATAACCACAGCATATATGCAGAAGATGCAGCGTGGATGCAAACAGGGTCTGTGTTTGTTGCTTCGGTCTCTGTGAGACTCTGTGAGCCCTGATTAGTTGACTCTGTGGGCCATGTTCTTGTAGTGTCCTCTATTCTTAAGGCTCTTATACTCTTTTCTAACCCTCATTAGTAAGGTTCTCCTGGCTCAGACTAGAGGTAACTTGTGGGTCTCTGTATTTGCTCCAATAAGTTATACAATGATGCCATTTTGATGATAATTGGACTAGACACTAATCTATGAGTAGAGCAGAATATCATTAGGAATCATTTTTATTCTAATCTTTCCAGTTAGTTTAATTTCTAAATATGTGAGAATGCATAATATTTGCCTTTGTATGTCTGTATTATTTATTTATTTATTTATTTATTTATTTATTTATTTATTTATTTGAGTCTGGGTTTCTCTGTGTAGCCTTGGCTGTCCTGGAACTCACTCTGTAGACCAGGCTGGCCTCGAACTCAGAAATCCTCCTGCCTCTGCTTCCCAAGTGCTGGGATTAAAGGCGTGCGCCACCACTACCCAGCTGCATTATTTAGAAAAATACCTTCAGGTCTATCTGTCATGATGAAAGACAGGATTTCATTGTTATTCCTAAATAATATTTCATTGTTTCTATAATCCACATTTTCCTTGTATATTTTGATTCATGTGTCAGTTTATACCTTAGTTCATTCTGTATCATGTGGATTATGACTACTGTTGCAATAAACATGAAAATTTTCGTATCTTTTAATGCATTACTTTAGTTTCCTTTATATAGACACCAATTAATGTGATAGAGGGATCATATGAGAGTATCCTTTTTATTCTTGGAAGAACTTTTTTCCATAATGGATTTGATAACTTATGTTCCCTATATCCTGTGTGTGAGGTCTTCCTCTGTATCCTTGATAGTATTGACTATTTTTGTGTTTTGGTTTTAATTATGCTGAGTATGGTAAGTTGATGTTCCCTTGTGATTTTGACTTGTACTTCTCTGATGGCTAATGATGCTGAGCGTATTTCATGAATTTCCTGGTCATTTGTGTGTAGATTTTTGAGAAATGTTTATTCTGATTATTGCTCAATTTTCTGCTGAATTTGTATTATTTATATAACTCATTGATTGACGTGAAACTAATTTTTTCTTATATCGCATATTGTCTTTTTCCTTTGCTGAATCATTTCCATTGCTGTAGGGAACATACATAGTTTGTTAGAAGCTAATTTATCTGCCTTTGCATTGTTTGTGCTTGGTGGTTTTATAAAAATGTCACTGCCAAATTTAATGTCTAGATTATTTGGATAATTGGGGCCAAAATATATTTATATGGTTGGAAGAAGTTCTAGTATTTGATTGTAGGTTAAAGTAGATATATTTTGAAATTTATAATCCATTTTATAAAGTATTAGAAAACTGGAGTCATATTGGTCCCAGAACAAAGGAAGTATACTGGCTGGTTTTGTGTCAACTTGACACAAGCTAGAGTTATCACAGAGAAAGAAGCTTCAGTTGATAAAATGCCTCCATGAGATCCAGCTGTAAAACATTTTCTCAAGTAGTGATCAAGGGGGGAGTTCCCCTTGTTGGTGGTACCATCCCTAGGCTGGTAGTCTTAGGTTCTGTAAGACAGAAAGCTGAGCAAGCCAGTTAAATAACATCCCTCCATGGCCTCTGCATCAGCTCCTGCTTCCTGACCTGCTTGAGTTCCAGTCCTGACTTCCTTTGATGATGAACAACAATGTGGAAGTGTAAGCTGAATAAACCCTTTCCTCCCTAACTTGCTTCTTGGTCATGATGTTTGTACAGGAATAGAAACCCTGACTAAGACAAATTGGTACCAGCATAGTGGGGTATTCCTGTGACAACCTGACGATGTTTTGGGGAAGACTGTGGAAGGACTTTGGAACTTTGAGCTAGAAGACCCATTGGGATGTTAAGAGCTCTGTGGGATGATCTGTAGGAACTTGGAAGATAGTGTTGAGAACAGTGCAGAGGATAGAGGCCTGGCTTGTGAAATTTCAGAGGGAAGATTAAAGACTCTTATCAGGGATGTTGCTATTTTGATTGGGAAGATTCTGTGGTTTTGGTTAGCTACGGCTGAAGAATCAGTTGTTGTTTACATTAAACCAGAACTACTAAAGCAAAAACTTTGCATTACTGGGACTATTGACACTGGTTAGCTGGAGCTAAGAAATTAGTGGTGATTAAGAAGAGACCAGCATCATTGAGGTGAAATCTTTTGGGAAATGTTTTCTGAGAGCACAAAGGCTGTGTTCTAGAGATAGCCAAGGTTGTACCTTGTGCTATGGCTGTACTTGGTATTGGTAATGTGTAAGAGTTACCCAGGTGGTACTGGTTTTGAAGGCATGAAGGGGTCATGAAGAGCAGCTGAGACTAGGCACTGTGAGAGGCCATGGAAGGCCATTGGTGAAGGTGCAGCCTTGGTTGCAATTGATGGCCCGGGACTGAAGGGGGTCATGCAAAGGAGTTAAGGCTTGGCACAGTGAAGAGGGCCTATGAGAGGCTATTGGTGAAGCCTAGTTGCAGTGCAAGACAGCAGTGTTTTGGAGATACCAGTACCATGAAATGACCACCAAGAATGTCAGCAGCAGTAGAGTACAAGGCATCTGGAGCCTAGAAGACAAGGTATGTGTTACAATGGGCAAAGCTGGAGAAATGACTCAAGCCCTTGGAGGAATCCCAGACATTAGATGGTTGGAGTTTAATTTTGCTTTTGATTGTGACTGTGCCCTGATATTTTTCCCTCTTGAAGGAAGAAAGTATTTTAGTAGAGCCCACAGTTAAGAGAGTTTGAATTTTTAAAAGACTTTGAATTTTAAAAGATATTGGGTATTTTAAAGGGATTGAACTTTTAATATGTAAAGACTGTGGGACATTTAAAATTATTTAGATCTTGGGGATGAATAAGAAAGTAAGGGTTGAGACTTAATAGTGATGTATTTGTGTGGCAAGTTGACTAGGGGTCAATTGTACTGGCTGGTATTGTGTCAAGTTGACACAAGCTGGAGTTATCACAGAGAAAGGAGTTTCAGTTGAGAAAATGCCTCCATGAGATCCAGGTTTAAGGTATTTTCTCAGTTAGTGATCAAGGAAGGAGGGCCCCTTGCTGGTGGTACTATCCCTGGGCCGATAGTCTTGGGTTCTATAAGAAAGAAAGCTAAGCAAGCCAGTTAAATAACATCTCTCCATGGCTTCTATATCAGCTCCTGCTTCCTGACCTGCTTGAGTTCCAGACCTGACTTCCTTTGGTGATGAACAGCAATGTGGAAGTGTAAGCTGAATAAACCCTTTCCTCCCCAACTTGCTTCTTGGTCATGATAGTTGTGTAGGAATAAACCCTGACTAAGACAGGAAGCATACACTGAAGGTGAAGAGAATTAGAATTACAATGATTTTATCACTATTCCTTGTATACATGTGTGAAAAATTTGTCACACCGTAACCATAAACATGAACATTAAATGTCGATTGGTGAAGAAAGCAAAACACCCTAGTGTACATTTTGCACATAAACTTTGTATTTTAATAATTATGAAGCTTCAGGTCAACGACATACAATATAAGTGAGTATCTGCATATGTTTACATACACACAACACAAGACATCTTCTAGAATCCACACAAAATAGATACTTAAACTTACTGCAATGGTAATGGAAAATCGATAGAAAGCCTGTAAATTTTTACTAACCATGTGACCATCTATCCTACTCATCAGTGAGAAGTCATCAGTGAGAGGTTCTATAATAAATGGATCAGATATGTAATTCTATGTATTTTCTTGTGCATGAAAACTTTATTGATATAGTTTTTTTAAGGATTCACCAAAAAAGAGTTTGCCAAGTCAACTTTAATGAGACCAAGATTCCTCTCTTATCTCTTTCTCTTGACTCTCTCTTACTTCTCTTACCTCTCCCCATTCCCTTCCCCCCTCTCTCCATGGGGTCATGGCCAGCCTCCACTCCTCTACTTCTCTACTCTCTTCCTCTCTCTGCCTTTCTCTGCCTCTACTACCCTCTTAACTCCCCTCCCCATGCCCTAAATAAACTCTATTTCTATACTAAAAAAAAGAGACCAAGATTGAGTGCTTAATGTGAGAAAATGGCTTGAGAATAGCAGCAGTATTGATTCAGAATTTTGCCAGTTCTCTGGTTTACCAGGTTTAAATCATAAATGGAGAGAACACTGTGTTCAAAAGAAAATGTATAACTTTATTTTCTTGAACAAAGATTGTAAATGGAAGATGTCAGGAAGTGATTTCATTGTGAATTTTATTCTTTTCATCTGAACGGAAGCCCATTCTGTTATTTCCAATAAACTTCTGGCATGCAAAATTTCTTCCAGATGACTGGCTGAAACATGTGTCACACAGTAACTTAAGTTTTCTTCTTAAGTCTATATTAAATACAAATGAATGTGATACCTATTACTTGTCAAAATATCTGGGTCCATGAGGGAATATACAACAGTGAAGGTATAATATAGACAGAAATAATTACTATTAAGTTGACAGGATAAACACAAATACTTATAAAATGAATTTGTAAGTATGTTCCTCTTTCCATAATTCAGTTAAATTGTTTTCATTCAAACTAATTTTCTGAGTAAGAATTCTGCATGGTGAAGTTGCTCTTGCATCAGGCTACTTGTCAGGGCTAGATTTCTCATGAATGCTGATTTTTAATTCCATACACACTGCAAGACTATGTTACAATAATCTGTTTCCTGTATGTCTCCCAAGGAAAATTCTACAACATTGGAAATTTCAGTATACTTTCTTTGGAATTGCCTTAAAGTTCGTTGACCAGTCCACAGTGATGAGGTTAAAGCAAGAAGAGGAAAATATGGATTGGTCTATTATTTAGAAAAGTAGACGAATGAAGAAATGCTCTTCCATGTCTAGGATATATTCCCCTGTTTCCGGTGCTCACTGAGAGGTAGTTGTCACTAGTGCTTTCTCCCCTCACAACTGCAGTGAGAGATTTTTTTTTAATTTTTATTTGTTTGCATTGGAGGCATTTTATTTGCTGTAAGATTGACAAGATGGACAATCTTATAATGCTTACCTAGTCTTATTTTCCTTTAATAATTTTTTTTTATTTTTGATACTTTATTTACATTTTCAATGTTTCCCCTTTTCTAGGTTGCCTCTTTGGAAACCCCCTATCCCCTCCCCCTCCCCGCCTCTATGAGGGAATTCCACCTCTCACTCACCCGCCCACCCATCCCCATATTCCCACCATGACATTCCCCTTTACTGGGGCCTCTAACACCCTCAGGTCCAAGGGCCTTTCCTCTCTCCCTGATGGCCAACAAGGCCATCCTCTGCCACATATGTGGTCCGAACCATCAGTCCCTCCATGTGTATTCTTTGGTTGGTGGTCCAAACTCCAGGACGACCAAGGGGGGGGGGTCAGGCCCATTGACACTATTGCTCCCTCCATAGGGCTGCAAACTCCCTCAGCTCCTTCAGTCCCTTCTCCCACTCCTCCATCTGGGACCTCACTCTCAGTCCAGTGGTTACTGTAAAGTGAAACTTGGGTATTTTGTACTTTTGGGCTAATATCCGCTTATCAGTGAGTACATACCCTGTTCGTTTTTTTCTGACTGAGTTACCTCGCTCAGGATGATATTTTCAAGTTCCATCCATTTGCCTGCAAATTTCATTAAGTCATTGTTTTTAATAGCTGAGTAGTACTCCACTGTGTAGATGTACCATATTTTCTATATCCATTCCTCTTATGAGGGACATCTGGGTTGTCAGAGAATTCTCAACTGAGGAAATTCACAGAGCTGAGAAGCACCTAAAGAAATGTTCAATATCTTTAATCATCAGGGAAATGCAAATCAAAACAAGTCTGAGATTCCACCTCACACCAGTCAAAATGGCTAAGATCAAAAACTCAGGTGACAACAGATGCTGGCGAGGATGCGGAGAAAGAGGAACACTCCTCCACTGTTGGTGGGATTGCAAGCTGGTACAACCACTCTGGAAATCAGTTTGGCAGACCCTCAGAAAAATGGACATAATACTACCTGAGGACCCAGCTATACCTCTCCTGGTCATATACCCAGAAGATGCTCCAACATGTAATAAAGACACATGCTCCACTATGTTCATAGCAGTCATATTTATAATAGCCAGAAGCTGGAAACAACTCAGATGTTCCTTTAATATTTTATTGTAGCCCTTTTCACGCCTACTTAAAGATTGACAGAATCAATTGTACCCACCTTTTACCATATAAACTCTAAGATGCTGTTATATACTCTGAGAAATGTTGTATTGTTTATCTACTTATGCACCTATTAATTGATCTTAATTTGTATTAGGGGGTACAGATGAGAGTGAGCAAAGCACCATCTTTAGCTTGCTTCTTCCCACATGCATTTTTAAAAATTCATTCATTCATCCAATTCATTCTTTATAATTCAATGATGTCTTTTTGTATATATTATTTCCTGATAGTTTTCAACTTTACTTGTTAGCAAGTATCAGTTCTTTCTAATATTTTATCTATTCTCAATACTTTTAAAAACAAATAATCAAATTGACCCCCATTCCCTCCACTACAATTCCTTCTTCTCTCCACTCCCATAGTGCCCACCCACTTTAGGTTCTTTTCACATATTAAAAATTTCACTGTGTCCAGTATGTGTGTGTGGAGGGACATGTATTGGAGCATGGATACTTGTCCCTTCATGAGACATCTATAGAACATTCCTTTTGTTCCAAGGCTTGACAGACTTCTCAGAAGAGAAGGCAAAGGTTCTAAGAGTCAGAAGTAGTAGATGATTTCAGCAGAATAATGGTTACTGGACATGATATTGCTTATGCACACATGAACTGTGTTGCTGTAATGGCATTAACTAGACCTGCACAGGCTGTCCTCAGTTCTTCAAGGTCAGCCCAAAGACCTTCCCAGTTCCATTATTAATATAATTATCTCCAAGCCATCTAGACACAAAAGCTTCTCTAGACATACCTACACGTGTATTTTTTTCCTGATGAATATGTGTGAGCCAATCTCATAACCAAACCAATTTCTTGCATTTCAATTCATTGATAGGATCTTAAGGATTTAAATACAGTTTTATGGAAAAATAAGTACTAATCATTTGTGCTTGCTTTATCATAGGAAAAAAATGTTTCATGCCTAATGATCTCCGCTTGGCCATATTGATACATTTCTGGATTCAGGCATGTCTCTAAATCTTGTATTTTCTCTTTATTAACTGATCTTTAACATTCTGTTGTCTGAAAAACTAAATTATGATTTAATTTGTTAATCATATTATTTTCCTTTGCCATATCAAATTATGTTATTGAAAATTATATCTATAGCTTTTTAGATAATTTAAAATTTTAAAACTGATTAAAATGTATTTACTCTTATACTTTAATGGGTAAAATATCCACATTAACATATTTATGGAAGCATAGCATGGCTGAATATTGAAGTGATTGCATGTATACTGAGATACATAATTGATACATACACTCAGAAGGATAACTTAGGAAGTACAGTAGAGTAACTTCATGGAATAAATAAAATACCATTGAAAGACCACCATTATCTCAATATTTTACCTCCTCGGGAGATGTGATAAAAGGTAAAAAAAAATCAGTAATGTTCATTTGTATATTTCATGGGGAAAACAATTATGTTGTATATGTAATTTAATAGCTGTAGCAGCTATAAATCATAGAAAAAAATTTATATTGGTGGTAACCAAGTTTCATCATGAAGTAACAATAAATAATTTACTTTAGGTCAATGATAACATACTAACGTTTGAAAGAAAATTGAGATTGGACTGAATGTAAAATATAATGTAAATGTAGTGTAAATGTAAATTGAACTCACCTTTGTGAAATATTTATAAATGCTTTTCAAACATGAAACTGAAAGTATCTAAGACAATATCCTGTATAATATTGATTTTAAATGGATTGAAATGCTCATAGGCATATGTGAGCTACTATTATGATTTGATACATGCTAACATTTGGAGACATTCAAATTGGGGTAAACATATCCATTTCCTCAAATGTTTATCATTTTTTATGGTGAGAACAAACAAAATCCTTTGTTACCCTTTTCCAATATTTTTATCATTATGTATCTGAAGACACCCTACTATGCAATATAGCAGGAGATTTTGATCTTACCTATAATGCAGCACGTACTGACAATCTTTTCTTGTCCCCTTCTACCTACTCTCTGTAGCTGGTTAAGAAATATTCTACTCTGAACTCCTGTGAAATTAACTTTTCTAAATTCCACAGAAATAGTGGTATGCATTTCTTGTAGTTCTATATCTGGTTAATGTCACTGGCATAATGTCCTCCAATTTCAGGCCATGTTATCAGAAATCACAAGACTTCATTTTATAAGTCTGAATAATATTAATTTGTGTACATATACCAGATTTTCTTCATTCATTTACCAGTTAATGGGCCCTTTTGCTTTTGCTATATGGTGGAAGTACAGAATTGTTTCATATAGACTGATTGCATCCCCTTTGGGTATGTACACAGTGGGTTTTTGGATCAGATGATTGCATGAAAAACCTGATATTATGCACAGCACTGCAGCAATTTGTAGTCTCACCACTTTGTTAAAATAGCTCTTTAATAACACCCATTGTACCTGGAGAGAAGTAATATCTATTCTGATTTTAATTCACATTTCCCTTCTGGTTTGTGATTGTGAACAAATATTAATTCTTGCTACTCAATTTTATGTTTGTTTATTGATAGTGTCTTTGTAAATATATTGTTTCTTCTCATATATATAAACATATACATATATATGTGTGTGTATATGTGCATACATATACATATATATGTATATATATTTATATGTGTGTGTGTGTGTGTATATATATATATATATATATATATATATATATGAATTTTACTGCTTGTCAGTGTGATTCTAAATATTTTCTCTATTTTTGGAGGCTGTATTTTATTCTATTGTTTGTTTCTTTTATCTCATAAGTACCTTGTAGTTTGATGCAATTCCATTGTTCATTTACAGTTTGTTGCCTGTACCTTTGAGTTCTGGTTCACAAAATCTCTTGCTAAGGCCTGTAGTCATAAGACTTTCCTCCTACATTTCCTAATATTACTTTTACAACTTCAGCCTTATATTTTGAGTTAATTATTTTTATAACTAATAAGAGATAGGAGTATAGTTCCATTCTATTTTTTATTGTTCTAGTCATGTACTACCTGAGAAATGTCTGTCTCAATATATTTCAACATGAGCATGAAAGGAGACAGAAAGTTGACTGTGAAAGAAAATTCACCTTTTACATAAGAGTTTTTTAGTGAATTTAAATTTCCTGTGCTAAACTTGCTGGAAACAGGTTAGAGGAAAATTTATTTTGCTACATTTTTGATTAGTGGAATGCACTTATTCATAATAATTATGAATAAACTGTTGATTGGTAGAATGCATATTATTTGTTTCTCATTGTCACTTGCATTTCATGAACAAAAGGAAAGAGATGAGTTACATTATAATACTGATCAGTGTACAGATGAAATGTCTGCTCATATTTGATTTTTCCCAATGAGAGAGAACTACAAACTAAAATACTTGTTTATTGTGGCAACACTGATCACTATTATAGGGAAAAGCCTAAGCATATTATTAGTGTTCGAAATCTAGGATTTCAAACTAAATTTGAATTATTGTTCCTTTTAGTCAATAGTAGCTTTCCAGCTTCCTCCAGAGCTAGGTGTCTTTACTGTGGGAACAACATCAATATTTATTTTATCTGGAGTATGTTTGCTCTATGCACATGTCAAATTTCAAACTATTTGCAGCTAAGGATGTGATCATTTTCCCTTGAGGAAAATAAAGTGTTCAGGTATTTCCTCTCTTTACTCCTGATGCCAGCAGTCGAAGGCCAGGGTATTTAGACTGTGACAATTTCTACCATCACATATTGCAATCTGTCTTTCAGAAGATTTTTTTTAAAGTGACGTGTTATAAGTCAATTCATACAAATGGTGAAGAAGCACTGTTTTATTCAAGGCTTGTATTCCTGCACAAAACATCATGACTAAGAAGCAAGTTGGGGAGGAAAGGGTTTTGTCAGCTTACACTTCCACATTTCTGTTCATCACCAAAGGAAGTCAGGACAGGAACTCACACAGAGCAGGAACGTGGAGGCAGGAACTGATTCAGAGGCCATGGAGTGGTGCTGCTTATTGGATTGCTTCCCCTGGCTTGCTCAGCTTGCTGTCTTATAGAACCCAAGGCTTCCAGCCCAGGGATTGCACCACTCACAATGTGCTGGGCCCTGCCCCCTTGCTCACTAATTGAGAAAATGCCTTACAGCTGGATCTCATGGAGGCATTTCCTCAAGGGAGGCTCTTTCACTGTGATAACTCCAGCTTGTATCAAGTCAACACACAAAACCAGCCAGTACAAGCAGGCACTCACTTGAAACATGAAAAGAGAAGAAGATACAAAGGAGGAGTAGATGAAGATGGTTCCCACAACAGCCCGCCGTTGTCATTTGGCCACCCATTCACCCAGTTCTATAAGCTCCTCTATTTCATGCCAGATATCCTGACTGATAAGGCAATGACAAAAATGAGTGAGATTCAATGTTTCCTTCAGAGAGCTTACACAATGCCCAACTGGTAAAGATTAATTCTAAGCTAAAAATCACCTTGTTCTGAGCTGTTTTTGTTGGGAGAATTTGAATGATCGTTTCTATTTTCTTAGGTGTTATAGGTCTATGTAAATTGTTTATCTGATCTTGATTTGACTTTGGTAAGTTGTATATATAGAGAAAATTATTCATTTCTTTTATATTTTCTAAAATACAGAATTTCTAAATGCTTGTGGATTACAGATTTTTAAAGTATGACGTAATGATTCTTTAGAATTCCTAGGTTTCTTTCATTATATCCAACTTTCATTTCTGATAATTTTGGTACTACCAGTCTGTTTTTAGTTAGTTTGGATAAGAGTTTGTCTATCTTGTTGATTTTCTCAAAGAATCAACTCTTTGTTTCATTGATTCTTTGCAGTGTTCTCTTCGTTTCTATTTTGTTTTATTACTTTTAATTTTTATACTTCAGTTGTTACCCTTTCCTGGTCCACCATCCCACAGTTCCTCATCCCATTCCTCCTCCACCCTGTCCCCAAGAGGATGTCCCTATTACCCCTACCCTACCCTTGCCAGGCCTCCCCACTCCCTGGGGCCTCAAGTGTCTTGAGGGTTAGGAGCATCTTCTCTCACTAAGACGAGACCAGACCAGACCAGGCAGTCCTCTGCTGTATATGTGCCTGGGGCCTTCAGCCAGGCCATGTATGCTGTTTAGTCGGTGTTTCAGTGTCTGAGAGATCTCAAGGGTCTAGGTTTGTTGAGACTGCTGGTCTTCCTATGGGGTTATCCTCTTCCTCAGTTTCTTCCAGTCTTTCCTTAATTCAACCACAGGGGTTTCCCACTTTAGTCCAATGGTTGGGTGTAAATATCTATATCTAACCCTCAGCTGCTTGATGGGCCTCTCAGAGGACAGTCATGCTAGACTCCTGTCTGTAAGCACACCATAACATCAGTAATAATGTCAGGCCTTGGAGACTTCCCTTGAGATGGTTCCCAAGTTGGACTGGTCACGGAACTTCCTTTTCTTCAGCCTTTTCTCTTTTTTGTCTCTGCCGTTCTTTTAGACAGGAACTATACTGGGTC
This sequence comes from Uromys caudimaculatus, assembly GCA_028551405.1. Lineage (NCBI taxonomy): Eukaryota > Metazoa > Chordata > Mammalia > Rodentia > Muridae > Uromys > Uromys caudimaculatus. The sequence goes on along the minus strand of CM052713.1, from coordinate 71,252,170 downwards.
AGAATTTTTGACTATTGGATTGCAACTCTGTCTCTGTACTTGATGCCCTGTCTTTCTACTGGAGGGGGACTCTACAAGTTCCCTTTCCCCGCTGTTGGGCATTTCATCTAAGGTCTCTCCCTTTGAGTCCTGAGAGCTTCTCATCTCCAGGATACATTCTAGAGGGTTACCCCCCACCTTCCAACCCCAACCCAGGTTGCATATTTCATACTTTCTGCTGGTCCTCAGGGCTCCTCTTCTATTTCCTCTCCCCCCATCACTTGATCATGTTCTCCTTTTCCTCTCCCTGTCTCCTCTCTCACACAGGCCTCTCCCTCCCTCTGCTCCCTGTGATTGCTTTCTTCTCCCTCCCAAGTGGGTTTGAGGCAGCCTCACTTGGGCCCTTCAGCTTGTTACCCTTGAGTTCTGTGGATAGTATCCTGTAAATTCTTGGCTAATATTCACTTATTAGTGAGTACATATCATACATGTCTATTTGGGTCTGAGTTCAGCCCATTCAGGATGATATTTTCTAGTTCCATCCCTTTACCTGCAAAACTCAGGATGTTCTCATTCTGAATAGCTGAATAGTACTCCATTATGTAAATGAGGTGCATTTTCTGTATCCATTCTATCATTGTGGGACACCTGGGTTGTTTCCAGTTTCTGACTAGCACAGATAAGTCATGAGTGTTTCTTTTTCTCCACATCCTAGCCAGCATTTGCTGTCACCTGAGTTTTTGATCTTAGCCATTCTGATAGATGTAAGGTGGAATCTCAGGTCAGTTTTGATTTACATTTCCCTGATGACTATGGACGTTGAACATTTCTTTAATTGCTTCCCAGTGATTTGAGATTTCTCTGTTTTGAATTCTTTGTTTAGCTCTATACCCCATTTTTTGATTGGTTTGTTTCTTTGGAGGTTAGGTTTTTTATTTCTTTATATATTTTGGCTATTAGCCCTCTATTGGGTGTGTGGAGTTAGTGAAGTTTTTTTTCCCATTATGTAAGGTGTTGATTTGTCCTATTGACTGTGATCCTAGCCTTACAGAAGCTTTTTAGTTTCATGAGGTCCCATTTATCAGTTCTTGACCTTGGAGCCTGAGCCATTGTAGTTGTGTGTAGGACATGCCCTACTCCTATACCAATGAGTTCAAGACTCTTTCCCACTTTCTCTTCTATTAGATTCATTGTATCTGGTTTTATGTTGAGATCCTTGATCCACTTGGACTTGAGCTTTTTGCAAGTTGACAAATATGGATTCATTTTCATTTTTTACATACTGACTGCCAGTTAGACCAGCACCGTTTATTGAAGATGCTTTCTTTTTCTCCATTGTATAATTTTGACTTCTTTGTTAAAGATCAAGTGACCGTAAGTGTGTGTGTGTGTGTGTTTTTTTTTTTTTTTCTGGGTCTTCAATTCTATTCCATTGATCTATCTGTACCAATACCATACAGTTTTTATCACTTTTGCTCTGTAATACAGCTTGAGGTCAGGGATGGTGATTCCCTCAGAAGTTCTTTTATTTTTAAGAATTGTTTTCACTACCCTGGGTTTTTTGTTTTTCCATGTGAAATTGAGAATTGCTCTTTCCATGTTTTGAAAAATTATGTTGGAATTTTGATGGGGATGGCATTGAATCTATAGATTGTTTTTGGTAGGATGGCCATTTTTACTATGTTAATCCTACCAGTCCGTGAGCATGGGAGATTTTTCCATCTTCTGAGGTCTCCTTCAATTTCATTCATGAGAGACTTGAAGTTCTTGTTCTACAGATCTTTCACTTGTTTGGTTAGAGTTACCGCAAGATATTTTATATTATTTGTGGCTACTGAGAAGAGAGTTATTTCCCTTATTTCTTTATCAGCCTGTTCATAATTTGTATAAAGGAAGTCTCCTGATTTGTTTGAATTAATTTTATTTCCAGCCACTTTACTGAAGTTGTTTATCAGCTGTAGAAGTTCTCTGATAGAAATGGTGGCGTCACTTATGATCACTATTATATCATCTACGAATAGTGATATCTTGATTTCTTCTTTGTCAATTGGTAACCCCTTTGATCTCCTTTTGTTATTTTATTGCTTTGGCTAGAACTGTATTGAATAGATTTGGGGAAAGTGGGCAGCCTTTTTTGGTCTTTGATTTTAGGGGGATTGCTTCAAATATCTCTCCATTTATTTTGATATTTGCTGTTGGTTTCCTATCTATTATTTTTATTATGTTTAGTTATGGGCTGTGAATTTCTGATTTCTCCAATACTTTAACATGAAGGGGTGTTGTACTTTGTCAAATGCTTTTTCAGCTTCTAATGAGAAGTTAAGTGATTTTTTTTTCTTTGAGTTTGCTTATATAGTGGATTTAGGTCATGGATTTTCATATATTGAACGAATCTTGTGTCCCTGGGATTGTGCCAACTTGATCATGGATGATGATAGTTTTGATGTGTTCTTTGATTTGGTTTGCTAGAATTTTATTGAGCATTTTTACATTCATATTCATATGTGAAATTGGTCAGAAGTTCTCTTTCTTTGATGGGTCTTTGTGGCTTAGGTATCAGAGTAATTGTAGCTTCATAGAATGAAGTAGGTAGTGTTCCTTCTGTTCCGCTTTTATGGAGTAGCTTGAGCATTGTTAGCATTAGCTCTTCTTTGAAGGTTTGGTAGAATTCCTCACTGAAGCCATCTGGCCCAGGGTTTTTTTTTTTTTTTTTTTTTTTTTTTTTGGTTGGGAGGTTTATAATGACTTCTTCTATTTCCTTAGGGGATATGAAACTATTTAGATAGTTTACTCTTGATTTAACTTTGGTATGTGGTGTCTGTCTAGAAAAAAAATCATCCATTTCATCTAGATTTTCTAGTTTTGTTGAGTTTAGGATCTGTTTTTTTTTTTTTTTTTTAATTTCTTCAGTTTCTGTTGTTATTTCTCCCTTTTCATTTCTGATTTTGTTAATTTGGATACTGACAACTTGGTCAGAGAAGAAATAAAGAAAGAATCTAAAGATTTTCTGGAATTTAATGAAAAAGTTGACACAGCATACCCAAACTTATGGGACACAATGAAAATAGTGCTAAGAGGAAAATTCATAGCACTAGGTGCCCTTGTAAAGAAATTAGAGAGATCCTACACTAGCAACTTAACAGCACACCTGAAAGCCCTAGAACAAAAAGAAGCAAACAAACCCAAGAGGAATATTGAGCAAGAAATAGTCAAACTCAGAGCCAATATCAACAAAATAGAAACAAAGAGAAAGAATCAACAAAACCAAAAGCTGATTCTTTGAGAAAATCAACAAGATAGATAATTCCCTAGACAAACTAACTAAAGGGCACAGAGACAGTATCTTTGTTTCTAAGTTATTTATTTCAGTCCTGTGTTTGATTATTTCATACCATCTACTTCCTTTGGGATGTGTTTGTGTTTTCTTGCTTTTGTTCTAGAGCTTTTAAGTGTAATGTAAGTTGCTAGTGTGGTATCTTGCCAATTACTGTATGAAGGCACTTAGTACTATAAACCTTTCTGTTGTGAATGGCCCTGGGGCTGTTTGTATTCTGCTGATTCTGCTCTCTTAGGAGGGGCTTCAGACAAGGGGTGAGTTGCATGCTCATGTGACTTCTTGTGAACCAATCTCCTAATAAAAAAGGAGCTAATCACTGGGCACATAGGAGAGACTTCTGAGTTAGAGAGGTGAAGAGAGGAGGAGAGAGAGGGTCCTTTTGGAATAGGCACGGCAGATAGGTAAGATGTAGCTACTAGAGTCTCCTGGTATGGCGGATCTGCAAGTGTTCACCACCAGAGGAATCAGATTTTGATAAGGATTACAAGATTAGGTTTTAGTGTTGTGCCCAGAGATTGAGTTACTATTGTTTCTGAGCTAAGTTTGTGTTGTGTTTTCCTTTACGCAGCATCTTCTCTGGGTTTCAGAGAGAAAAGTACAGAGGCCAAGTGTGAGTTTGCCTGATGTGCACCACAGAGGCTGTGGGGGTATTGACCTGCCAGTGGGAACCTAGTGAGCTGGGTGGAGAAATCGTGGAGCTCTGAGTCAGAGTTCCATGAAATAAAAGCAGCCTGGCCATTGCTCGCCAGTGCATGGCTGGCCAGCCCACCAAGGCTGAGAGAACCAGGGCATAGTGTGGGAGCATATAATATATTCCTTCTTTTTCAATAGTTCCCACAACACCTTCCCCTTAGCACAACTTTAATTGTATCCCATAAGTTTGGGTATGTTTTACATTTATTTTAATTGAATTAAAGGAAGATTTAATTTCTTTATTTCTGCAGTCTCAGTTCAAACAACCAATGTCTACATGCTCAACATTGGATCATTATTCCACAATAGATGTTGAATAGACTACAAATACATTCAGTGTCAGTAGAAATACTTTATTTTCACTGTGAAATATCAAAATTATAATTATGTTTAGAAGCAGTCAGGAATGGCTGAGTTTGTAGGTATTTAAACATCTCACCTACTGATGTTTGGGACTTATGAGGTAATCTTCACTTTTATTTTAGAATGTTTTTAAACATTTGGTAAAAGTTGTATTTAGAGAAGAACAAGAGAAAAGTAATGGTTAAATCTATTACCTAATAACTTTTCCATTTTGGATTTTCATTTTTAAAATTGCTGTGCAGGTTATTCTTCAATAAATAGAACATTAATTTTTAAATATTTCAAAATTTTTTTTTTTGTGGGTATGACAAGTATCTTGGCTCTATGCCTGCGTGCACCCTTTGTGTTCCTGGTTCCCTCAGAAGCCAGAAGAGGCTGTCAGATCCCTTAGATTTGGGGTTATAAATGATTTTCAACTGCCATGTTGGTACTCGTATTCAAATCTGTGATCTCTGGAAGAGCAGACTTAACCACTGAGGTGCCTTGCCAGCCACAAGATATTGCCTTATTTTTTTAAGGATAAGCATTAAGTTAATTATGAAGTTAATAGTAAGCAATCTCAACTAACTCAGACCCCTGAGATCCCTCAGACACTGAGCCGCCACTAACCAGACAGCATACCCGAGCTCCAGGGATTGGGGAGGCCTTGCGGGGGACGTCCTCTTGGAGACAGGTAAGAGGAAGAATGGGATGAGGGACTGTGGGAGGGTAGTCTGGGATTGGAGTAATAACTGGGCTATAAAAAAATAAAAATAATTTAAAAATCAACTATAATATCTGAAATGTGGAACTAGATAAATAGAACAAAGTTAGGAGGTCAACATTTTCAACATGTACTTCCTAAAAGTTAAATTGGCATAAAATTTTGAGTAGTTTATGGTATTGTGCTAAAATCTCATTCTATTGGTCAAATAATTTTTTAAGTGTATCAAATAATAATACTATGAACTGCCCATACATTCATATTTTAAACATAGGAATGAAACTAATTAAGAAAACTCATTCCTGGGATATTCTCAAAATACCAAAGTTTGAAACCCTACACTGCTATTTACATGTTAGGTGACCTAGTCTGCACATTTCCTTTGTCACCTGAAACTCTCATCATTACACAGTAAAATACCATCCATTCTTCCTACTAGATGTATGAATGGGTTATAATTATATAGCATACTTAAAATAATAAGCACCTGGTATGTATGCATCCTCTCTTTATATAGACTCATTTCCTTCCCTGTCAGTGGTTCCATCATAAGAAGGCTAGAGGATGCAGAGAAGTCAAAATCAGGCCAGACTGAACACTGCTGAACAAATGCTCTTCTTTGATATTTGTACTATAAGATGTGCTTGGTATGATTCCTACTTTAATCACCTCTGGCTACTAGAGAAGATGTGGAAGAGAAGTAACTGAAAAAAAGAACTTTCTATTTATGGCTGTCTAGGGAGCATTTCCCAACGTGTCTTTAAAAGAATTCTAAGGTGCCCAATCCCAAACACAGGGGGTTCTAATCCAGTGTGTGTGGAACGGAGCTTAGAAAGTCATACTTTGAAAATGTTCTCATGTCATCCTAATAAAGAACAGTACGTTATCACTGCTCCATGACTACTTGATTTCATTTCATTCCATATTTAATGATTGATAGCCTTTGCTTAGAAAGATTAAGAGTGATTCCAAGAATTTATTTTCATTTAGAAAGAGTCTGAGTCTATGTTGTTTTCTTGAATTAACCTAGACTTACATCCACCTTCTAATTTCTCTCTCCCAAGATATCACAAAGACCCTTGGTCATTAACACACACTAATCATGTGCTTCACATTAGGAAAATCAAGATTGTTTTTCCCTTAGGATTCTCCTGAAGGCCTTCTAGGTTATTGCTCTGAAATGTATTTTTGTAGCTTCTGGCAGGACATTCAGTTCCATTTGGTTGTTTACATCCAAATTAATTTATTATCACTAAATTATTATTGTGACAATATCCATCTGCTTCCTATTTTGTGTCAGGAAATAGGGATGTGAAATACATTTTTGGCTATAAGTTAACACTCATGTATTTAATTATATTCAAGTTCTTGTTTAATATAAAATATTTCATGTCTTTCTTACTTTTGTCCTGTTTGGGGATTGATGTTGTCTTCACAGCTTCTGGATCTGTTAAACATATGCCAAAATATATATAACAGTTCTATCAATAATATAAAGATCTTATAAAAAATACATAAATGGCTATTACCCAGCACGGCATAGAAGTTGTTATTACAGCAAATAGAAGATGGTGAAATAAAGCTTTCCCCTTGTTTATTTGTATGAATATTCAGAGCTATTTGCTGATAATGTTCCTGGTCACTGTTAGATGATCCTGCATTAGAGATTAATACATTTTAGGAACAAGACATATAGCATTATTTAATTAAGTAATAAGGCTATGATTGATTTAATATGATTTGCTTCATAAACCACTCTAGTCTCAAGCAAACAAGTTCCATGGCTTAAATACTGATAAATATGGACATGTTTTACTTGTTAGTTTTCTTTCTTTCTTTTTTTCTTTTTGTCTGGAAACCCTTTTCTTGTGAATTTTGTGGGTTTTGGGAACTGCTCTGGGATATTTTGCTCATATTTCCCATCTGCTGAGTCCACAGCATGTGTGCCAAACGTGTTTCCTCTCAAATTTTCACATGTGTGTCAAAGAAAATGGAATCCTTATGTTTTTCATTTATTTACATTTACACTTTAGCTCATCAGAAAATGGTTATGCAAGACTTTGTTGAAAGCCAAGACACATTATAGGTCTCCAGATTTCCAAGAAAAGAGCTTAATGTAATGGAGTATATTTTATTATGAGATTCATTTAATGATTTTCAAATGATATTTGAATAAACAAAAATATGTTTCTGTTATTTACCTGAATGTCCTGTAGTTCATAATCTACATTAATTTTAATTATAGACTATTAATTAAGTATAGACTATTAACAATTCTTGAGTCTTTTATTTCTGATGAATTAAAAACAATGTTCTCATCACCTTGGCTGTAATGATCTTGTGGTTTTAATAATTAAAATTAATTCATAATTCACTGTTGTACAAGATAGCCATCTATGGAACCACATTTATCTCAGAGTCCTGTGAAGTAGATGGAGAAGACAAGGAGAATAAAATCCTCATTGTTATTTGAGAGAAACACTCTACTGGCAGATCCAAGAACATAGGGCAGAAGGAGTTCAACAGAGGTAACTAAGGAGTCAGGAAAATAAGATGGACCAACAGAAGAGCTGAAACTATCTCTTAGAAAGAATCTTTCAGAAAGCATAAGAAAAGGATAAAATTTCTTTAAATTCATAGATAACTTGATGAAGAACAATATAAAAACCCATCTCACCATGTACAGACAGCAGATATAAAAATAGACAGTATTATCACATCAAAAAGCAAATGGAAACAGACAAAAAATTCAACAGTGGATGATAGCCTAGATGGTGAAACAAGTATTTGTAACACATGAAATTAACTCTATGGCATGTGTCTGATCTAAAGTTAATATCCAAAAATTGATAAGGAAATGAAACAACTCATTAGGGCACAAACAAAGATATAAAAATGGTCGAGGGAACAGGATTGATATTTCTACAAAGAACATAAAAATTCTATTGAGTATACAAAAAAAATTACTAATCTCTAATCAAATTTATAAAACTAGATGCTAAAAGCAGTAATGAGATATACATCCAATTTTTAAAAATTGATATTTCCAGTAAGGTGAGAGTCTACTGGAGAGGATATGGGGAACAAGGAGCTCTAATTTTTATTCATTTTGTTAATCTCAACTACTATGGAGAGTAACATAAAATATTAAAGGTATTGTGCACAATAGCTTTCTGTACCTGTGTCTGAAATGCCTTATTAAAAAACCTCTAAGAGAAACAGATATATTCTGATGCTCGGTTTCTGTGTACTCAGTTTATCATGGCAGAAAAAAGATGGCAGATGAGTGGTGTGCATACTGTGACTGGCCAGGAAATAGAAATGTGAGTGCCAGAACCCAGGTGTTTCCTCATTTTCCTTGCCCCAACCCCTTGTTTATGCCATTATGCAGCCTAATTCCAAAGCTGTACCTTATACCTCAATTTCCTTCTCTAGAAATGCTCTCTCATGCACCAGTACAGTTGAGCCTCAATCTCCTAGGTACCTATATATCCAGTCCAATTGACCTTGAAGATAGACCATTGTATTTTAGAAAGCATTTATTAAAGATGCTCTTCATACTTTAAAACTAGAACTGTGATATGGTGTGTTAGTCAGGGTTTCTATTCCTGCACAAACATCATGACCAAGATGCAAGTTGGGGAGGAAAGGGTTTATTGAGCTTACACTTCCATGGTGCTGTTCCTCACAAAAGGAACCCAGGACTGGGACTCAAGCAGGTCAGGGAGCAGGAGCTGATGCGGAGGCCATGGAAGGATATTCCTTACTGGCTTGCTTCTCCTGGCTTGCTCAGACTACTTTCTTATAGAACCCAAGACTACCAGCCCACAGATGGTACCACACACAAGGGTCCCTTCCCCCTTGATCACTAATTGAGAAAAAGTCTTACCACTGGATCTCATGGAGACATTTTCTCAACTGAAACTCCTTTCTCTGTGATAACTTCAGCTTGTGTCAAGTTGACACACAAAACTAGCCAGTACAATTGACGCCTTGTCAACTTGACACACAAACACATCACCAATAAGCCTCGATTCTTACTTCCTTATTCATCTCCAATATCTAAATAACTTTAAAAGTCCCACAGTCTTTGCAATTATCTACATAATAACATTTCAGTCCCTTTTAAACATCCGATCTCTTACAATTCAAAGTCTCTTAACTGTGGGCTCCACTAAAGTACCTTCTTTCTTCAAGAGGGAAAATATATCAGGGCACAGTCACAATCAAAAGCAAAATCAAACTCCAACCATCCAATGTCTGGTATCCACTCACGATCTTCTTGGATTTCTCCAAAGGACTTGAGTCACTTCTCCAGCTCTGCCCTTTGTAGCACACACCTTATCTTCTAGGCTCCAGATGCCTGTACTCCACTGCTGTTGCTGTTCTTGGTGATCATCTCATGGTACTGGTATCTCCAAAACTCTGCTGTCTTCTGCTGCAAGTAGGCTTTAGCAACAGCTTCTCATAGGCTCTCTTCATGGTGCCAAGCCTCACCTTCTTCACATGACCCTTTCAGTCCTGGGCTATCAATTGCAACTGAGGCTGCACCTTCACCAATGGCCTTCCACGGCCTCTCACAGTGCCCAGGCCTCAGCTGCTCTTCACGACTCCTTCATGCCTTCAAAACCAGTACCACCTGGATGACTCTTACACATTATCAAGTCCAGTCACCGCACAAGGTACAACCTTGGTTATCACTGGAACGCAGCCTCTGTGCTCTCAGTAAACACTTGTCAGAAGATGTCACCTCAGTGATGCTGGTCTCTTCACAATCATCATCAGTTTCCCAGCTCCAGCCAACCAGCATCAATAGTTCCAGTAATGCAATGGTTTTGCTTTAGTAGTTCTGGTATCTTGTTATTCACAGCTGATTTCTTCAGCTCCAGCTCACCAAAACCACAGAATCTTAAATGAAACTAGCAATGGCCCTGATAGGAGTCTTTAATCTTCCCTCCGAAATTTCACAAGCCAGGCCTCCATCCTCTGCACTATTCTTAACATTATCTTCCAAGCTCCTACACAACATCCCACAAAGCTCTTAACACTGAATTGATCTTCTAGCTCAAAGTTCCAAAGTCCTTCCACAGTCCTCCCCAAAGCATGGTCAGGTTGTCACAGGAATACCCCACTTGGCTTGTACCAATTTGTCTTAGTCAGGGTTTCTATTCCTGCACAAACATCATGACCAAGATGCAAGTTGGGGAGGAAAGGGTTTATTGAGCTTACACTTCCATGCTGCTGTTCATCACCAAAGGAAGTCAGGACTGGAACTCAAGCAGGTCAGGAAGCAAGAGCTGATGCAGAGGCCATGGAGGGATGTTCCTTACTGGCTTGCTTCTCCTGGCTTGCTCAGCTGGCTTTCTTATAGAACCCAAGACTACCAGCCCACAGATGGTACCACTCACAAGGGGCCCTCCCTCCTTGATCACTAATTGAGAAAAACCTTACCACTGGATCTCATGGAGGCATTTTCTCAACTGAAACTCCTTTCTCTGTGATAACTCCAGTTTGTGTCAAGTTGACACACAAAACTAGCCAGCACATATGGTAACCAACACAATGCAGACAAATATATTATTCCAGTTCATATAGTGTTCAAAAGAGACTTACAGTCAGTCTGTCTTGGTTCCATGGATATATAAAAGTACAGTGTGCTCTGTGTACAGACACAGGAATTCTAACTATCCTACTGAAGAGCTTCTTCAAAAGACTCTAAAACTAAATGAAGACAGAGAATACTGAATATCAGAAGCCAGCCTTAGGTGTCTCTATTATAATGGAAGTATGTAAATGAAGCCTGTGAAAAGCCCAGATGAAAACAACTACCGGAGGAACATCATGGCAGCAATCCAGTGATGCTCTTTGCAACAGTGGATTCTCCTGTCAGCTTTTCTGAATTCCTGACCTGGAGAAGTATGTGTCTGATGAAATGAATGTTGTTTCAAATAACTAAGCTTACAGGTGCTTTGTTATATAACAGTTATTACCAAAATATTCCCACTACATTCTGAAGAGGAATTGTGCTCAGGGCATACCCAGCAGCAGGCTGGTGGATTAGAATCATGCACATTCTCAAAATGACAGGATGAGACACAATGTTTCTTTAAAATGCCCTTATGTTAAGTTCTATCACTCTGGTATCATAAGGTGTTGACCAAGTTTTGTCACACAACATTTTCCTTTTGTGCTTTTAACATATTGCTCTGCTGTGTCTTTTATACAGATTGAACACATTTGGTTTCTTTTTTTCTAATTTGGGGATTAGTTCTAGGTCTTGAATTCTATCTTTGTGCATTTATTATTCTTTAGTATGTTTTCTGAATAGAATTTCTTATTTAGCATCAACTCAAATTAATAATCACATTTCTTTACACTCAAACCTTCGTAACCTAATGTCTTTTGCTATATTTAGATGAAGCATATTTGTCTGATATTTCTTTCAAGAATACAATAGTTTTTCTAACTTTCTATAACCTCACTGGTATATATACCACACACACACACACACACACACACACACACACACACACACACATACACAAACACACACACACACATACTGTTGAATGACAAAAACATCACTGTAGCCTTGAGCCTTAACCCCAAGCCCTGAAATCAGTTTAACACAGCTTTCAGACAACATATTCCTGATCTAAGAGCCACAAGCTTGTTAAAACACTTAAATGTACACTTAAATAAATTATCCCCAGTGCTTATGGTCACTATGTACATTCTTTGTCCTCTGTAATGACGTCATTTATTTCTCTACCACCTAAGTAATTTTAATCAGATCTAAATGTCCTCTTTAAAGAATTGCTTTCAGTGAAAGAAAGCATACTTTTTAAAATCTTTAAAGCACATAGGATTCTAATTTACTTTGGATTCTAGAACACACATATTAGAAATGTTTTAAACTATCTCAAATTCAGCATATCCTGAACTTGGTCAGAAGGTAACCAGAGTATGTAAAGTACGTGTATAACAGAAACATCCATCCATGTTTATTCACACTGTAAATATTGAAATATATTCTGCAGGAGACTAAAATTTGTACAAATCCTTTTCTGAGTTGACTTAAATACGTCTATGTTCTTAGAAGAGAAAGATCTTACATTAACTTTGTAGCAGTTATGAAATTCTCTCTTCACTTGGCGAAATGCTGTGTTGCAATGGCAAAAAAAGAGCTGTGCTAATTTCTTGGGGTATTAGGTTTAATCTTGGCTAAATAGTTGATACTGGTGATGACAAATAGTTAGAAAGCATCTCTTTCTATCCTTAATGTGAGCCGTTCTTATCTTTTTCCAAATTCACTTCATCTTTCCAAAGTCTACTCCTCTTTGAAAACTTGTTTAGTATACATTTTACTTGTCAGTTATTTGTTAAGCCCAAGCTTACAGCCTGGATTCATTACAATTGAAGCCAACAATGGGTTACAGTAAGATGCGTGTAGTATTCCTTCATTTTATTCTAAAACCTATTGACTGGTTGAGTACCTGTGTTTGAAAATAAATTTGATGAAATACCTTTATGGTCAAAACAGAAACATTCTATATAATCATGCAAAATAACTTTTCAAAAAAACAACATGCACAGAAATTTTAGTATTATGAGAACTACTAGCAAGTACTGAGTAAATAAGGAGAGAATATTATTTCCTGAAGGCCTTAAGTTAATAGATGGAGATAAAATATCTAGCCCCTAATGCCAGGACCCTCATCCTCTTCTGAGAATTAATAATATCTGAATACAAACAACACAAGAACACCAAGGAAATAAATGGCAGTAAATGACTACACAGATAATAAACAGTTGATAAGAGTTCACTGTGGTTGGGCTAGTCCTTGAGCTGAGGACCTACAATTGGTCTTTAGGATTATAAATACAGACCTTTAAAAATATTTAAATATTAACAGTATAAAAACCACATTTTACTTAGGTGAGGTCTAAATATTCCCTGGACAGAGATTTTGAAGTCTCCTGGTTTCATTGTCTTTGTGACTGTTCATGAGCTATGCACTTGAGTATTGTGCTGGGAAGAGACTTCCTGTTTTCCTCTAGCCGTTGAAAATGGATGGACATCTCCTCTGCATTCAACCTCTCTGCTCCCTGAACAATGACAGTCCAGAAACCTGTGACAAGTAAATATATCTGCTGCTCAAAACATGTTAGGATAATCTGTTTGATTCCCCAATGCTACAGAGCAATCATTTGTTAGGATGCTTCTGCATGCAACTACTGAATAAACTAGAGATCAAGTCCTAGAGGCTGAATTTCCTCTCTCTCTCTCTCTCTCTCTCTCTCTCTCTCTCTCTCTCTCTCTCTCTCTCTTTCTCTCTCTCTCTCTCTGTCATAAATCTTCCTGAGACAAATGGGCTGACAGCTTGAATTGACTAATTTAAAATATGTAAAAACCTCTCATAACCCTTGTCGGTCCCTGTATACACTTATACACTTTCCTTATCTCCAGCTCTTAGAAAAACAGAATTTGTATTAGATGCTGCTTTGTCTTTTTGACTTTTGAGGAACCCTTTCCAGCTAATCAATGTCAGTTTTCAATGTTGATTCTCACATTTTATATTGGCCTATTTTTAAGTGAACTGGAAAAATCCTATAAACATAAAATATTTATAAATAAACCAGGGTATCTGTGCTCAGGTCAGTTGCCTGGTATAGGATTCTGACTACATATTGGTTATAATATTGGTGTTGAAGAGTGATTCAACAAAGCCAGTGAGTATCATATATCAACAGTTCTCGTTTCCCTCCCTATAAATTATAAATTTTAGATAAATGTAATATTGGCAATGAAAGAGCATGTCTTCAGAATATATTACTCAGTTCTATCTCTCAACACTGTAAAAACAAAATAGAAACACATTCAAAGTAGTAGATGTTACAAAATGGATTAATGTAATTATCTTTGGGATATTTTCTATTTGTCCTGTCTTAAGTGCTGCTTCTTGCCATAATTTCACAGATGTTGAATTTGAAATGAACTATTGAGAGAATGGGATGATGACACAGCACCTGTGGTAAACAAACTCTTGTAGTCATTTCTATTACACATAAAATGACTTCCTATATTTTATCTTCTATCATAGTTACTTTGGGCAAAGACATTTATTTATTACACAAATATTTCAACCATATAAGTATTTTATTCCCGTAAAAATCTGTCCCTTACTATCATATTATAAATTTATTCTTTTGTGAAATAATATATATGTATATGTAATGAATTCTAATACTTTTATAATAATAAGGAAATTATTCCATTCGATATTTCTCAGGACTCTTTAATTCTTATATATAGATTTGAAATGTGTTTATTAATATTATATAGTTTCAATTTGATGAAAATATTTGTAGAAGGCATCAAAGTCAAGATGTTTGATAATGAATGTGATTGTGTGTAATCATTGTCAGTTTGCCTGGGTCTGGAATGTCCTAAGTGATATAGCTTTGGGTCTGTCTAGAAGGGGCCTAAGAGAAATCTCCCTGAGGATAGAAGACATATCCTGAATGTGAATAGCGTCATCCCAAGAATAGGAGATCATGACTGACTAAAAAGCAAAGTATGTGAGGTATACCTTCCTCTCAACTTCTTTCCAGATTTGAGGAGTCTAACATGTACTTCTACTGTCATTAGCTCTATCCTATCTTCCTACCATGATAGACTGATCCCTTTTAGATGTTGAGACAAGATAAATCCTTTCTCCATTAAGTAGTTTTCTGTTTGAAGTGTGATTACAACTAGCAAAGTAACTAATACACAGGTTTGCAGTAGTTTGGTTTAAGTTCATCAAAAAATAAATAGGAGAAAATATAATCTAGTTAATTCTTTTGTTTGTTACTATGTAAGATTATTGCTAACTGTTAAAACAATTTAAATAGCATGTAATTAATTATGAACCAAATTACATATTAGCATCATATATAAATCAAATTTTTCATATCATAATATTACATAGCTCAAGAAAAGTGTCACCAAAATTGACTGTTCTTAGTATTCCTTTTTATAAGCAGTGATACATAGTCACATGACAAATACTTGGTAGAAGAAGCAGAAACCAGGAATATCCAACTCCACTTAAAGCATTCAAGACCTTGTAAATTAAACTGTCCAAGGAAGTACTTAAATTAGTACCATATTAACTTCAAGATAAACATAGTTCAGATCCTTTCCTTGTATATATGAAGCTACATCCACTTATAAAATGCACTGATATCAAGGGAAATAAATTATATAGATCTAATAAACATCCTATTCTCTACAAGGTACTTTAAATCTTTACATCATTCGATATGGTCATCTACCTTGAAATGATATCTCTCATTTCTTTGGAATTTGTGGGGAAATGAGAGAGGCTAACCAATCCCCAAATTTAGATAAGTTAATTTATAAATCCAACCAAATTATATCTGAATAAAAAGTGTAAGACTTTTCTAAGACATCAGGTGGTATCCCTGTAAAAGTCTTGAATAAATAATGTGGTATAAGAGCCAATACATAATTATTGTTCAATTTTCAAGGTAATAACCAATATTACTCTGAAGATGTCTATTCGTAAGCCAGAAATCTTCCCTTTGTTCTTAATTAAATCAACAAACTATAGAAAGAAGCAAATAAGAACATTTAAAGGAAATTATTAGTAAATATATTGAAGAAAGATAAAGGCTATATACAGGAGAATTGCAAAAGAAACTGGGCTAAAAGCACTGAAACAGTTACTCTATCTTATGTCAAGAGCTAGTTCTAGGGATCTTACTAGAACTTAGAAGGAGAAGATGTTGTAGTGGAAAAAGTTTTTTTTTTTTTATGAGATATAGTTATAACAACCAATCCAAATGCAGAATTATGGTGCACAGTCCCAATGGATACATCTATAAAATATTCCCACACCTAAGGAAAATGGTCCATTGTTGAAGAAAGGGTAGAAGGACTCTAAGAGCCAGAAGATCAGAGTTTGCTGTGATACTATCTCCCAATAGTATCAGAAGCTACACCCATAAAATACCAGCAACATGGCTGCCTATACATGAGTGAGAGAAGGATGACACCAAAACCAGGACAAATAAGAAGGAGCAAAGCCCAGAAGAACTCAACACAACACAATGTATTATAGGAACTGCAGAAATCTGGAACTGGGACAGGTGGCCTTCCCTAGGAAAGAGCACACCCATTGGTTTTCCACTTCCAAATGGTCATACCTGAAAACATACTTGTAGCTATACTTATAGGTACTGATCAAGTTCTATTTAGTAATATATAAGCATACACATATATACATACATACATATACACATACACAAATACATACATGAATACAATAACAGTAAGTGAAAAAAGAGACCATGAATTTTAAGGAGAGTGGGAAGGGTATGTGGTAGGTTTAGAGAAAGGAAAAGGGATGGAGAAATATTGTAATTAATTCATAATATCTTTTTACAAAAACATAAGGGCCTATACCTTGAAGCAGACACAGAAAAAGACACTGGAAAAATTTCTCAACCTTTATCTTCATCCATACTTCTGATCATCCACCTAAAACTCAAGGAATTCACTTGATCAGAAATTTATGGAAGCAAATTAGGTGGTACAATGCCAGCTAAGCCATGCCAACTTAGGCTTCATTAGCAAGGAACCAGGATTTAGAACAAAGATGAAGCTGGTGAATAAATTCAGTTTTCATCAAGTATCGGAATTTTTGTTATTGAAACAAAACAAACATTGCTTTGTAAGGAGGAGAACTCAAATGGTGAAGATAATGACATAAGCTTGACACTGTGGATATAAAAATGAATTGTCAAGAAGGGGAAAATGAACCAGAATGATAATGACAAAGTTTATTACTAAGTCACTCAGACTAATAAAGAAACAGAATTCCATTCAGATGATCTTCCACAGAAAAAGGAAGTCCTTGGGCCATGTGACTCAAAAGGCTGAGGACAGTCTTGTGGTGTCCACTCCAGCAATTGTGCCTAATCTGGAAGCATTGAGTATGTTTTCCTGGTTAATCAACCCATGCTAAGGGAGTCTTACAAACACAACTAGGGGAAAGGAAGAAAAGATGGATAAAAGAACCAATGTGAGTCTAGATGAAGAGGACACATAACTTATGAGCACTGCCTTCAAAGGGCTTTCTCAAAAAGGAATTGGAAGGTGTGTGTGCAGGTATTAGGATATATATCAAGTATTAATGGTGACTCAGATTGTCACATTATTGATATCTATAAGGAAACTGTCAGAAACTGCCTGTCACTAGAAGTACATTCATAAATTAAAAAAAATTGAAATATAGTTCTGGAAGCTGGTCTGTCTCCTGTGATGATTGGGAAAAAAGGGATATTTCTGATTTTAAAGATTCCTGTGTGATTGATCTATTTAAAAATCCTACTTGGAAACATAGCATTTCTCTGTTTGCTTTGGCACTGACCATTCTACAAGTCTCTTTTCTTTTTTTTGCTAATATCCTCTAGAGTTAATAAATGGATAGCAGCATTTAGTCAACATTGCAGTGAAGCGGTGAATAGCTCACTCGAAAGCACATACCATATATGGAGTCAGTTTATAGGGTGTAGGCATGGAACACAGAGAAATAAACATCTTGGTATCTCTATGAACTCATCGTTCTGTTCTGTACTGAAAGGAGAGGAGAGACTAGGAGCAGTTGCTCATACAGCATAGCACTCCTGTGTTTCCCAATAAGAAAAAAAGGTTTAATAAAACTAAAAGAACTGTTTCTCTGTTCAGTACGATGTTTGAATAAGCACTGTCACCATCAAAAAGATCTTGGGCTCTGTTCTATTTAATACCCAAAACAAAACAAATTTATGCAAATACATCAGTTCAGCATTTTTGAAGAATTTAGTTTGGATTTAGAAAGAGCAGACTGATTTCATGTACAAAGATCATGTTTCTTTTTCCAGAAAAACATTATGCATGAACTGAAATTAAGGATGTATTTGAAAGAAGAAAAAGGGGGTGGGTAGATAACTCATATAATTTTTTCTAGAATGATAATGTTAAAGACTAGATGAAGAGTCAATCCTTAAGAAGTATGTAACATTGATGGTTCCTATTCATTGGTTCTTTGAGTGTTTCTTAAACCTACCTGCTAGGTAATCTGTATATACAACTCAATCTTTGGAACTATTCTTAATCTATAAAACCATTTTAGGTTATGAGGCTTCTGAGATGACTCAACAAGTAAAGGCTCTTACCAGTAACTTTACTAACTTTAAAAACTTGACTTTATTCCACAGGACGCACATGGAGGAAGAAGAGAACAAACTCCCACAATTTATGCTTGGCCTTCACAGTGACACCCATACATACAAATAAAAGTAAATAAGTCTTAGATTGTTATATGCATTCATAAATTAAATGACAGCTGGATAGTGATGGTGTACACTTTTAATTCTAGTACTTGGCAGGCAGAGGCATGTTGATATTTGAGTTTGAAGTCAACCTGGTCTACAGAGTGTGTTCCAGGACAACCAAGGCTATCTGCCCATTATTAGTGTTTATGACCAGATAAGAAATATATTTTGTTTTCTAGCCATTCTTTCAATAGATGATTAACTATTTACATCCTCAATGTCTACTTTTCATGAATAAGAAAACAAAAATTGAAGTGGCTAAAGGTATATCAAAGTAGGCCTCAGAAGCAGAGATGTTAACAATCAGAGATTCAGTTTACTAAAAGATATTAAAATCAATTGTGTGTATACCTAACTTTAAAATTCTAATATAAATAATGAAGATTGTATATTTTCTTTAGAAAAGTGTCTTCAAGTACCTTGCCCATTTTTTTCATCAAAACATTTAGGAACTTTTGTTGTTGACTTTAAAATTTTAACATTTATTTGGGACATTCATTTATTATTACATATATCATTTGCAGGTTTATCTTTATTCTATAGGTTGCCTCTTTACTTTTCATGATTTCATTGTGGAATTTAATTTCTCATAGAGTACTCCACACCCCAATTTTTTCTTTCATTGCTGGTGCATCTAGTGTTTTTATCATAAGTTCTTCTTAAATCCACTGATTCCTGGCTGTGACTCTCCTTTTCTGTTTCTTTTTTTTTTTTCTAGAAAGTTTGTAGTTAGACATCTTATACTTAGGCCATGGACCTATTTAAGTTGATTGTATGTAGTACCAAATCAAGGTCCAAGTTAATTATTTTGGCTCAATGTCCAGACTAAGAAATCATTTGGTTACTCTATAAACAATCTTTTTTGAAAGAATTTGTTTTATATTTATTCAGAGAAAAGGTGATGTCCTATGTGGGTGATACATGACAAGGATCTGGCCTGTTAATTATTTTTACTCTCCTTACCTAGTCCAGCTATGAAGTGTTATGCTCTACTTAGCAACGAAAAAGGCTTCTTACTCACCTATTTGAAGGAGTCTACTAGTTTCTATTTTTGGGTAATTGTGCTTCTTTTGTTAATGCCAAACTCTGTCTCTCTTGAAAATAATTATAGGAAACAGGATTTTCACATCTTATTGAGATACAAGGTAAAAATATGAAAAAAATCAAAAGGTTCTCCATCAAAATCCATACTTTTCAGTTGATTTTTTGTCTGTCTGTTTTATTCTTTAGAGACATCACCACAGCTCTCCTGCCTCACCTTGGAGCAGATTGGTTGCAGGCAGGGTATTGAATGAGGTTCTGTGACACTACAAGGATGGGGTGGGAAAATCTCAATAGTTCTAGCAGATTCAAATAGCATGTAGTATGCAGTAATGTCAATTTATACAAGTAATATCAAGGAAATAGACAATAGATTTATTCTTACCTATGTTCCTGAGACAGACCAATAAACTTAATTTCATAAAATAACAATAAAGCTTCTTCCGCTGTGCCCTCTATTCTTCCACTGTGCCCTCTACTCTTGGACAGCTATTATCTTTCTTGACTTGCTGAGAGAATTCAGCTGCTGAAATAAAAGAATACCTTTACCATTCTTTGTTTTTGAAAAGGTTCTAAGAAAGAATATGGAACATTTTATATTATTTATAAACACAGCTATTTTCATGACTAGTGGTGATTTCATAATACCTACGTGAACAATTTGACTTTAACCTATGAGAGGTGAAGGAGATGTTAGGAAAAACACAAAAACAAGAGATTGGATAAATATAGATTTGCTAAAATGTGTGAGAGGGACAATGACAGAAATGGTAAGAAGAAATACCTGTAGTAGAAGTTCACAACTCCATCTATCACTGCAATTACTCAGTGCCCCCATATCTACCTATTTATTATTAAACAATTATTAATTATGCTGCTATTTAAAACATGTATTCTCTGTCATCAGTCAAGTTGCAAATTTAGTTCGTTAATATATTTTTCTTAAGAGTTCACACTCTCCAAATGGATTGACATTATGATACTAAAGGTAAGCAGACACAAAGGTTGGCACGATACAATCTCTGCTATAAATAACATGGGAGAAAAGAGAGTAAGACATCCTACCATCTGCCATTTATATTCAGACAGACACAGTTGACTCTTCTAAATTTTAAAAATCATTTCAATGTTTTCATAATACTAACAAGAAAAAAATTTAAGCTTCAAAGGAGTTTGCACAAAAGTGTATGGAGAGAAGTAATTAGAAAGACAATGAGTTATTACTTGACCACTGCTTGTAAAGTTCAAGTGTGTGCCTGCACAGTCTAACAAGAGACGGTATACACATGAAGGGACCCATGGCTCCAGCCGCATATGTAGCAGAGGACGGCCTTATCAGGCATCAATGGGAGGAGAGGTCCTTGGTCCTATGAAGGCTCAATAGATGAGCCAGTGTTGGGGAATTCGAGGACAGGAAGGCAGGAGTGGGTGGGTGGGTGGAGGAACACCCTCATAGAAGCAGGGAGAAGTGGATGGTTTAGAGGTTTTCTGGGATGGGGGGACTGGGAAAGGGGATAACATTTGAAATGTAAATAAAGAAAATATCCGATAAAAAAAGGAAAGGGGGGGGTGGAACGGTAGTTTAACAATATTGTGAAAGACTAAATGAAACAGAAATGCCATGAAATATCGATCATTTCCATTTCCCCTGGAGCAAAAGGGTGTACTGACTTTTTGCCTCATCTCTCCTTTGCTCCTGCTTAATTTTGGAATGTGAATGCTTTTCAGCCATGGTTTCTGTTCAGTTAAATAGAATTATTGTACATGGAAAATAATCTTGGAGTTTTACCTAGGTATAAATCACAGGACATAGAAGAAACACTGAGCATTCTCAGAAAAAGACAAATTTAAAGCACCCATTTATAGTTGTACTAAAATGATGAATGATCAGAGGAGTATAAATGAGAGAAGCACATAACCAGTGCCACCAACACTAGTCAGAATCACAAAACATACCTCTTTCTCATTTATGAAAATTTGTCACTCTAGGTATTACTCTGTCATAGGGAAATATATCAGAGCAGAAAAATGCTAGTCTTCATCATTTTTTTTTTTTTTGCGTTTCTCTTTTTTTTAATTAATTAATTAATTTTTTTGATACTTTATTTATATTTCCAATGTTTCCCCTTTTCTAGGTCTCCTCTTTGGAAACACCCTATCTCCTCCCCCTCCCCACCTCTATGAGGGAATTTCACCTCCCATCCACCTGCTCACCCATTCCCTTATTCCCACCTTGACATTCCCCTTTACTGGGACCTCTAACACCCTCAGGCCCAAGGGCCTCTCCTCTCCCTGATGGCCAATGAGGCCATCTTCTGCCACACATGTGGTCTGAACCATGGGTCCCTCCATGTGTATTCTTTGGTTGGTGGTCCAAACTCCAGGACGATGGGGGGGGGGGTCAGGCCCATTGACGATGTTGCTTCCTCCATGGGGTGGCAAACTCCCTCAGCTCCTTTAGTCCCTTCTCCCACTTCTCCATCTGGGACCTCACTCTCAGTCCAGCATTTACTGTAATGTGAAACTTGGGCATTCTGAACTTTTGGGCTAATATCCACTTATCAGTGAGTACATATCATGTTCGTTCTTTTTGTGACTGAGTTACCTTGCTCAGGATGATATTTTCAAGTTCCATCCATTTGCCTGCAAATTTCATGAAGTCATTGTTTTTAATAGCTGAGTAGCACTCCATTGTGTACACATTTTCTGTATCCATTCCTCTGATGAGGGACATTTGGGTTGTTTCCAGCTTCTGGCTATTATAAATATGGCTGCTATGAACATAGTGGAGCATGTGTCTTTATTACATGTTGGAGTATCTTCTGGGTATATGCCCAGGAGAGGTATAGCTGGGTCCTCAGGTAATATTATGTCCATTTTTCTGAGGGTCCGCCAAACTGATTTCCAGTGGTTGTACCAGCTTGTAATCCCACCAACAGTGGAGGACTCCGCCAGAGAACTGCTGCAGCTAATAAACAACTTCAGCAAAGTTGCCGGATATAAAATTAACTCAAACAAATCAGTAGCCTTCCTATACTCGAAGGATAAACAGGCTGAGAAAGAAATTCGAGAAATGACACCCTTCACAATAGTCACAAACAATATAAAGTATCTTTGACTCTAACCAAGCAAGTGAAAGATCTGTATGACAAGAACTTCAAGTCTCCCAAGAAAGAAATCGAAGAAGACCTCAGAAGGTGGAAAGATCTGCCACGCTCATGGATTGGAAGGATTAATATAGTAAAAATGGCCATCCTGCCAAAAGCAATCTACAGATTCAATGTAATCCCCATCAAAATTCCAACTCAATTCTTCATAGACTTAGAAAGAGCAATTCTCAAATTCATTTGGAACAACAAAAAATCCAGGATAGCAAAAGCTATTCTTAACAATAAAAGAACTTTTGGGGGAATCAGCCTCCCTGACCTCAAGCTGTACTACAGAGCAGTAGTGATAAAAACTGCATGGTATTGGTACAGTGACAGGCAGGTAGATCAATGCAATAGAATTGAGGACCCAGAAATGAACCCACACACATATGGTCACTTGA
>CM052713.1:71133446-71229018 GCA_028551405.1 Uromys caudimaculatus | reverse complement strand
ATGAAATTGCAAAGCTTCTGTAAGGCAAAGGACACTGTCAATAGGACAAAACAGCAACCAACAGATTGGGAAAAGATCTTCATCAATCCTATGTCCGATAGAGGGCTAATATCCAATATATACAAAGAACTCAAGAAGTTAGACTCCAAAAAATCAAATAACCCCATCAAAAAATGGGGAACAGAGCTAAACAGAGAATTCTCAACTGAGGAAATTTGCAGGGCTGAGAAGCACCAAAGAAATGCTCAACATCCTTAGTCATCAGGGAAATGCAAATCAAAACAAGTCTGAGATTCCACCTCACACCAGTCAGAATAGCTAAGATCAAAAACTCAGGTGACAGCAGATGCTGGCGAAGATCTGTCGGAAGAGTAACAAGTCTTCATCATTTTAAAACTACTGGCCCTGCATTTGAATATTTCACAGGGAAAAATTGGTTTTATTCATATACTTTCTATTTAAAAAACAATAGTTAGCTATTTCTATTCCCCAGTATTTCTAGTACAGAAAAACAAACAATAAAAATGGTACAAATGAGGTTAATATTCTTTATATGTGACATTCAGACTTTATATAGTACTTTGACAAATGTATATGCTTAGCTCAGCAAGTTCAGTCGTGGATTATAATGAAAGTTCTCCTCTGGAAAAAGTGTCAGTTGCTTATTATACCCATGGGAAATAGAGGCAGTGGTGGAAGAATTACTAGTGGATGGAGGAAAAGTGACAGAAACTCAAAAGGAAAGGGTGTGCTGTAATTTAGTGGAGAGAAACCTTACTTTGTTTTCCTAGAGAAAAGAGCCAAGTGTTTTTCACATGGCCACGCTTTCCACCATGGGCTCCAGCAGCACCTCCCATGGCAGAACTACATGTCCTCTGACTCCTGTGGACAATGGCCTGGCCTGCTATTTTGCTTCTAATTAAAACAGAGACACTACTGATTAGAGATGGGCAAGCAGAGAGCTGTTCCCTTTTCCTTCCAAATTAGTTTGAGCTCACCCAAGATCAAAGGATGCCCAGATCAGAGAAAATAAACAGAGCAGAAACCAGTAACTTATTGACCTGATGCTGTTTCCTAGAAGTGAAATGACTGCCGCCCTTTGGACAGCTTGATCAGCAACCATGAACTGGTCAAGAAAAGTTCTAGTCAGAACTCATGGTTATGTTTCTAAAACTTTATTTTGAGAAACAGATTTTATAATAACACAATTCAGTTAGGATACTCCCACAGGACTGTGTAAATGTACATAGATGTTGAAATAAATAAATATATACTTTTGCAGTATATTTCTACAAAAGAAGTATATATTTCTTATATAAAACAAAGACATTTCTTACATAGAAATATATATTTTCTATAGAATGGAAATGTTTGTATGCATACACACACACACACACACACACACACACACACACACACACACACACACCTCTGTGGACAAATATTTACTTGCTTGAGATTTTGTTGAAGGAAACGGTAGTCTCCTCTGTTTCTCCTTACCCCCAGTTCTCCATGATGTAGTACATAGCAAAGATTGGTTTACAGCTACTCAGATTTTTGTTTGTAAATTTATATAAATTTGTTATTATGGTGAATCCTCTTTGTCCTCAATATTATGGATTTTCTAGAGTAATTACATAGTGTAATATTATATGAATTGACATAGCATAAAATTAGTACAAGAGTAAATAAGAATGTGGCAGCATTGGAAATTAAGTTTTGAATGTCTTACAAATGCACATTTCTTATGAAGGCTGTCCTTGGCATGTATTTGCTGGGAGAACTGTAAGCGTAAATAGGACCGAATCATCTACTCTACACATTTCTTACATTCTACCTGTTTTGAACACAGATGTTGAAGGCGGAATTTATAAGCATATTTTATTTCATTCTTAGCTTTCTCTGAAGTTTAAATTTCAGTTACTAACATCTTCCGATGGACCTTAGATCAGTCAAATCACAAGAATGTGGTTAAACATACATCACATGTATGTTGCTGTATGACATCTCTCCGTACGTCTGAACGAGTTGTTGTCTACCTAGTACTGGTTCATCTAAGATGCTAATCTCAATATAACATTCTCAGTTTTTTAACTTGTACTTTGACATTAAATGTGAAATCTAAGTTCCCATAGCCTGAGTTCTTTCTTTTGAACATATTTTTTCTTTTTAAAGTGTTTTATTTATTTGTTTTCTTTTTGTCCCTTAAAATATTTTTATTTTGTATATTTTTAAAAATGACAATGTAATTACATCCTTTCTCCCTTCCATCTCTCCACTTCTACTTCTTACACACCCGTACTCATTCCATTAAAAAATCATGACTTTTTAAAGTATTATTGCTGTATGCATGTACACACCAACACACACAATTTCTGTTGCTTATGGTTATATGATTTCAGGGCTGACCCCTTGGTAATGGGTAACTAATTAATGATCATCACTAGAGAAGAGTAATTCTTCCTGTATCAGCAATCTTCAGCAAACTCTAATTCTTTGTCTTCAACTCTCTGAGTAAAATTAGTACTCGCTTTATACACATGAGTTTGGTAGTAGCATACAAGAGAAAGGAACCTACCAGTTTATACACTTTTAAGAAAATGCCTCTTCTTCCTCCAATACCAGTTAATGGTAAATGGTCAATGATCAATGGCCCCCTCTACTAAGACCGTGGCTTTGGGAGCTCCTCCTCATTCTGAGCCGTGATATTTACTTTCTTGATCATATACAGGTCTGGTATAGGTAACCACAGCTTCTAAGTTTATCTGTTTATGCAACAGTGAAATCATATTCAGAAGTCAGCCTTTTACAGCTCTTCTGTCGATCGTCACTTTTTATACTCTGTCTACCCCTTCTTGTAGATGTTCCTTAAGACTTATAGATGGGCATTTATATAGATGTCCTACCCATAGTTCAGCACCCACAGTTACTTATTCTTAGCAGTATGAACATTAATGTGTTTTTATATTACAATAAGTTTTCCCTTTGATTAAGGTTTTGAGCAGTACAAGTGTTTGGATATAAAAGTATTTACAAGGCACTTTGATAAGTTCATTCAGACAGACTACATTAATTGCTTCTTCCTAAACATTAACTGATTTTCTTAGCCATGAATTCACCCATACTTAGAATACTTAGCACAGAATCCCTTCCATGGAGCAGGTCTCATACCCAATCAAGAGAATAATTAACTACCACCATAAACACTCTCAACATAACTGTCCCAGTGGACATTTTGCTTGGCAAGACCCAGTGCTTTAAAAATCATTAACATTCTGGCTTCATCAAAGCCTATATCACACTATGAAAGCTACACAACAGTAAAAATATCCTGGTCAGTTCAAGGTCAATTTTTTTAAGTCATACAACCAAAGTGGTTGTTGTCTTCAGCAGTAGAGTCTTACTACTTATTTATGGGAAGCAACCAAGAGTCATATTAATAGCCTGTTTTATTTGTGGTGCCTCTAGGAATTCTTTATTCAAGAATCCTTAAGTAGTTAATCTCTGTCTATATATGAGATTTTCATTTAATAGCCTGTGTTTTCCAGAATTACCATTGTTTAAGAATGTGTGATACTTTGGGAAAAACTTCTGTTTCATGCAAAAGTGTATTTTTTTAAACTCACAGTGTTTTTAGGGATTCTTTATATATCCTAAGTATTAGTTTGCCTATGTCTTACCTCGTTTCTCCAACCTCTTTTATTCATTTACATATTTAGTTCTCAGTATTCTACTCCTGTTCTTTCACCCATAAAATATGACTAGTGGGTAAAACTGGTACAGTGGAGTGATGGTCCCACGTGCCTGCCCTGGACTCTCAGAACCCCTCGGAGAAGCAGGACACATGGGAACTTTGACCGCATGGACTGCCGGATGTGTGTTGGGCTGTGAGAAGCTCCCATGGAAACACAGCCCGGGGGTGGGGGACGTGGCCGTGGGTCCTGGGGGATTGCATGGCAGCCGGCTTTGTCAGGTTCTCATGTTCCTGGGCATTGCAGATGCCACTGGATGCCATGGAAGAGCTGAGAATGAAGTGGGACCGCAGACTGGATCTAGCCTGGGCTAAAGGGGAGAAGGAGTATGGCTGGTGTTGCACAGTGGGACCATGGTTGGCGACTTGGCGCCGGCTAGCTCCCTTGGTTTGGTTTGGTGGGTGACTGTGGCTGGGAGCACTGGGATGCCTGCTGTGGAAGACTAGCCGGTGGCTCTTTAGGTGAAGGCCAGTTCCATTGTTCCCCACTGCGATGAAGAGAGACAGTCCAGGGTTTATGGGCATTTATTGTCATGGCGGAGAGTGGCATGGGTGAATCCATACCGTGACCTCAGGGAGAGGCAATTTTGAAATAGTGGTTTGGAATGGGAGTGGCTAAGCCTCTAGGTGCCTCATTAGCATGGGGATGGCTTGAGGCTGTGTGACCATGCCTCTACCTGAGGAGGGGCTTGAGGGGTGTTCCCTTTTTATGCGACCAAATGTCACAGACCTATGGAGAGATGTATCCACATGTCAGGAGCTGTTTCTAGGAGCATGGTAAATGCCTGCTATTCTTATAAGATTACCCCCTGCTGGAGAAAACCTATTGGGTCTACTGGGATTTTAAACCTTAACTCAACCAGAAACCAGGCTGCCTTTCATGACTCCACATATGACTGTCTAAATAAAACCATTGCAATGATAACATGAGCTGAGATGCCAAAACAGATGAGAAATAGTTGGGCCCCAATGTCCAGATATAGGATAACAAGGTATTAATGGCTGCTTGTAGTATTACTCTTCTACAGGATTACCAATTTTATGTGGTTAACTCTAAGTACATATATATGTTCCAACACACACACACACACACACACACACACACACACATGCTAAATGAATTTCTGCAGTCAAAATTTTGGTGGACATATTGATGCTTTAATATTTTAGATTCCCTTTGCTAATATAATCTCAATCTTTTAATGATCCCATTTCTACTCTGAGAAGCTTACTTCTTGAACATCTTTATCTGGTGTGATTTTATGATTGGCTTCATATTGGTAGGTACAGTGAGTGGACAGGGGAAATATAGAGTCATGGGAAGTTGAAGACATTGGCTATACATCAACTTCCACAGAATTTTATGTCAGTAGTTGTT
The DNA here is from genome assembly GCA_028551405.1 of Uromys caudimaculatus. Classification (NCBI taxonomy): domain Eukaryota; kingdom Metazoa; phylum Chordata; class Mammalia; order Rodentia; family Muridae; genus Uromys; species Uromys caudimaculatus. The sequence continues at coordinate 71,223,889 of CM052713.1, read as the reverse complement.
AGCCGATGGTTTATTCTTTGGTCAGGGAAATTACATTTTATTGTTCCAATACATGAATACACCAATATCTTTACCATCCCCTGTTCTGCACACTCAGGAATAGTGATAGATTTCCATTGATACTAAACTGTGAAAATTTCAATGACTTTTGATAGACTAAATTTAAGAAAAGTTTTCTCAAACTTAGAGTATAATAGATGTTTTATTGGACAAGTAAACATTTTCTGTAATACAAATATACAGAGCTTTCCATAGGCGTTTTTGTAAAGAGAAAAAAATTGAACATCTGATATTGAGATACTTTATCAATTCTATAATGTATTTAAATGTAGTAGGAGCTCACATCAAATAGATCACATTCACATAGAAGGAACTCTGCTCCTGCTCATTCCAGATGGCCATCAAGATTTTTTTCTCCTTTACCTCTTAAAGCCTTTCACTTCAGCTGGGATTTTAGGTAACTGCTGGGAAGTATGAAAACTCATTATTTGTTTGACCAGAATAGTTGTCCTCTGTCATTTTCCAATAATGCTCCCCGAACAGTTTCCTTAATACTTTTTAAAGATGTGTGGTACTGCTGTAGAGTATAATGTAAGACAGGAATTATAGTTATCGTCTCAGATGAGGTGTGTTGAAAGAGGTCAGGATGACGCAGTTGGCAGCTTTTAGAACTTGCCTCCTCATTATTACCATCTGTGTCAACTTGGAACCTCTATTACTGAGAGGACAAGAAAAATGAGACTGTGCTTGTGTTGGGGGAGATCACTTTCATTATGATTGACCCTGGTATGAACACTAACTAGATGAATAAAACTGAAATCTTGGTCCAGCATTTTATTAGATTATCACTTTTTATAGCTGCATTTTAAATTAATATATAAATCCCCATTCTTACAATGATTGTTTTATATATGTTTTTGAGAGAAGCTGTAATGATAAGGTTCTTAGCAGAACATGGTAAAATTTGCAATATTACCTTTATATTCAGTATATTATTACTGGCCAAAGAAAATCTGTGGTTCATTTTTATGACAAAGTACATTGGCAGTAGACAGGGATATGAACAAGTCCTCCTCAGCAGGCTATATGGAGTGCTGAGGATGCCAAACTATCTGGAAAGAACCTGACTCATTTCAGGGAAATTATGTAGGTCACAATCAACCACAAAATGAAGAAAGTAAAAATACTCAAAGTCAACATTTAGGTTTCTCTTGTTGGATTTATAAGAATATGACATCATATAAAAACTTTATAAAGCATCCTGAAAAATATCAAATAGACATGTACCTCATAGGGAAACTACAATTAATTACATAGTTTCTTCTTAAAAATAAACATGTTCACTAACCCAAACTGGAAGACTTTGTTCAAGCACTACTCTATATGAAAACATCACAGGTGAGAAAGATTTGGGATTTATGATTTCCGAATGTTGTTTAGAGGTCTTTATATATTTCATATCAGGGAGGACTGTTCTTCACCTGATGGCATTTCTGAGATGAGATCATCAAATCATAGCTGAATGTGTTATTAGTAGGTGAGTGTCACAGAGAAGCCATTGTTAAGCTTATCTAGCCTCAAAAGCAACTGTACTTTTCTCTCTCCTTTCAGGCTACCACAAGGTAGGCAGCTTCTATGACATGCTTTAGATGAAATAATGTTCTGCCTTGCTTCTGGCTAGTAGCTCAGATAAACCCTTTGTCCCCCATTTTTCTCAGATGGGAAGAAGTTACTAAGCATGAAAAACTACCAAGACCAGGAACATCACTGTGACCTAATGTAACTTGGGGCCCCAGTGAGTCATGTGAAGATGTTGATTACTTCCTTTATCTTGTGGTTCGATGGACATGTTTGGTCATGGACATGTTCAACTTAGGTAGTTGCCTTATTGCAGTTTGCAAAACTTCCTTTGGCATAATGATATTATTCTGGTTCGTTTTTTTTCAGCTTGATACAAACTAAGATCATCTGGGAAGAAGAAATTTCAATTGAGAAATGTCTCCTGTAGGCAAGACTAAGAAGGCATTTTCTTAATTAATAATTGATGTCAAAGGAAGCAGCCCATTGTGGGTAGTGTCATCATTTGTCCATAATTGTAAAAGAAAGATCACTAAATAAGCCATTGGAACAAGCTGGCAAGTAGCATTGCTCCATGCCCTCCATTTTACTTCCTGCCTCCAGGTTCCTGCCTTGACTTCTAACAATAATAGACTATGATTGAGACACGTAAGCCATATAAATACTTACTACCCATGTTGGATTTGGGCATTTGGGCATGTTTACTGTATTAAAGACCTATCAGGGACATTTATCTAATGTTTTTCAGAACTCCTATTTACCAGTTTATTAAATCTATAACTCCAGTACCAGGGGTACTTTGTGTTTTAGCTTCTGGGGACACAATCTATGAACATGTTGCACATACATTCACAGGCAAAACAGTCATATACATAAAATGAAACTATATCTTTTAAAGTCTGTCATGATGATTCTCTCCTTTAATCCCAGCACTCAGGAGACAAAGGAAAACAGATCTCAGTGAGTTTAAGGAGATATATATGATGGAGATAATGCTAGCAAGATGGCTCCATCTAGCAATGGTGTTTGCTGTGAAAGCCCAGAGATCTGAGTTTGATCACCAGAACCCATGTAAAGATGGAAAGAGATAGTCAACACTAAAATGTTGTCCTCAAAGTGCCACATGTGTGCATGGCATGTGTGTGCCTACTACACATTACATATACAACAATAAATACATTTTTTTTTTCAAGATGGGGTTTCTCTGTGTAACTATGGCTCTCCTGAAACTGGCTCTGGAGATCAGAGCTCTGCGAGCATCTGAACCCTGAGAATGGCAATTAAAGATGCATGGCACAACACACAAAGAATCACATAGGTGCACGAAGACACAATCATCATGTATCCAGTTCTCATAACCTCTAATTGATATATCTCTTGTATACAGTAGAGAGTTAAATTTTACTTAGAATTCATTTGAAAATGTTTTCTTTCAGTAAGTAAATTAACTTTGTGTGTGTGTGTGTGTGTGTGTGAGTGTGTGTTTGTGTGTGTATTGTAGGTGTGTGGTCAGAGGCTGATGTTGATTGTCTTCCTTTATAACTTCCAATCTGATTTAATTCCATTTATTTGCTTATTTTTTGGAAGTAGTACATATGGTGGTCAGAGGATGATTTAGAGGAGTCAGCTCTCCTTCCAGCATGTGGGTACAGCTTACGTTGTGGATCAAACTTAAATCTTTAGGCTTGGAGGCGAGCGCCTTTACTCACTGGGCTGCCTTGCCATCCCCCATCTATATTATTATTTAACATTTGAAAAAACTATTAATATTTTTTGAATTTCACATCATGCACCCCAATCCCACTAACCTTCCCATCCCTCTGCCCTTTTAACCTCCCCTGCAAAAGAAAAAAAAATAAAAATAGAAACACACACACACACACACACACACACACATACACACACACATCTCACTATGGACTCTCTGGTGTGTCTCACAATGTACCCCTTCACCCAAATAGCCTTACTTGAAAATTTTCATTACAATGTGTTATTGATGTGTTTCAAGGCCTCTGGCTTCTGCTACACTATCAACACTGGATCCTTACCAGGACTCCTCTCTGATATATTGTTATTGCCCTATGCTGTAGAGGTCCTGCATATCCAAACCTTCCTCTTCATGAACTCCAGCAGTTCATAGATGGGGTTGAGAAGTTGCCAACTCAGAGCCCGGGATCTGAGCCTAGGTGGAAGGTGAGTTGGCCAGTCTATTTGCTCTCCTGGCCCATGCCACCAGGGACAGAACAACTGTGCTGTACAGGCAAGGTGCAGGGCAGTTCTACAGAGTGCTTTAGTTAGAGACAGGTGGAACCAGCTCTCCAGCTCTCAGGACCTCATGTCTGGCTCACCTGCCTGCCCTGGTGGGGAACCAAGTGCATCTCTTACCACAGCATATCAGACAAATGGTAGAGACAGCTCTTCCAAGCTCATGCCCTTTGATCCATCCTGCCTGTAACCCTTCCAAAAGGGCTATCTCTACTGTGTTGCCCAGGTGAGGTGCTCTAATGCAACAACCAATGAGAGTTGGGGCCAGATCTCCCACACCCATTTCTTTTATTTTTTTAAAGATTTATTTTATGTATATGAGTTCATTGTCCCTGTCTTCAGACACAAAAAGAGGGCATCTGATCCCATTACAGATGGTTGTGAGCCATCATGCGGTTTCTGGGAATTGAACTTAGGACCTTTGGGAGAGCACTCAGTGCTCTTAACCACTGAGCCATCTCTCCAGCCCAATCCCACACTCATTTCATTGGGACCAGCTATTCTGCACCATCTCCACCAGAGCCAGCTCTTCTATGATGCCCAGGCAAGATACAGGGTCAGCTTTCCTGAGTGTGGTAGCTGATGAGAGGCAGGGACAGCTTATATGCTTGGACAGTGTTATGGTTTGAATATGCTTGGCCCAGGGAATGGAAATATCTGTTGGTGTGGCCTTGTTGGAATAGGTGTCTCACTGTGGGGATGGTCTTTAAGACCCTCATCCAAGCTGCCTGGAAGTCAGTCTTCCACTACTATCCTTCAGATGAAGATGTAGAACCCTTAGCTCTGCCTGCACCATGCCTGCCTGGATGCTGCCATGCTCCCACCTTAATGATAATGGATTAAACCTCTGAACCTGTAAGCCATCCCCAAATATATGTTGTCCTTTATAAGACTTGCCTTGGTCATGGTGTCTGTTCACAGCAGTAAAACCCTAAGACAAACAGTAACATGAACTTAGGCCCTAGCTCAGAGCAGGGACATCCACATGTTTCGGGGGGGGGGGGGCAATACAGGTCACAGACATTAGCACAGACCCCAGCTATGGTAGGGCCTGGGATCCAGACAAGGGCTTTGACTGGAACCTTGGCCCAGAGTTCTCCATGGTTGCATAGGCTCCTCACATCTACCTGTTCCTAACCACCACTGAGTTTCTAGTTCCACCTTTCTCCATGGTGCATTAATTGCTCAGCTTCACTTTCTCTCTCATCTTTTCACCAAGTAATATCTCTTTTCCATTTCTCCATCACAAGAGACCAACATTGTTACATTGGAATCGTTAGGGAAGTATTTCTTCAGGTTCTAGACAGCACCTTGAGTTGCTAGTTGCTTAGTAATGGGTAAGGGTCTCTCACACGGTTCTGGTTTTAAAAACACGGAAGCTGAGGGATTGAAGTATCCTTGAGAGCAGCTGAGACATGACATTATGAAAGGCTGGGAGAGGTCATGGGTTAAAGGGCAGCCTCAGTTGCAGTAATGACCCTAGCGTATTAGAGGTACCAGGTCAGTGTGATAACTTCCAAGGACAGCAGAGAGTGAGGAGTGGAGTTGGCCAGAAACTACCAGACATGCTGTTTGCACTGTGGGTAAAACATCCGCAAAGTGGGGCTGCTTATTCATTTTGGATCCCAGAGGATCTGAGTTCAAGATGTCAGACAGTGAGTTATTTACATTACTTATGTTTGGTTTTTATTTGATTTGATTGTGACCGTTCTCTGGTTCTTTCCTCCTGGAATAGTTTATAAAAAACAAAACAAAACAATGAAACTTAATTTTATATTAAAAGAGACAGAGTGATTTTGAACATTTAAAGAAATGTTGAATATTTTAAACAAAACATAAACTTTTAACGTGTTAAAATATCTAAAAACCATGGATCTTAATATGGTTTTATTTTGTGATATTAACATAAAATTTTAGTGATAAACAGTAAAAAGTTTATAGTTCAATGGTAATGTGTTTGTGTGTCAAGTTCACAAGGGGATAATTGTATTAGTTATGGTTTTTTGTTGTTCTTGTTGTTTCGTCAGGTTAACAGAATCAAGTATAGAAAGAGGAAACCTCAACTAAAAAAAATGCCTTAATCAGATTCACCTGTAGACAATCTCATGAGACATTTTCTTGATTCATTAATGATATGGTATGGTATATGTCACTGTGGGTGGTGCCACCCCTGGACAGGTCATGCTGGGTTATGTATAAAGCTATAATAAGTAATCCATAAGGATCAAGCCAATAAAACTTGTCTCTCCATTATCTCCATTTCAGTTCCTGCCTCAAGGTTTCTGCCTTGAGTTCCAGTATCAGTTTCTCTTAAAAATATACTGTGATTGAGATGTGTAAGCTAAATAAACCTTTTTTCTCTCCATGTTGTTTCTGGTCATGGCACTTATCATAACAGTAGAAAACAAATTAAGAAAGCTATGAATAATTTCCCTCTCTTCTCTAGAAAAATGCCAACTAGCAAATGAAAATGGCAAACACACAATGCTGAGACCTCTTTCCTTTCCATTCAGCTCTCAGAATTCCTCAAAAATTTTACATTAGCATACACCAATATTTAAAAAGTCCTTTCTTTACGCCATGAAGCCTACTCATGAATTTTATGCACTAAATAAATATAAAGAAATAAAATTGGTGCAACAGTTTAGAGAGACACTCATTTAATCCTTCATCATTCATTATCTTTAATCTAATTACTGGGAGTAATAGAGGTAACCTAGAACAGGCTGTGATGAAGGAAGAATATGACATGAACTTCCAATTTACAGGAAGTAAATTCAAATGCATGTATATACATACATACATTAAGACAGTATGTATGTGCATTGTGACAGGATTTTCCCTGTCTAATCAAATGAAACTATTATTGCAACAGGAGGTCTGTGATTGGACAGAGAAAAGGGAGGTGGAGCTAAGGGTTGCAGAGGTGTAGAGCATCTCGGGAGAGGGAGGCCAAGATGGCGGTAGATGTGAACCAGCGTGACTTTAACCAGCCACAGTTAGTTATGGTATCATAAAGGTTAGAATATTAGGATAATTTGTCTAATCTAGGTGGGCGACTTGTACCATTATTAATTGGCCTTGATATTATTGTGTGGGCATCTTGTGTATTGAGAATTTATTGATATATAAATCAGACTGGTTAACTATAAGCCTTAAAAGTTTTGATTTTACCGGTTTACCGGTTATTGTGATATCTAACTGCCAGGTTGGCGGTTCTATTTGGTTACTTGAATGTGGGACCGCCAACTACAGGGATTTATGGCTGAGAAAGAACAAGTGGCTCCAGGGGCAGTCGAATCAGAACTGGGAACACAGCAATTGGACGCTGCGGGGTCAAATTAGAGAGAGTAGTCTGACAGGGCCAGCATCGGGACTGAGGTGGCCCTCCAGTGTTGGGCTTAGTGCAGGAATGAGCCAGGTCGATTTTTAATATTTCCCACAACAGTGCATATGCAAATAAACATACAAATGCAAATATATATCTTTTGACAGTTATGCCTGAGTGTGTAGCTTTGAGATAATAAACTTTGAAAACTGAGACATGCTTTGCTTTCAGCTCAAGGTAATTCTCTGTTTGGCCACCTGGTTCTGGGATCAGGTGCTGAGAATGCAGGAAATTCATTGCCTATTTTTGGCTAGGAAATACACTGGTGACCTGCACACCTGCACTCACACTGAGACAACAGAATTAGAATGTGCATATTTGAATAATTGCCAGAAATCATAGCTAAACACTCTCTGCCTAAATATAAAGTGTATTGCAAATTTCTCCACAGCATCTGACTTTGCCTCCCTGATTTTACTTTGATTTATTACCATTTAGTGAATTCTCATTTTTACACATAACCACTTCTCTTTGTATTGGATGTTCCCATCTCTGTTACTTTTATCTCTGGTTCATTTCCTCTGGCTAAATCTGGATTTTTACATCCTAGGCTCTTTCAATTATTGTGTTTTTGGTTTAAATCTCTACTTATTGCTTTATTTCTTAGAGATCTGGATAAAATCCATTTCTATCATTTTGTTGGATACCATTTTATTTGCTGTTATTGTACGACCCTAGTGTATCTTCTCTCTCATATTTTAGTATAGAGATAGAAATTTGATTAACTTCCCTGCACATATGGCCCTGAAGTCATGCAGGGCTTTATTTATCTTAATAAATTCATTGTATTGCAAATTTAATAAATTGAAAACAAATGTAGCACACCTATGTTGGGAAATGCTTTTGTGTACTGTGTATTCAAATGCAGTTCTCTCTCCCTAGAGCTCTGGGTGCAGTCCTGATATTATTATTGTCATTATTATGAAGCAATTCGTGACTCAAAAAATTGTAAAACATTGTTCTTTACCAGCTTCTGATTGGCAAATAACTAACTGATCAGCCCATTAGCTGGGTTGGAGAGATAATACAGGATTTCCATGCCTTGAGAGAGAAAGAGAGGATACCAACAGGCCGGAGAATTGCCATGAGGACAGAGGTGCCAGAGCAAGACCAAGATAGCAGGTAATGACACATAGATAGGAAGTGGCTGGGAAATAGACCAGGCCAGAAGAGTCAGGTTAGAATAGCTCAGAACCTGCCCAGCTTGGGGACAGAAGCTTGTAATAACTGCATCAGGTCTCCATACCATTTATGGGGGGGATAAAACACAGAACAGAAAAGCACCTGAATAGGACAAAACAGCAACCAACAGATTGGGAAAAGATCTTTACCAATCTTATATCTGAAAGAGGGCTAATATCCAATATATACAAAGAACTCAAGAAATTAGACATGAGAGAAACAAATAACCCTATTTAAAAATGGGGTACAGAGCTAAACAAAGAATTTTCAACTGTGGAAAATTCAATGGCCAAGAAGCACCTAAAAAATGTTCAACATCCTTAGTTATCAGGGAAATGCAAATAAAAACAATCCTAACATTCCACCGTACACCAGTCAGAATGGCTAAGATCAAAAACTCAGGTGATAGCAGATGCTGGCGAGGATGTGGAGAAAGAGGAACACTCCTTCACTGTTGGTGGGATTGCAAGCTGGTACAACCACTCTGGAAATCAGTCTGGTGGTTCCTCAGAACACTGGACATAGTACAACCTGAGGACCAAGTTATGCTACTCCTGGGCATATACCCAAATGATGTTCCAACATATAGCAAGGACACATGCTCCACTATGTTCATAGCAACCTTATTTATAATAGTCAGAAGCTGAAACGAACCCAGATGTCCTTCAACAGGAATGGATACAGAAAATGTGGTACATTTACACAATGGAGTACTACTCAGCTCTTAAAAATAGTGAATTCATGAAATTCTTAGGCAAATGGATGAAACTAGAAAATATTATCCTGAGTGAGGTAACCCAACCACAAAAGAACACACATGTTGTGCACTCACTGATAAGTGGATATTAGCCCAAAAGCTCAGAATAAACAAGATATAATACACAGACCACATGAAGCTCAAGAAGAAGGAAGACCAAAGAGTTGGTGCTTCGGTCCTTCTTAAAAAAGGGGAACATAATACTCAAGGGAGGAATATGGAGAAAAAGTGTGGAGCAGATACTGAAGGAAAAGCCATCCAGAGACTGCCCCACCTGGGGATCCATCCCATGTACAGTCACCAAACCCAGACACTATTGTGAATGTCAAGAAGTGCTTGCTGAAAGGAGCCTGATGTAGTTGTTTCCTGAGAGGATCTTCCAGAGTCTGACAAATAGAGGTGAATGCTTGCAGCCAACTATTGGACTGCCTAAGGGGTCCCCCATGGAGAAGCTAGAGAAAGGAATGAAGGAGCTGGATAAAGGACTGAAGGAGCTGAAGGGGTTTGCAACCCCATAGAAAGAAAAATAACATCAACCAACCAGCCCCTCCCCCCAGCTCCCAGGGACTAAGCCACCAACCAAGGAATATACATAGAGGGACCCATGGTTCCAGCTGCATATGTAACAGAGGAGGGCTTTGTTAGGCATCAATGGGAGGAGAAGCCCGTGGTCCTGTGAAGGCTCAATGGATGGCTCAGTGTAGGGGAATTTGAGTAGGGAGGTGGGAGTGGGTGGAGGAGCACCCTCATAGAAATAGGGGTAGAGGAGATAGGATAGGAGGTTTCAGAGGTGGGAACTGGGAAAGGGGATAACATTTGAAATGTAAATAAAGAACATATCCAGTAAAAAAAAAATAAAGAAAAGCACCTGAATTATTTTGTACATATCTAATTTATAGTGAGGTCACATTGTTGTAATTTAGATATGCTCCGAATATTTAGGTTAACTTCCTATTTTGAAGGACTTTTTCTTTTCTTATTGTTTCCAAGATGCCTGAGACTTTATTTTAATTACTAGAAATTGGAAAAATGTGTTTACATAAATTGACTAGCTAACAATTTTTTTTCTCCAGAGCAAATACTGTCTACAGCTAATGAGAGATGATTTTTACCAATATATTTTGTTTAGCTGAGTGGAATGCAGATGCACCCAAGCTTGTTAGGGAGAAGAAAACATTAATCACAAACATTTGGAGGAATTGATTAACCCCAGCAGATCAGAGTGAGCGGAATGGGGGATGTAATAAGATAATAAGATATGGGAGACATTATGAAGGTGGCATATACCATAGGTATGTACACATGGGGAAGACAGGAAAAGACTAAGATTTACAGGAAGTGCTTTTGTGTTCTATAGAAAAAATGTCATCACACATCTTCCATAAAATATTTAAAATTTATTAATCTTTCCAATAGGACCTGGAGGCATGGAAGCATATGTGTATGCCTGAACATGTGTATGTGTTATGTGACAAATTTTATAGGACAATTTTAAAGGGCAAAATTAAATAATATTTTTAGCAACTACAGAACATTAAAACATTTCTTATGAATTATTGACAGTGGGAAGTATAACAAGAAGAGGAAATATTTTATATAATCATAACTAAGACCCTTCCAAAATTAATAGCAGCAAACAAACTGAAGACCGAATTAACCCAGAGTACTGTGAAGGGTACACTTTACAAGACAAATACAAACATACTCTTAGAAATATTATGCTCAAAAGGCAAAAGGGAGAGCCACATAAACAAGGGAATTTGCTCAAAGGGTGGTGAAGGGCTGAATAATTAACGTTATTCTAATAGAACATACAGTAAAATTGTATCACAATTTTGTCATACACACAAAATATCCAAGAAAATTAACCTAAAAGGAAAAGGTTTATTTAGGCTCAGTTCCAAAAGTTTATGCTTTATTGTTTATGAGTCTGTGGTGAGGTAGACCAGAAGCACATTAAATTTATCCAGCATGATGGGGGATTTCAAATTTACAGTATATGTCCTGCCTCTATAAATTTCTTTATCTAAGATATTTCATATTAGTAATTTAAGTGTGGCTCACATCAATTTGCATAAGGTTTTCACATAGCATGCATATGATTTTCTTCTTTTCTTAAGTGTATATATATATATATATGTTTATATATACACACATTCTTCTTAGGGTTAAAATTTAGTGTGCTGCCAGCACTTGGCTGTTATGAATACTGAATAGAGTGATTCAGATATGTACTTGATCTGTACCATTAATAATGTGTTAATCTAGGAGAGGGGTTCTAAGACATGAAGGACATAGTAATTCTACATTTAACATTTGTGATAATTATAAGCTGCTTTATATTGTACCTTTATCATTTTACTTTTCACCAGCTGTGTCTGGAGTTACATTTTGAATATTTATGGTGGTTTATTTTCACCAACATCATTTCTCTTGTTTCCTTCAATTCTTATCATCTTGGTAATAATGAGGTAGTAAAGTTATTTATCTTTTATTTTTCTTTATGACTAATTATGAAGAATGTATTTTATACTTAATGATAATTAATATGTTTTTTTGAGAAAATTCCACTAAATTCTGTTGTCAAAGTTTTAATGATGTTATTTGTGTTGAGCTGTAGATATTCTTCAAATATTTGAATTATTAAAATTCTATCACATATATGAATATATTATTTATCCTTTTGTAGATATTTTATTATCTCAATAGTGTATTTGATGCACAAAAGTACTTTACTGTTGATAAACTTCATTTTGACTTTCTTTTACAGTCATGTTCTGTGTGATATATATATATATATATATATGATACTTGTGTCATATTTAAGATAATTGTTGTTGTATTTAAGATATTCATTCAGTTTCAGGCCATGTGTTGCATTATGAAAAGCAATTGCTGATGGAAATTCACTGGATCTGCACCATTGCTGAAGAACTGTTCCTTCTCCCAGATAGTCTCCTCGCTGCCCTAGTCCGGTGTGAATTCTTCATGGATATATCAATCTTTTTCCTAGACCCTCAATTTTATTTAAGTGGTCTATATTTCTTTTATTTAATATAACTCATTGGTTATTATTTTCTTTATTTAGAAGACCAAAAACTTTCACAATATTCTATCCTTGTGACAGAATTGGTTTTGATTGAGTCACATTGTAAAAATTGAGAAGTGTTCTTTTTTCTAGATTACCTCATCTGTTTTGTGTACCTTTCAATTCTATAGGAATATAAGTATTACTTTTTTGCTAAAAGAGTGATGAAATATTGAGAGTAATTCCATTTAACCAGCAAAACTTTGGCCATTAGTGTAATCACAACACATCTCTCTTTCTGATTTATTTACTTAGGTCTTTCTTTTCTAATTACTTTCAGCAATGCTTTATGGTATTCAGTGATTTCTATTATTTCCTTGTATTAAATGTATTCAGATATATCATTCTTTTAGGTTTAAATGAGTATAGTTTTAACTTTATCTTCATGAATAATATTGTTCTATAATTTTAAATTCTTATTTATTATTTAAATGACTATATAATGAGATTTTATTAAATTCATCCCTCTCTAGCTTGTAGTTCTTCCTCTTCTCCCTCTCCACATTTTACTCTCAGCTTTTTTAAAACCCTAATGAATCCACTCAATGCTGCCTATATATTCATGGAAGTATGACTATGTATTAAGTACATATAGCCTCTCTGGGATCATATTCTTGAAAAAGATTGATTCTGTATCCTCTTTCAGCCATCAGTTATAGATAGGTCCTTATATAATGGAGGTACTTTATGAGAATGTCCTTATGACTTTCATACTGGAATGTTAACTGATTTGCTCATATACGTGCCATGAGAATATATGCACAGTCACTCTGAGTTTATGTCTGCAGCAACACAGAAAATATTGTTTCACTGCATATATCTAGTAATTATGCCTCTCATATTCCTTAATCCCTACTTCCATGGTGAACTTCAAGTCTTCTAGAAAGTTTGTGATATAGATCCTCCATTTAGAGCAGAGCACCCCAATTTTTGTTATCTGTACATGTTGATCAGTCATGATTCTCTGTTTTAATCACCATGTACAGAAAAAAAATTCTCTGCATCAGGATTGAAAGATAACCTAAGAGCTTGCAATTTTATTCTCTGTGTCTGTGTCTACTTTGGCTGTAAGAATAATGTTACCCTCATATATTTATCTATGGAGAATGTGCTCCTAATTTTGAAAGACATTGAAAAGGACAAATACTAATTCTTTTTTGAATATGAATAATAAAATTTTACTGTGAAGACATCTATTTCTAAAGTTTTCTTTAGGCAAGTATTTGTTTTACTGGTTTATGTTAGAGGGTAAATACGGTTTCTATTACTGCTTAAATCACAGTGTGGCATTCATATGTTCTTGGTATATATCCATTTTATCTAGAGTATCTAATTTAATGGTTCAAAGTTATTCATAGAATTGTCTTTAAAAAGAAAGTTGAAGCAAATCAATGTAAATTGTAGACTTTGTATTTTTAATAGAAAAAAAGTATTCCACTTACTTTTTATCGAGTTCACTTTCACTGAACTTTTTCTTTCTTTTATGTCCAAATAGCCAAATGCCATATAGAATACTGAATTTCATAATGTATGTTTTTGAAATTATTATAAAAATTATGGTCACTTGGAGACATGTGAAAGTTTTATTCCAGGGAACTGATAAACATATTCTCACATTTCATGTTTATGCAATGGTATTCATAAACTGTGTACTAGCTGGTGCCAGTTTCTTGGTGGTCAAAGGGAAAATCTGCAGCTGAAGGCAGTTTATAACTGTCATATACTTTTTACTAAATCATGAAGATTATACTTGATCTAGGATTAACCTATTGAATAAACTCCCCATTTGATTACATGCTACATCTCCTTTATACACATTAACACAGTAAGAGTTCCAGTGTTTTATCATATTACACAACCTTCTTTGGGAAGACCTACAATGAATTTCAATAAGTAACACATCAAAACTGTGACTGTAGGTTAGGTTCTATAACTGTAGACAACAAATAATAACATACTTTTCATGATGTTAAAGCAGCTACTTTCCTTAGAAATGGCAAACCCACTCAATATAGTTTTGAAATAGTGGCAGAGCTTATATTGATGCATGTGAATCTGTGCATATGCCTCCTCAGAAATCAACTGTCATGAGGGTGTGGCATTTAGATGTTAAACTTTCTGAAATTTAGATGTTAAACTTTTGCCCAATTGGAGGTTGTGTTTAAATCCTTAAAGTTGTTACCTGTACAAAACACTGTCTGTCTGAACTGTTCAAAGCCAAGGGCACCAGCAAGTTTTCCACTCACTGACAATCAGTGGATTAAGGTGATGGCTCAGATTTTCTTTCCATCTCAAGTTTCTGTTACTTAAAGTAAGTCTATGTGTCTGGAGTTGTGAGCTCAGATTGTAATTCTTTGTTACTGGAAATCCCCACCTCAGAGCCCTTAGAACGAACCATTCAAATCCTGTACTGAGGGAGCACACTTCACAGAAAAGCATGACTTCATCCTGGCATGATTTGTCTTCAAATCAGGTCAGTGGTTTAGCTGTGAATGCTTGGATTGTTCTTGGGCACTGGATCAAATTAGACTTCCATTTATTTTAGGAAATTCATTACACCAATTATGATAGCCACAAAGGGATGCCTCATGACCAGGAAGTGAGAAATACAAGGACAGTGATAGTCATTGTTCACTGTTACATGAAAATTCTTGTTTGGGTAGCTCATTAATATCTGATTATTTTTTATAAAAAGTATTAATATAGTGTAGATTTCAGGTAAAAAAATACATATACTAAAACATAGTCACTGGATGTATACCTTCCTCATTAGTATTATTATCAGTATTAATATTAGTTATAAAATGAAGTCAAGTCAGAATGTGTGCAGGATAGGGAAAGTACTGTGTCTTCTTGCTGTTCTGTTTCTGCTTGCAAAGCCACACCCAATGTGCTTCAGTGATGTCAAATAGGGATTACAAATCTGGTCTTTTCATTCCACTTTAGAAAACTCATATTAAAATACTGTATATCTGAGTTTGGGTTGAAAAGGCATCAGATTTAGATTCTGAAATGCTTGTGTCTGACTCTGCTTCCTTTTTGACTCTGATCAACTTTCCAAGTTTCAGAAAAGTTTTACTCATAGATAGATATGTAATGTAGCCACAATTGTAATTACGTATGCATTCATTCTCCACAGCTACTTTTATGAGTCATCACAGCCAAGAAAAGATGGCAGATAACATATTAATGATCATATCACACTTTTCGTTACAAATAGTTGGTCATGTAAACAACAAAGGGTGTGTTTTTTGTAACTTTTCTTTCCCTTTGTTTTTATTCATTATTTCATGATCACTTACCAGTCTGCATCTGTAAATGGCACAGAAAGTTAAACAATTTCCACTGATCGTTAGCACTGGTGTCCTCCAAGTTCATAACTTCATATAACTGGAGTGTTACTTTTAGAGAGAAAGTTTAGTTATTTTGGGAGACAGAAACAAATAAAACGCTGCCCACTAATGAATTCACAGCATTCAAGGAGGTAGTTGGTGGCTAAGAATATTATTTCCTCTCTTTTTTTAAAAAAAAAAATATTTAATTAGTATTTGAGGTATTTTGTGCTCAACACATTTGTAACAGATCACAAGAAAGAAGAAAATCGTTGAGAGTTACTCTGCTTTGGCTATTATGTTAGATTACAAAGACCTTTGATACTAGTCTAGCAAAGTATTTAAGCAAGAGAATTTTATATGGTGATATAGATTTTTCTATTTCATTTTAGTGAAATGGCTATGTAAATTACACTGTATATATATAAACATATATATATGTATATGTTTTATGTGGAAGAAAACACAATTTATGCAAATTTCAGATACAAAACAGTAATTATATAAGACAAATCTACGAAAGCTTATTGTCTTAGAGATATGCAAGTCTGGGCTCTAGTTCATCTCATTGTGAAACCTATATTAAAATTATCTTGTTAAGATCGATATAAGTTTTAATAATGTTGCAAATGCAGCCATTGGATATATTAATAGTATTTAAGGACAATCAGCCTCTATTTTCTGAAATTAAAGAAGTTTAGACTTTTGCTGAAAACAGTGACATAATCATCAGACCATAGACAGTAGGTAAATGGAAAAGCACTCAGTGCTTCTCTTCTGGCTAAAGATGACGGATAAGCTTCCTCTTTTGTAATGTATAATTATGAGTGAGTCACTTATAATAGTTACTGAGATTTCCAAGGCTCTTCCTGTAGCAAAAATCTGTAGTTTCTACGGATTGTATCTTCAAGTGATCCCGGAGATATGGAAATTTGTTAAAACATATGGTATGTTTAGCTCAGAAAGTAATGGCAATCACATTCAAATGCCTATTTTCAACTAGAGTAACTTTTTAAAATTGAAAAATAGATTCTTTTACCATACAATATATTCCAAGCACAGTTTCCTCTCCCTCCACTCCTCCCAGCTCTGCACTGCTTCTTTTCTCTCCTGGATTCACCTTCCACTCCATCTGCCTTCAGAGAAGAGCAGGACTCCAAGAGACAACAACTCAAACACAACAAAACAAAACGTAATAAGGCAAAGCAACAGCCGTCACAGAAGCTGGACAGGGCAACCCTACAAGAGGAGTGAAAGAGTCTGAAGAGCAGGCAAAACTTATTAAGAATATACAAAGAGACTAGTTCCACTTATTTTTTTTAAATAGAGAATGAATGTTAACTTTATACAAAGAAAGTGTAATGTCTCTGTCATATTTTAGCCCTTTTCTACCTACAGCAAAGAAAGGCAGAGTGGGAAATGCAAAATGATTATAGTCCTTATATATACATAGCACAGAGTGCCATGCAGTAATGGGCACTTTCTGTTAACCATTGTGTGCCTATGTTTGCAGAGTGTATATTCCAGAAAATCAATCAGAAAGTCTTAAGACAGAATGTAAATAGTCTGAAAAGAGGTAGATTTTGCCTTGAATAAAAAGCCACAGAAAGAAAGTAATCTAATCACAAATGTCAGTTGGCTAATGATTAACCAAGAATGGAGTATGTTTTCTTTGGTGTACTCAGATGCCACTAAAGACACAGGCTAAAGATAATAAATTCACGTCAATGGCACAATTCTGACATCATGTATTATACTCTAGATCTTTGTTGATATAAAAGATTTAAAATTTCCTACAATTCAAATAAATTTATAAGGTATCTAACACCATGGATAGTTTACAAATAAAATGTCAGTGTCTATGAGGGTTAATACTTTCAAGTTGGCAAAATATAGAATCACCTAGGAGAGAAATCTCTGGGCATGCCTCTAATGGACTACCATTATTAGGTAAATTAAAGTGTGAAGATCTACATTAATTGTGGGTAGCATCATTCTGTAACCTGGGGTGCTTAAAAGAACTGAGCTGAGCAATACTAATCATTTTCTTTATTTCCTGAGTATAAATACAACATGACCAGCTGCCTCCTTTTCCTGCTACTATGCTATACTCATTATAATTGGCTGTAGACCTAAAAACTACAGGGCAGAACATATCACTTCTTTCATTAAGTTGACTCTGAAATGCATTTAATCATAGCAACAAGTAACTAATGTAGTAATGTAGCCATAATACTTTATATATTGCATCTAGAGAGTACATCAAATTTCACCAATGAACCGCCATGTTTAAGTTTCTGATTCAGATGTTTAGGCAAAGTATTACTAGTGTTTTCTATTCTTTTGATAAGTTAGATGAATACTAACTAGGATAATATGATCAGCATTATTATACACTGGATTTTGGTCTAGTGAATATAAGTGTCAGGTTATTAAGCTTCCTTATGCTTTTTTTGTTCTGTGGCCTGATCATCTCCTTTTGTGGCCAATGTCATTACTCATGACAGTCCTGCTATTAGAGAGACATAGAGATGATCAATAACCACAACCTGTGCTCTGGTATGAATGACTTGGTCCAACATATTTTTTTCTTAGCATGTCTCCATTGAATATTTATTCAATTATCTCTGTTTCCTATCGGAGTATCAGAAAACTGATACTACCATAAATGTTCAAGTAGTAACTTTAACATTGCATTTACTAACACAGTTGTGGCAAGAATAAAAGCACATGCAAAATGTTTAGAATACAAGGAAGGCTTTATCACTCAGAATAAAAAACAATAATAGCAAGGGACAGGAAGTCACAGCAGCTGGAAACAAGTAAAAATAGAGTTGATGCTGGCCTTGCTTGAATAGTTGTGTAGATAATCAAATATTATCACAGAAATGCTATATTGGTATTTCATTTTAATGTCTATCAGAAGACACACCATAATGACCATGTCTTCAAATGACTGTTTGATTCAGTTATTAGTCATATTTGTCTAATTTTTCCTTTGTAAGTGGTTATCAATTGGACATAGCTTCTGGGCTAGGAAAGGGGGCTTTGCCTACTTCTCCTCTTAGTGGTGAGACTCCCATCTGGTTTCAGAATTTTCAGGACCTGAGAATGATTCCAAAATCTCTGTGAGTTCATATATGCTTCAGTCTTTTTGTGTATAGAAGGTATTTGTTTTCTTGGTGTTTTCAATCACTACTGGTTCTTATAATCTTTTTATCTCCTCTACTGCAGAGCTTCCTAAATGGGATGTCTCTATTACATCTCTTCTCTCAGGGAAAAGTTGAATACTTTGGACTATTATTCAAATGTGCAACAGTAGGTAGAGAAAAGCAAGTTGTAAAAGTTTTCTTTCTACCTTTCCAGTATCCTCCACTCTGTCAGAAGACTCTTATGTAATTTCAAGCAAATAGATTATACTTTTGAGATGAAAGATGTGTGATAATGTTTCTCTAAACACTGTACACACTAAATATCATATCACCTAAAAAGCATATGGCATTGTAAGATATTCCAATAATGTAAATGATGAAGCTACACAGTTTGGCCAGTACAGAACTGACCAAACCCTAGTTCTGAAAGCTGGACTTTTTCTGATATGCAGTCCTTCATTAGGAAACTTAATAGCCAATTTGATTAATCCTTAAGAGAGGCACCAATAGCCTGTCTACACCCAGATGTGGATTCCATGCTTTTGCCTAGGTGATTTTAAATAGAGAGACTAGCCTTCAATGTTGCTATAACATTTCCTAACCTGAAGAGGTAGCCACAAAATTATTTAGGAAATGGGATGAAGCTAGAAATGGCACTAAGCCAATTGCAGAATACAAATCTAGAGATCTATCTCCAAGGCAGATATTCATAAGAGAAGAATGATTGGATTGGAGATGTGGTCACACCCTCAGAAACTGCCCCAAGAAGTGTTTGCTCAGTAGATAAGAACGTAACTCTCTTCCAGTTTTCCTGGTGGACAAGCAAAGCTCCTCTGGAAGTTCCTTACTTAAGTCTGACTAGCCAGTTTCTCTTTCTTCATCATCAAGTATTGGCTTCTTGGTTCTTTAGCATGAGTACTCAAGGAATGAATTTAGTATGTAAATAGCACGTACGCTTAGAAAATCTTATTGTACAAGAAACCTTAAGATGAAGAAATCAAACAAAGCACCTGTGTAGCTTGGAAGAGAGATGGGTCCAAAAAAGGCCATTTTGTTCAAGGTCTTTATGTAGGGGTTAACTTGTCTTTATTCAGATTAAGATGTGAGGTGTTATAGTTTCAATGAGAATGGCCCTAATCAGCTCATATGCTTGAATACTTGGTCCCCAGATGGTGGAATTGTTTGAGAATGTTTAGAAGATGTACCCTTGTGTAAGGAGGCATGTCACTAAGGATGGGCTTTGAGAATTCAAAAGGCTATGCCATTTCCAGTTAGTGTTTTCTGTTTTCTGCTTGAGAATCCAGATGTAAACTCTCATTTATGGCTCCAGCAGCCATACCTGCCTCTCTGCTGTCATGCTTCCTGCCTTAATTGTCATAGAGTTATCTTCTGAACTTTAAAGCCCCAAATACCCTTTCTTCTATAAGTGGTCTTTGGCAATATTGACTTAGTTACAGCAATAGAAAAGCAATTAAGAGGAGTAACTGAGTGGTTTGGTCCATTTGACCCACCATTGGGGTTTCCTTGTATCTATACATTGCATTGGCTTGTCTTGACTTTCCAGAATTCTTCAAGCCAAATTATTGGATCATGTTACCTTCTCCATACCTATGCTCATTCAATTGCTAAATTATATATACAAAAAACAAGGCCAGGATTCAGTGCTTCTAAACATGTTCGTCATTTCTAGCCTGTGTACAAGATACAATAAATCAGGGAGGAGAAGAAGTAGAAGCAGACATTTCATTGTCCCAGCCCTGCCAGGCCTGGCAGGATTCTCTCTCCTTTCTCATCTGAGTACCATTTATGCAGTAAGGTCAAGGTTAATAAAATAGTGTAATTTTATTTTATTTGTATAACTTCAGATAACTAAAAAATGAGGTAGAAAACACAATTTAAGACAAATAGATCTGTTTTTAATTTTTCTACTATGATCAAGTGAATATTAGCCCAAAAGCTTGGAATACTCAAGATACAATTCACAGACCACATGAATCTCAAGAAGAAGGAAGACCAAAGTGTGGATGTTTCAGTCCTTCTTAGAAGGGTGAACAAAATACTCATGGGAGGAAATACTGAGACAAAGTGTGGAGCAGAGACAGAAGGAAAGGCTATCCAGAGACTGATCCACCAGGGGATCCGTCCCATATACAGACACCAAACCCAGACACCATTGCAGATGCCAAGAAGTGTTTGCTGACAGGTGCCTGATATAGCTGTCTCCTAAGAGGCCCTGCCAGAGCCTGACAAATACAGAGACTGATGCTCTCAGCCAGCCATTGGATTGAGCACAAGGTCCCCAATAGAGGAGTTAGAGAGAGGACTGAAGGAGCTGAAGGGGTTTGCAACCCCATAGGAAGAACAATGATATCAACCAATCACTCCCCTCAGAACCCCCAGGGACTAAACTACCATCCAGAGTACACATGGAGGGACTCATTGCTCCAGTTGCATATGTAGTAGAGGACGGCCTTGTAGAGCATCAATGGGAGGAGAGGCCCTTGGTCCTGTGAAGGCTCAATGCCCCAGTATAGGGGAATGCCAGGGCAGGGAGGTGGGAGTGGGTAGGTGGGTACGGGAGCACCCTCATAGAAGCAGGGAGAGGGGGATGCAAAAATTCAATGCTAAGTAGTCAAAAGTTCTCTTTGTAGAAGTATTTTAATCAAGCAACATGGCTTGTATGGCAAGGTATCAGATCCAAAGACCTTCTATGTCTGTTTGATCCAACTGGTATGACACACCCTTAACCTCTCTGAATGGAGTAGAGACACATACTTAGTATGTACTTTAATCCCAAAGACAGAAGATGAAAGTTAGTTTGTAGAAGGCAGTAGCTGTGTTTGAAAGTGATGACTGGTAGAGGGTAAGACAAAGTAAAAAGTCAGAGAAAGATTTGACAAAATAAGGCAGAGATAGGATATGTCCAACTCTCATGAGAACAGGGAGTAAAGAGAGGTTAATTAGTAGTAGTTGAGAGAGAGAGAGAGAGAGAGAGAGAGAGAGAGAGAGAGAGAGAGAGAGGACTTTACAGGAACAGTTTTACAGAGAGGCTTTGGTTGAAGACAGGATAGGCCAGAGAATGAGGAGTCAGAATATTAGAAGATTGCCAGAAGTAGTTTGAGGCCAAACAGAGCAATTCAACCAGAAGTTAAGATAATCTAGTTTGCATCAGTCTACTTGGAGAGGAGTTTGAGCCAGAAAGCTTATTTAAGCCAGCCAGCCAGGGTAAGTTTGTTTAGCAGTATGATTCCAAGACAACAATTACATCTGGCAAATAAAAGTCATGCTTTGCTCCCTAACTGTTCACTCTAATTGATTCGTTCCTTCTTTCCTTTGTTCTCTGTATGTGCAATTTCCCCCCATTTTCTAAGAATACAACAATATTTCTCCTCATATACAAAACCATGGGTTTGTTATACATCAGTGAAGAGTCTACTTCTGAAGAACAATAAACTGTTGGGGAAAGACAATTAAGAGACAATTTTAATTATTAAAATTGAAAACTATTATTTGAAAAATTTTATGAATGTCCATATTTTTGACATATGGTTTATTCAGTCCCTTATCTTTTTTTCATTTCTTCCTATTTTTCTTTTCATATTTTTCTCTCCTCAATTTCCTCTGTCTTTACCTACTGCCCTCTCATTTTGTCTCATTTTGTTTCTCCCCCTCCCTCTTTTATCCCATCTCTTTTCCCCCTTTACCCATTGACCCATCACCCATGCTCTAAAAGCTGCATTAAGACATGCCAACATAGTTTACTGTGAAGTTATTAAATGATGACCTGTTCTATAAGCCACTAAAATTGGAAGCACTTTGTTTCCTTATATGGTAGATTTTACTTCATTGTGACAAATTGCCCCAAATAATTTATTAAGTTTTATTTTGACTCCTGGTCACTGTGTCTATGGTGAAGCAATGGATCATGGTGAGGTAAATCAGAGGACATCTGCTTACCTCAGGAGCACTGGGAAGTAGAAGAATTGAAAGAGTAAGGGCTCCTAGAGCATATAAATCCTTCAGAGAGAAGTACTTTTTGAATTACTCTGTGCAGTTCTCCCCCTCCCTGAGGCTCCAGTTAGGTGGCATCAGCACGACTGAATCACCTCTTCATAGCTTCACCACCTTGGGCCCAAACATTCAATAAGGAAACCTTTTTGAAATGAATACTTCCACTCCAAACCATAAAATATAAAGAGTTATGTTATAGAATTACTTTCATCTTGCATACTAAATACTTGAGTCACTTTCCGTCAGGCTGCTAATTCTTCTTTTGGCCCATTTTCATATTTTCTTATAATATTTATCTTTCAGTAAGGGACTCCGTTGAGTCAACTTTGCCAAAACCTCTTTCTCAGTATGTCAATTCTTGATATCTAAGCAGAATTTCTACTATTGATTTTCTCTATCTGATAATCTTGACTTTCTTCAGTAAGACTCTTACTAGATACATTCAGATAGGAACCTCATTAACCTAATGTTTCCAAATCTATTTCTTGATCCCAACGTTTCCCCCCTGCCCCCGGGGAAAATGCCAATTGTTTGCCTCTAATCCAATATCTCCTATTGCAAAATGATACTGCATTGCAACCCAGTAATAATATGTTTATCCTAAAGAATAGGATCAGAAATCTATGAATTTATGTGAAAACACTCCAGAGAGAAATATACATTTCCTTGTATTGTGAACAAATGTCTCTACTTTAGAAATCCTTGTAATATTTAGGATTAGAGGCATCTCTCCAGAGCAAAAGAATCTGCATGTGATAAATTGCTTTACTAACTAAACCAATTTCAATTGCCTTTATGTGCATTGGGCCTAAGGTTCATGTGATTTAATAATATGTATCATTCTCTACCAAGGATTGAAGCTACCAGTAAGTATACAGAGAGGATATTTCTCTTTGTGTTTATTTTATGAAGGTTTTCTTTATTAATATGGGCTTATAAGAAAATATATGTTAATTCACCTTATATCCCATGGCTTTCATAATTATATTCCAAAGAAGTATATCATAATTAATTTTATTTCATTTTCAAAATACGTTCCAAAGCATGGTTTTTTTCAAATCTTTAATTGAAGAAAAATTAGAAAAGTAGAGAGTAATATTAATACAAGGTCAGTGCGAATTTAGGCACAAAAATAAGAGTAATGTAATTTTTCTTCAAACTTAATTATATATTATGCCAGTTAATTTTAAATACACCTTTGAAGTTTGTGGAATGATATCAGTATTTTATACACCAATTTTTTCATGGTTTTGATCACTATAAGAAAACTGGGAAAGACTACAGAAGCAGCCAGTAATACTTCTGGCAAGCACGCTTAACAAGTAATTATATTTGGCTCTATTAGAAGTTTACTACTTGTTTGTTTGAGCAGAGAAGTTTTCAAAAGTATGTACTTGGCAATAGCTAATATTTAGTTGAATTTGTTAGAGTTTCCATGGAAGTAGACTCAGTTATCTAAGGTACCATTATATTAAAATTCTGTTTCTCTCCACCCTCCCACACACATGCACACACACACACACACACACACACACACACACACACACACACACACACAAGGGGAGGGGATTCAAACATGTAACATGTTCAAGAAAAAGGTCTTATAGATTGACTATGACAGATAGTTTTATATCAACCTTATATGAGTCAACCTTTAACCAAAAAAAATTAATAATAATAACCACAATAAATATATGTGTGCTTTATTTTTTATTGATGATTGATGTTGAGAGTGGGGCATAGTTCACTGTGGTTAGTGCCACCACTGGGTTTGTGGTCTGGGTGCTATAAAAAAGTAAGCTGAGCAAGCCATGAGGAGAAGCAGTAAGCAAGTATTTCTTCATCCAGATTTCTGCCTTGGATTCCTACCATTACCTTTGATGATGGATTATAAACTGACATAAATCCTTACCTATGGAAGTTGTTTTTAGTGATGGAGTTTTATCACTACAGTATAAATTTTAGCAAAGGCATTGGCTAATGTGGTGATGGAGGCATTTGCAAGCCAGAGATCCATGAATGAGTGTATGGTTCAAGTCAAGCTCCTTTGCTGAAGAGTCAGGAAGCCAGTTTTTTAACTTCAGTCTGAGCTCAAAGTCCAAATCTCAAAGAATGCTTATGTCTGAGGACAGGATGAGATGATGTCATGATTCAAGCTTGGAAATAAAGAGACAACCTCATGCAGATGGGCGGAGGAGGTATGAGATGTGGAACAGTCAGAAAGTGGACTGGGAGAGGGATGAAGTCTGAACTATAAAAAATAGTTAAATAAAAATAATAAAAATAAATTAAAATCCATTGAGTGAAATTCTCAGGAATTAATAACGTATTCTATTATTTAAAAAAATAAATAAAATGTGCCAATGCACTCTCATTGCACTGTGTGGTGCTCAGACCATTACTTAAAGAGAGCTTTACTCTCTTTTCATTGCTAATTTCTTGTAGAGACACTTTAAAAGATAGGTCATCCAGCATAATGTCTTTCCAACTATCTCAGGATTCTTCAGCCGAACCAGGTTGACATATAAAATTAACAATCACAGCATAAATGCATGTGTCTCAAGTTTCAAGGAAACAAGGCTCATTAATTGATGTCATGTGTGGTTAATTTGAGAGCACTGTAGCTTCTACTGCTACTTTTTAAATTAAGGTGTGTTTGTCTCTATACAGTTTTAGAAGTGTATTTCACAAAGAATACAACAAGAGTAAAACCTGGTTTGAATTGTCACCTGATGAAGTTTCTAGTTTTCTACTTCTCTTTCCTATCACTTCCATTTTGAGCTTTCCTTTTAAACTTGACAGAGACTAGTTAGGTAAGAATCATTTGTCTATCTTTGAATTTGAGCATCAGGAGGTATAGAGGAATTTTAATCCAGCAACATGGCTGCTCTGGCAAGGGATCACATCCAAAGAACTTCTAGGTCTGTGTGAGCAGGGTGGAATGACACAACTTTAATCCCTCTGGCTGAAATTCAAACATGTCCGTAGTACACACCTTTAATCCTAAATAATGTATGTAACCTTAGTTTATAGAAGGAAGCAGCCATGTTTTAAAGTGATATCTAATTAAGGAGTAGACAAAGTGATAGATGAGATGACAATTTGACAGATGAATGAGATATAGGCTACACCCAATTCTTATGAGAACAGACAGGAAAGAGAGAACAGAATAGAGAGAGACAGAGTTCTGAAAGAACAAGAAAGGGAGAGCAGATCTGTAAGTGCAGTTCAGTTGATTTCAGGCAATCAGCGGTGTATCATTGAGTTTAGTTCCGTTCAGTATAGTTCAATTGAATACAGTTAAGTTGAGTTTTTGCAATTTAGTTCAGTTTTAGTTTCTGCATTCAGATCAGTCACTGCAGTTCAGGTCAAGGAATTCAGAGGTAGTTTTTCCAAGCAGAGCAATTCAATGAGAAGCCAAAAGAACTAGTTAGAGTCAGTCAGCTTGGAGAGATGTTTTGAAACAGAACAGCTGAATTGAAGGAGTCAGCCAGCATCCAGAAAGAACTAGAACTGGTAAGCTTATTCAGAAGTAAACCTCCAAGACAACAATTTATTTAGTGAATAAAAGTTATTTTTTACAAGTTTTTAAAATACTGTATAAATAACTATCTATATCCTGAATCTGTCAAGTTCTCCATCTATTTCTCTCCTCATAAAGGAATACTCTAGCCCACATACTTACATCCTTTCTTGCCATAAAGCTATCATCATCCTTAAACATCTTGTGATATTTTATGTGACAGGACACTCTCCTTATCTACGATTGACATTTTTTTTACTAGTTTTATTAGCTCTTTGAGAATTTTATATAGGTTTGATTTTAAACATTCTTTCTTTCCCAACTCTTCACATATCCACATCCATTCACTTTCCACCCAAACATTATTTCCTTTTTTATTCTTTCAAGGACAATTTTTATTATCCAATTTTTCTTAGTTATATGGCCTTTGACAATACTTTGGTATATTTATCAAGGCTTACACTCTTAGATTCTTGTTCTTCCAGAAGCTAACAATTTCCAATAGCTTCTTAGTTGGGACAGGAATTCATGTCCAACTCTCCTCTCCATCCATTTTTTTTTTTTTTTACATATCAGCCTTGAACATGTCTCATACATAAGGTCACAACTGCTTGTGAATTTGTATGTTCCCTTTTGTGTCCATATGATGCTGTTTCTGTGTAGTTATCCACTGTCTGTGCCCTCTACACTTCTTATTCTCTTGCTTTCAAATGATACTTGAGTCTTAGAAGATGGGGTATAAAATATAGGCATATGTGTTGTATTTAGGGTTCTAAATTCTATATTCTCTTATTATCTATAACTTGTCCAGCTATGGGATTGTCTGTTGATCATCACCTGCTGAAATACAAATTTATCTGATGAGGATTGACAGATGAATTCATCTACTGGTTTAAGATAAGTCATTAGAACTTGATTAAATATTATGTCTGTTAAGCAAATAAGAGTAGTAGGTTCTGTCATGGATGCTATTATATGTTTAGCCACAGGTTCTTGGCCTGTTAAGTCTTCAAGTTCAACTAATTCCTTCTTCAAAGAAGTGTTTAATATCGATTTTTCAGTACTGTGAAGCACTTCGAAGGGATACTTTTATAGTAACAAGTCTTTACATGTAGTATATTATAATGTTTACTATCCACTATGGAGAAAATTCTAATATTTATTGAGCTGTATATATAAGGACAAGATGTATATACGCATGTATATAATAATCAGATGTTACTTATATAGCCAGTATTCTTGGGAAAAGTATATTTATTAATATTCTTAGAAATAATATATTCATTGATTTCCTTAATATTAAGATAAATCTTATAAAGATAGCATTGCCTTACCATATGGTTAGTTTGTCAACTTGACAAAAGCTGGAACCATCTGGGAAAAAAAAAAACTAAATTGGGAAAAGGTCTTCATCAAATTGGCCAATAGATTCCTTAATTGATGTGGGAAAGCCCAGGCAATAGTGGGTGGTTCCAGCACTTGATAGGTGGCCCTGTGTTATTTAAGAAAACAATCTTAGCAAGCTATAGTGACTAAGCTAGTCAGAATTACTCCTTCAGGGCCTCTGCTTCAGTTTCTACATCTAGTTTTCTACCTTGAGTCTGTGCCTTGGCTTCCACAACTATGGACTATAGTAAAGGTCAAATTAAACCTTTCCAACCTCAAGTTAATTTTGAGCATTGTGCTTTATAAGAACAATAAAATGTAATGCAGATACTTGTATATAATGGAAGTTTATCACCGTGGTAGACATGATATACTGTTTTCTGTGAGAAACTTCATGCTACAAGTACTGTGTACTTCCAGAATAACATTCTCAGCCCTCAGCTTTTTTGAAAAAATTTTTTCTGAATCTTTAATGATGTCTTGCATAGCTTACCCCATTTGGGGGCAGCCCTGCATGTAATAAGTTGGGTGATATGGTTCAGGCACCCTTGTTTCCAATGGAAGAACTCCAAAGGCCCATTCTATTATCATTAATTCCTGTAGGATTGGCTGCAGGCATTTGTGCTTCACTCTGACCAATCCCGTTTGCTTGTATCTTTCTTCCTCAAATGGAGATCAGTGAAAATTTCCAAATTAGTGTTGTGAGTGCAAATTTTTGTTAGATCCATTTTTCCAAAAGATCAATCTGAAACAGTGACGATATAATTTATTCTCTAAATTAATCCTTTTGTCTGCAAATGAAAATATTTGCTACTAAGCTGGATATAGGACCTTATGAATGGATTAGGTGATCTGAATTTACAAATACTGTGGATCTGAATTACGAATCAACATTCCATTCAAACTTCTGAAAAGGATTGTTTATTAATCTTGAAAATTCTCACTCTTCTTATGTTTAAAACAAAGGTAGTAGTACCTGATTTACTGCATAATTAAAAGATTAGATTGGAATAGTGTCTGCTAAACATTGGTTCCTTGTCTGTGACTTAATATCTAGTATATCTTACCATCTGCATTCTCAATTTCCTGTTGAAGATATCAAGTTCAATTTATTCAGTCCCCACAGTAGTACATTTCATCAAGATGAAGAGATAGAATTTGAACTCTGCCTTCTCATTCCAGGAGTCTCTATGATACAAAGTCTTCTACGATATATTTTTATACATATTTTTTTGAACAATATGTTCACTTAAACTTAGAAATCTACTCCTGGAGCTGAGAGAAAAGTGCAACCTCTTTCTTTCAGTGCACTGGGTGATGCTCACTTTATTACTGAGGCAGATCTTTACTCAGTCTATCTATGTCAGTACCAATATCTACTGGAGACATTTTGATCTGGGGCACTAGGTACAATTATTATTGAAATTCACAAAGATACCTAAATATACATAATTCACACAAGTTTAATCAGCAAAGCAATTTATTTACTCATCTAAGAGAAGAGTTCAATTTGAGTTGTATTTTTAAACTGGAGTGCTCAAGTGTCCTGAGAAAGAAATGAGTCGGAGGAAGGTCTTGTGTACTCTGTATTAAGATTCTGATTTCTGGGCCCTGACATCTAGTTACTGGCTGGAAACATGCATCATCATGAATATGGAAGAATCTCTTGTAGGAATATGGTGTAAAGAATGCTTCAAAATTATCTCTGATTGGTTAATAAAATGCTGACAAGCAATGACTAGTCAGAGAAGATAGAAAGACTGGAACTCCAATCCCAGCCACTGGTCCAAGGGAGAAGAGCCAGGAGTAGGAGTTGGCCAAGAGGCAGGTGAGGATACAGGAGAAAAGGGCCAGTTGGAAGGAGAAAACTAAGGAAGAAGAGGAAGAAGAGGAGGGGGAGGTTGCCACGAGGTCAGGCATTAGGAGATGTTGCCAAGGGAGTTCACCATGTGGACACACATATAGCACACCAAGCCAAGGAGACACAAAATACAAGTAACTCAAATGTACAGCTGGGAAGGAGCTTGTTTGCACAGAGGTTTGGGAATAGCTGCTCAGCTATTGTGATTAAAAGCTTGTTGAAATATATAGGTTTTTTCTCAATTTTTTGGGAGCTAAAAGGGTTAGAAAAACTGCCACTTTTAAATTTCACCCTCTAGAAATTTAAGATTTTTTCTTTGCTTACTCTATCTGGGCTGATCTTTCTAGGACTGGTGCTATTTTCTGTCAATTTCCATGTTTTTTCAATCATGGCTGTAAACAATAAATATAGAGCATGCAATATAAACATTAAAAATCAAACAAACCCATTTCTTTTCTAGTCTCCAGACTTGTTTTCTCTCATTTTTTTCATGTGAAAGCTGTTTTATTTCCCCTTCTCCTAGACTTCTAACACCTATCTTTCATTTCTCATCTAATTTTCATATTTTTCATTGTATTGACAAAAGAAAGTTAAGAAAAAGAAAGTGTTCCAATGCTCCTGTGACTGAATATTGTAGCGTTCCTACCTCTGGAAGCATACTCTTTGCTTTTCTTCCTTCCAGCTTGTCAGCTTCAGAGTTCTACCACAGACCAACCTGCATCACTTCTCAGGGCAGAAAAGATTTTCCTTAAACTCAGGTTTCCCTTTTCTGATTTATTTTTAAATTAAACCATACCCATTATCACTTGTCATAAAGGAGAAACCATGATTTCAATATCTGTTTTAGCAAACATTGGAAGTATAAAGTTAAATTTACCTTTTAAAATGGTTACAGAAGATAAACAGATTTGCCCATATGTCATCACTGAATTCTTTCAAATATCATCTTCAGAATGTTACATTTCTCACTTTTTGTCATTCTTCTTGTAAAGAAACATACCTTTTATTTGTAAAATATTTTTTTATTCCTTATGAACGTAGCTTTCACTAATTAAGATTGAACAGCAATAATAAACAGTTGGCTGAAATGAACATGTGTGGTTTTGCTGAAGCCTTAATAGTTAATATATGCTTGAGATTCATCTACTTTAAAATTTTTAGTTTAAAAAGAATCTCAAGGAAGGATTATTGAGAAGACAATTAGTCTCGTCTGGATAGTCTTTGAGACAGTGTTGTTCAAGGAAATATTGTCACTCTAATTTTAACAGACCTGAGTCATATTTATGTAAATAAACTAGAGGTGATTTCCAGAGTTGGCTGTTTTGGAAATAGTTTAGATAGCTGTCCCTTGAGTTCATGTAACAATGAAACAAAATGTTGATAAATATGAGTTTCATTTTATAAAATTGCTGTCTAAAGATAATATATCTACCTCTATATATACATTTATGAATGTGCAGATATGTGTGAATCAATAAGTATAACAATTTAATTAAAAACTCGTGAGAAGGATTTAACAGACTAGCAGGCCAAAGAGGCAGCCCATATGAACATAAGTGAATGAGATCATATGATGAAGAAAGATAAAAATTGAGTTAAGAAACCTAAATATAGACTAAAGGTATCATTGAGTGTACCAAAATATTAAATATGTGTATTGGAAGTTTCTAAAGAAGAAGAGAGAAATACAGAAAGAGGAAGGGAAGGAGAGATGGACGTAGGGAAAGAGGAGAGAGAGAGAGGGGAGGGAATATTTGGAGAAATAATAAATAGCTGAAAGCATCCAAAATTTGATGAAGACCATTAATGTATATAAACAAGAAGCTAAATGGTCTCCAAATGACGAAATGCAATGACAATCATAAATCACAAAATAATAAGGCACAAAGAGTTGACTCACTGGTTAAGAGTACTGACTGCTCTTGCAGAGGGCCTGAGTTCAGTTCCTAGCATCAGCAGGACAGCTCATAAACATCTATACTTCTACTTCCAGGGGAACTAAGGCCATCTACCACCCCACAATCATCGTGTGAATATGTTGCACTTAAATACATGCAGACAAAACACCCATGCCCATAAAATAAAATATAAAGAGAAGCAAATATAAGTTTTCCTAATATTTATAATGGACTAAAAAGCAAAAGAGAATACCCCACCTACATCTGCAAATTGATAATAAAGTTGCAGAATTCACTTCTATTTTAAAATTCACTGTGAATAAATACAAACTGTGCTGTAGAACTGAAAGTCTACCAAGAATTTAGGGCAAGATGTGTTAAGGCAATTCAATGGGGAAAAAGAAGACTTTTAATACATGTGCTGGTACAATTCAGAAGATAGTTATACACAAATGAAGGTGATTAAGCAATATACAAGCTTTATACAATGGACAAGTATACACAAAATGAGCATATTAAAAAGACCTAAACCTAAGAACTGAAATTATGAAATCTTAGTAAAACTATGAAGAACATTCATTATGTTGAATTCCTTGATGATTCTCTGCACAGTAAATGCAAAGCAATATTAGGTCAATGAGACTTCTTCCAAAACTAAAATGAAATGAATTCATGTAACATTTCACTAAGAAATGAAAAATTATGATGTGAAAGAGAATATTTCATCCATATGTATTAAGAGTCTTTGGAAAGTAAAGAATTCTTATAATAAATTTTATAAATTGTAAATTATAAGAAGACTCTACAGTTAAAGAACAACAAAGAACTTCATAGGCAACACTCTAAAGAAGTTATACAAATGGAAATAAACACATGGAAAATGCTGAGCCAAATGAATATTAGGAAAGTACAAATGATAAATGTAATTTGATAAAATGTCATATATACAGTTAGAAGTCTCTTGACATGACTATATTTTAAGAAATATACTAGTCTGTGTTTTATTGTTATATGAGCATGGTAGATTATATTTATTAAAAAATAGCTACTACATTACTAGGCAATATAATCATAGGGAAATACTACCATATTAGAAAGCAGTTTGATAATATGTCTACTTAGCAAAATAATAATAATAATAATAATAATAATAATAATAATAATAATAATAATGTAGTCATTCATGGAGCCTGGGACTTTCCCTACTTTGAATTCTTGGTCAGATTAGCAGTACCCAGCATGTGTTTTCTCCTGTAGAACTGTGTGGGCCAGAGTGCTGGAGGCTTTCCACAGGGATCTCTGGCCTAGCCAAGTGTGAGGATTCAGGCAAAGGGGAGAGTGCAAGCAGGGACAGGAGTCACCTCCACCTCAGTCTCCACAGTTGCTGCCTCAGTTGCTCCAAGACACTGAAGCCACAGAACTGCCCTGAGTTGGGCCAGGCTGGGCCCATGAGAGGTTGACTAGCTGGTGAGGAGTGCAGGAAGCTTCTGATGGCATTTTGGGAGAGCAGACCTCTTCCCAAACCGCAGTATTACAGCTATTATGAAAGAAGCTCTCAGACAACAGAGTAGTTCTCACACCTTTATTCCTTCTGGATGGGATCTCTCATATACAGTTTGGGATGGTCTAATATGCAGTTTGGGATGGGTCAAGGTCTAACAACAGGTACTTTCCATTGGCTTGGTCTGAGAGTTTAGGGACACCTTATCTGCATGTGGGAGGGCTTGGTGTGCAGCTCCTATGTGACAGACAGACCTCTCTACAGGGGGCTCAGGGGGTTGTAGCTACTTGACAGGAGCCAAGGGCCTCCTGGGAGCATTAGCAAAACACCTTCCTATAGGGCTAGCCCCACAGGGTCAACCGGGGTTAAGCCTATGCTTGACCAGGGGCCAGGCTGCCTGTCACAGTCCACTGCCCCACAGAACTTGTCTTATATCCAATCTAAAAGAGATTGTTTGCTCTTGTAACATGTGTTCCATTATTGCATTCAATGGTTATATTTTATAGCTGTCATAGTTCACATTGTTCACAGTTCTGCAGGACTGTAGATTTTTCTTTTCCTGTTACGGTCTATGCAGCATTTTCCAGTAGTCTGAAAGTTAGCTGTTGGGACAGCTTCCATTTGAGTACCAACTTGATTTCCCCATGTTCTATAACTAAATATATATATTGACTTATCATCAGGTGCTAGTAGGGAAGCAAGTACAATAGAAATGTCCTGTGTTGTCTTGTGATTTATGGAACACCTCTGAACAACCACTCTACAGATAGGTGGCAGAGACAGAAGAATCCCTGGAAGCTCACTAATCTGCTAGTTCGTCTTAGAAGTAGCTAACAAACATCTTTAGTGATTATTACCTTTCTCACCTCCCTGTCTTCCCTACCTTCCCATCCTTCTCTCTACTTAGACCTCATCCTTTATATCACTCACTTACCATTTTTATCATTGGGTTCTACTCTCCCTTTTCTTAAAATTTCTTCCCACTTCCATCCAAGGGATGATCCTTTGTAGTTTCCTGGGTTCTAGAGTACACAATTGGTTTTCACTGTAGTGTATATTTTATGTGATTAGGATGTTGATCATAGCACAAACTTGAGAATAGACTAAAAACAACATAAAAAATTATGGTACATAAATTATGTCACAGTAAAATATAAAGCAATAATATAGTAACCGTTTGTTTAGTACACACTTTTAAAAGACCATAATTAAGCAAGAGCAGACCAATAAATGATAATGGTTCAATGATTTTGTTTTCACTAGATTTTATAAGGATTTATATCTTCATTATTCTGAATTAGCATCTGATCTCTCAACATGACTATGAGCATCCTTATGGAAGACTGAAAACAAAAAGACAAAGGTTACAGAGACACAATGAACTTGGGCTTTCATGAGCCAAACAATATTTAAGAATTATTCAAAGCTTTAAGAGAAAAGAGAAGATACTTTTGAAATAAAAAAGAAAACCTTGATTTCAAAACCACCCTGAATGAATTTCTTATCTGTTACACTTTTGCAGACTTAAGAGGAGCCACCCTTACATTTGCAAAGGATGCAATCTTCCATCTATTAGATATCTCTGCTCAGAATGGCTCTACTCTTAAGTATTCATTCATCTTTTTATACATCAAGCATAAAATTGATCCGAATCATGCTTTCCTTTATCTATCTGCTCCATGTAAGATGCCACTCCAAATATGGCAAACTGTTTTGTATGCATACATAAATTCCCTCTCATGAAAAATAGTAAGGGTGTTACTATAGCTCTCTCTTGTGATGTTGGGGATAAAAATCCTATGCTGGGCATTTAGGCCAAAGAATAAAGCCATGTGGATTTGAACATCCTCTGCCAAGGCAGCCATCAAGAATATATGTGTATATATATATATATATATATATATATATATATATATATATATATATATGTCATATATATATGATTTAGAGGAAACTCAAAGGAACAAAACCAATATAAAAAGAAATGTACTCAGTGGGATCTTGATAAAAATCTTCACAGGAAACTTCCTGAAAGAATGAATAAATAAATACCACTACCTTCAAGAAAGCAATAGAAAATATTTTCATGTTATACTCCTAATAAGAGGGGATATAGGAATTCCTCATAGGGAGCCTCATGATAAAAATTCTATAAAGGGCAGTACAAAAATTACTCTGTACCAGAAAATGGGCCACAGCTGCCCATGAAGACTACACGGACTGAAGAAGTTGTTATGAACCTTGCTCATCGTCTGGTGTTCTGCTTTCATGCCAAAGTACACAGCCGTCTTGGTATTCTGCCCATTGCTACCAAGAGGTCCTGGCACCTGCATGCACTGGACATCTTTCCTCTTCTTGTATACATAAACCTGCATGAAAGGAGATTCTGTATATTCTGTAGAATTAAAGGCTATGGCCTTGCCATTAAATTCCATGATGAAGGTCATGATTTGCTTCATGATAACAAACAACATTCAACAATATAGATTAAAAGACAACAAACTGTGGCACAAGGCGAGGTGTGGATTGACAGAGCACAGTCATCATGGCCACGTTGCCATGGAAGTTATACAAAAATGAAAGAAAATATAAACTAAATATTAGAACTGGGAGGAATGGCCTGAAATGATTTATTTCTGGTAACAATATCAAAGGGATTTTAAGACAAGAATCTAGAATGTATAAAGATGTGAAAAAGAAGAGTTAAATTACATGACTGAGTTAGTACTAAAAACCCATCATTAAGTGGATTGGCATCTTTCCCAGTCTCCTGATGATATTTCTTGGCATAGTGTTTTGTCTCAAGATCTGGAAACTCACTTGGAGTCCTCATGACTAAGCGAATTTCACTGGGTCAGTGGAAGGATGTTTTCTAATGTTTTATAGCTAGGTTTTTGCTGAAGCAGGGATCCTAGGGTTTAATCTCTTATTCTAATTAGAATCATACACTACATAATTTTCTGTTCTACAAACAAATTCAGTGAGTAGACATGAAAAAAATTTGGCCAGAAACACTAGTAATCAGAATTTTCTCTCAAGCTTTAATGAAAGAATGATCAATGATTCCATCATTTACCAACAAAAAAAGAGACCTGCTATCAACCCTAGTTATGAATTTAATTTATTACCAAAAGGAAGAAACTAGCATATATGTGAACAAAATCCTTTGACTGTGGCATGAACATTAATCAGATTACTGGAGCCATCATCCTGTATAAATCCTCTGAAGAATGGAGAAAAATATCACAGAGAAATTGAGCATTAAACTGAGGCAAAATATCATATTATGATGTCTGATATGATTCTTACCTGTCACAAATTTGCGCCTTTATTTGAGGGTTAGAAGAATATTAGTTATTTTAATTACCATTGTGGGAAAATATATCTTATTGTTCACAACTGAGACATTATATCTCAGTAACTACAAATGGAGATTATTGCATCAATTCTTCTGATTTTCACTATACAAATTCTACAAGCAAATAACTACAATAGTTATTCTATGATTAAAAAATAGAGCCTAAAAATCAAGATTAAGTCCATAAACCCATTCTGTTAACCTCTATGCTCCACCGTGTGAACATTCTCCAAGCATATGATAATGGACTTTATTTTAGAAAAGTTCAGTATTAGATGAAACAAATGTAACATAATAAATAAATTATCATTTTATTGGCAAGAAACTGTCACTACACTCTACTTCAAATCTTAACAAGCTGAGTACAAGGAACAAAGAATGTTTTTGATCAGCTGCCAGACAATATTCCCTTTCTTTGATGTAATTTACTGGTGCTTCAGTGAGTAGAAGTTCCTTCTAAAATATATAGGAGCATGTTTTTAATTGTACAGATACTTTCATATCTCTAACTTGTTTAAGGACCAACCAAATATACTAGACTGAGATTTCATGTTGCAAGAAATATTAAAATGAAAGAATATGGTAAGTTCCTGTACTATGCCCTGGTTCTCTCATCCCCATCGACCTGGCCAGCCATGCACTGGCAAGCAATGGCGCACCTACTTTTATCTTTTGGAGCTCTGACTCAGAGCTCCATAATCCCTCCACTCAGCTCACTAGGTCCCCACTGGTGGGTCACAACCAGGCCAGATCCATGCTTCAAATCCTCCATGGCCTCTGTGGTGCACATCAGGCAAACCCTCACTTTGCCACTGTACCTTTCTCTCTCAAACCCAGACTGGCCACCGGGAGAAGAAAAACCCCAAACAAACTTATCTCAGAAACAATGGTAACTCAATCTCTGGGCACCTCAACTAAAATCCTAATCTTGTAAGCCTAATTAAATCTATATCCTCTGGAGGTGAATCCTGATGGATCCGCCAAGATACCAGGAAGCTCTAGCAGCTACATCTTACCATTATGTTGTCCCCAGTCCAAAAGGACCCTCTCTCTCTCCTGTTTCCTCTTTTCCTCCTTCCAACCCGGAAGTCCCTCCTACTCGCCCAGTGGTTAGCTCCTTTATTCATTAGGGGATTGGTTCCCAAGAAGTCACATGAGTATGTAACTCACTCCTTGTCTGAAGTCCCTCCCAGGAGAATGGAATTAGCAACAAAATACAAATAGCCCCAGGGCTATCCACAACAACTTCATGTTCTCAATACTGTTCTATAATACATATATTATTTTTATAATTTCATGTTAGATACTTTAAATTAAAATATAATAATGATTTTGGTTTATCATATAGGATTATAATTTTATTGCACATATTTTTGTGCCAGTCTCAAGAATAAATGAGTTGAGTCTTTTAGTTTTGTTAGCTCCCAACTTTCAGATCATTCAGTTATTGTTTTTTGTTGTGACAATTTTTCAAAGGAAGTAAGAGAGTTCTTGTAGCTTTAAAGCTACTGGTTAGGTTTGAATTTAAGAGTTACTCTTTATATCTGGAAGCATTCATCTTCATTTCCACATGATATCTATGAACCATCATCAAACTTTTACTTAATATAAATGCAGGTAGTTGAAAACATTTTTTTTGTCATTTATTTATTTATTTATTTATTTATTTATTTATTTATTTATTTATTTATTACACTCCAGATTTTATTCCCCCACTGTCCACCCTCTGACTATTCCACATCCCATACCTCCTCCCCAGTGCCTGTATCCACAAGGATGTCCCCACTACCCACCCCCACCCAACCAGAACTCTAAAATCCCTGGAGCCTCCAGTCTCTTGAAGGTTAGGTGCATCTTCTCTGACTGAATTCAGACCCAGCATTCCCCTGCTGTATATGAATTGGGGGCCTCATATCAGCTTGTGTATGCTGCCTGGTTGGTGGTCCAGTGTTTGAGAGATCTCAGGAGTCCAGGTTAATTGAGACTGCTGGTCCTCCTACAAGGTTGCCCTTCTCTTCAGCTTCTTCCAGCTTTTCCCTAACCCAATCACAGGGATCAGCAACTTCTGTCTATTGGTTGGGTGTAAATATCTGCATCTGACTCTTTCAGCTGCTCATTGGGTCTTCCAGAGTGTGGTCATGTTAGGTCCCTTTTTGTGAGCACTCTATACCCTCAGTAATAGCGCCAGACATTGGGAACTCCCCTTGAGCTGTATCCCAAAATTACTTTCAGAACCTCAAAGAGGATCTTTACAGTAGGAACAGTAGGAGACAGCTGGCATTGTATAAGGAAGTCCATGTTTCTCTCTCCCAAACCACCAAAAACCATTAGAAGATAAAACAGAATGAAAATAAGGGACTACACATTTCTCAGTCTAGTAGCTAAGAGAGTGGGATTTTATAGAAGTTTCTATCAAACTTAAGAGGAAATAGTTGGTGTTTTGAGTTCCTTCTCACCTAGGAATGCTCCAAGATGCCTTGCAGTAAGAGGGTAGAAAATATAAGAAAGACAAATTGTCAGATAACAACACCAAGCAGAGTGTTGTGGAATCCCTAAACTCCCAAGGTGCACCTAAATCTACATTCACTTCATCATGTCAAAAAATTTAATGTTGCTTATCCTGTAACTTAGAAGTGATACAGTATCATTAAGGTTAGATCTGAGGAAGGTTCTCAAAATTTCCTATATAATTTAGAGATCCTTTTCTCTATCTCAACATGTACAATGACAAACGAGTTCCTGAGTAATTGACATTACAATGTCTTTCTATCATTGCTACTAGAATTTCATTAATACAATTCACTGTA
Organism: Uromys caudimaculatus; assembly: GCA_028551405.1. Lineage (NCBI taxonomy): Eukaryota > Metazoa > Chordata > Mammalia > Rodentia > Muridae > Uromys > Uromys caudimaculatus. The sequence continues at coordinate 71,184,802 of CM052713.1, read as the reverse complement.
AATATTGTTTAATAACAAACAAATGGCCCAGTTTACTTTAGTGTATAACTTTGGAGAAAGATATATGTACTTATTGCAAAAACACTAGGAATAGAAACATATCTGTCATATAATTGTATACACACAAGATATCAAGACACAGGAGCTTTTCTTCATGTTACAAGAAACTTACTTTTGTGCCAAAATTACTTTCTCTTTCATCTCAGAATGCCCTTGTTAATAGTGCCATTTATTAAAACTATATTATGCAAATTGTAGTGTGAGTGAATTGTTTTGGGTCTGTTTTAGTATATAGAGGGCCACATATGAGTTCTCTGTTTCTGTGAAAATAAGTCTTTTAAGATTACTCAATGGATGAGGTCTGTTATGCAGTTAAAGAATTGTTATTTTCCTTAGCATATGAATGGTTATGAAAATTGATGATGATAAAGATGATGATGATAGATAGATGGATATATAAACAGATGGTAGATAGATAGATAGACAGTATGTATATATATATATATATATATGTATATGTATATATATATATGATGGATTGATGATAATAGATAGATAGATAATATATAGATAGATGACATGTAGACAGATAGATGGATTTACAGATGATAAACAGATAAATGGAACAGGCCTAAGTTTACTCTTCAATATAAGAAGTTAGACACTTTTAGTAACTTTAGTCTAGTTCCTGAAACACCTAATGTTCAACTAGTAACTGAACTGTTACTGTTATTGTTTAGATATAGGCATTTTACCACAAAACAACAAAAAATACAAAAGTAAGTAAAACACAAAGTTGTAGAGTCCATATTAAGGCTTTCAAATGTAAATAATTTTAAAATTTGAGTCCTTTCATTGAGTTTAATATCCTCTAATAAAAAGTAGGTATAACCGAATTCAAAGTAATGATGCCTAAAGCATCATACTGTGGAAGTGAACTTTATCCTCTGAAAAGACTGACTTTTAGAAATAAATCAGACCATGCAAAACATCTAAACACTATGTTCTTTTTTACTCACCAAAGCGGGCAATATTTATAAGAAAGAAATTGGATTTACTGAACATGAAATTTTGATGAAGTGTTATTGAAGTTGCATTGTATCAAATCCCATGTTAAAACTGAAGGAGCTCAATGAAAACCACTGGATACTTACCACACAAAGATAATGCTACATTTGATGTTCTGCCATCAATTGCAGGGTAGACTATTTGGTGGATTTTTTTTCTAATATGTCATTAATATTACTCAACTTTTAGGTCCATGTCCTCACCCTGAAACTTCCTGAGACTCAGAATTACTACAAAAGCTTCTTTGTTGTATCTATCATAGCCTCTGAATAGTGAATTTAAAATTAATACTAAGTATGCAGTCACCTTACAGAAATAGATCCTTTTTCTCTCCCTCCTTTACCCTTTCTTCCTCTATTCCTTTCTTTCTCCCCCTCATTCTCTAATTACCTCTTCTTTCTCTCTTTCTGTCATCTTCCTGTCTTTCTTTCTTCTTTCTTTTTTTTCTTTGACTATGCATATATGCTCTGGGGACCAAAACTAGGATTTCATGCAGGTATGGTAAGCACTTAACCACTAAATGCATCAAGACTCAGTCACGATTTTGTTTTTCCTTTTATCTCATCCTGTTTGTAAAAACTTAGGCCAGAGACATATCTCTACCACCTCACTGTTTATGTTACTGATATCATGAGATTATCAGAAGTTCTTATCAGCACTTTATAGAGCCTTCACTAACTGTGTTATTCGGAACACAAAGCTGATGCATGATTATAAGGACTATGAATTTAAACGTTCACTTTCTTGTTATAAAGTTTTTGTATTCATCTTTTTTCTCTACTTCCCATGATAACTGGGCTTCATGGGGGGGGATATTTCTTTTAAGTTGCTAACCCTTTTAAAATTTTACTTAAAAATCTTTGTGCAAGTTACACAGGCAAAAGCTTAAATAATGAATGGAATCACACTATACATATTAGATGTGTGGCTTTGAAATATTGATGGGTAGGAATTTCCCTTGTGGTTTTCATTTGCTGTTTTGTTTAAAGTGTGTTTTTATATGTTGGCTCTAGGTGCAGAGGCTCTGAAGTGTTGTTGGAGGACATTGAGACCCCAGAATCTGCTTTTCAAAAAGAAATCTAAGACACAGTCCTCAGCTGAGTCAGATGTAAATGTTGTTCTTTTCATTACTTTGGAATACCATTTGAGGAATTTACCATCTCATAAAACTGGTTCTGTGCTTGCTTATACTTAAGGGAAATCTTTGAATGAAATGTGTCTAGTTTCTCTCCAAGCATCCTTTCCGTTGCTTTGTTTTCCTTCTTGCTCCCTGCTTTGTCTAGCTTTGTTAATTTGTGCTTTTTCTCAGAACAATTTTGAAAGCTTCAGACATTATCACCAATACATGAAATAAGTACTTTGCAAGATGTTTCATGCTCTTTGGTTTATGGTTCATGAAAGAGTTACTTATTTAAGGTTTTATCTTCTCTTTCTAGCTATTACAATGTTTTGTCACCATAAATTCACATATTGCAATTAGAATTCAGTGTGATGGTATTAGAAGTGTATGCAAATAGATGAGAGTTCAACTCTTAATGAGAAAAGGGTTCCAGTGAAGTCCCAGAGAATCTGTCTGCTCTTTCTTCTGCATCAAGAGTTTGTAAGATGAAAATGCATGTATAGAGGGATTTCTCCTGGAACCTGAGATATCCAGATGGCTGATCTCCAGAAGTGAGCCTCCACACTGTGAAAAACATATTTCTGTTATTTGTAAACTATGAACATTACAGTGTTTTATTATGCCAATCCAAGAAGAGACAACTTTTCTAGATACAATAACAAAAAGAGATGTGGATGCATGTATACACAAGGTACAATATTTCAGCATAAGTTCTGAAATAACTTTTAATTGAAAACTATATACATTAACAAGAATGGTATAGAGACAAAAACAATCTCAAAAATAGGAGGAAATACTATTGGAGAAATGCTCATTTACTTTGCCAAACTTTAAACCTATTCTTTTAATAGCAAGCAAATTGAGAACCTCAGATTTCAAAAACATTAGTTACCCTAGAAAAGAGGTTTTATAGCATTTACTTAAAAATTACATTCTCACAGATTTATTTCCATGATTTTAGATCTTGAGGTGGAGTTTGACTGGAAGATAGAATTATAGGAATAGAAATGGCCAAATGACCTTTAAATTATATTTGTATAGAACATTTGTATTACACTGTCGCACATTCAAAGAACAAGGCTCGAGAATGAGCCATGTGCAGTAGGAATTACATTGTCCACTTAAGGACATCTTAGGTTTTTTCTCATCTGTTACATCTCACTGATGGGAAGAAAAAGAAAGTAAGGAAAATAGAGAAGATAAACATTGTTACAGAAACAAGCAAGGCCTTAATCCAAAAATCATGAAGCTAAGTCCCAAGTCTTGTGACATCTGAACTAAAACAAGTGGGCCTATGTCTTCTTATATACACTGACCATGTTCAGAAAGGTCATTCTGGGAAACATTATGGTCCCTATCCTGGGAAATATACATTGAAAATCTTTTCTCTTAAAACTATAGGTACTTATGGAATGACCTATCTGTGGATAAGTAGGAAATTGTTATTTAATATTGTCTAACCATTAAATGCAAGGAGTTTAAAGTTCAAAGATAATACAAGCTGTTGTGTCCTATTTATCCCTCGTGCTTTGGTCTCTAAGCAACAAGGACCACACAGTTGAAAAGGCACAATAGTGGGCTGAGGAGTTCATAACAGAGCCTATAGATCCAGAAACAAACTCCTGAGTCACATCACCTCTAGACACAATGAGCAATGTTCCCTGAAGTCTAACTAAAACAAAAAACACAAAACACACACCACAGCACTACATCTCTGAGTATCTTTTAATTGACTTAAATCTATCATTATCCTAAAGGGAATGCTGAGAAGAACTCTGTACAGAATTCATGCATGTGTCCTAGTTTCCAAATGTAAAAAAAGAAAGACAAACAATCAAACTGCACTAATCAGAAATAGAAAAACAAAGGGGCTGTGCATATTATTCTGTTTGAGTATTGATTACCATGGGCAAGGACATGAATTGATCACCAATTCCAACTCAAAGTAGAGTTTCTAAGGTAATCAGAGAATACACTGAAAAAAAATAAAACAAACTAATGGAACTCTGGGTAAAAAATTTAAGTGAATAATTTAAAAGAGCAACAAAAATATAATCATAGAAAATACACCACTAGAGAAGAGTACATCTGAGAAGGTATGAGCCAGATAGAAGTAAGGACTCACTTTTTCAAATGACAAATGACAAAAAGTAAGAGTCCTTACTAAGATGTGGGTACAAATTGAGGCTTGATAAGAAAGATTTAACATCAGTCTAGCTGATATTTTGCAGAATAGAAATAAAAATGTATAAATGAAAGCACAGGCTAACATATCTTCAATTATGGGTAGGTATTAGATCAATTTACAGTATAAGGCCTCATGTAGTGTCCAGAAAATATAATTTGGGAGTGTTGGTTAACTCCGTAACACTAGAAACTATGTATTTTAAAGTGACATAAAAATGTCATCTAGAAACATGTCGATGAAAATTGTTCTAAGGATAGTGTGAATCCTACCAGAAAGGAATGATTATCATTGGTCATAACCAGTTGTGAATCCAATGAGTTACAATAAAGACTGGCCTTGCAAGTTAGGCCTGCTTTCACATTAGTGGCACAAACATTAGGGGAATAAGCAACCACTTTTTTATTGCAGTTTAATGTTCCTCCACAAGATGGGACCCATATATAAAACTGTTATCAGGTCCTAGAGTGATCATAGTTCCCAAGGGACAGCCAAATATCATGATGATAAATAGACACAGTCCTAACGATTTATCTTCATATCCATAGACTAACACCTCTCTCAACCATAATCAGAGAATGGGATGGAGGAGCATGGTCTGTCGGTCCTGGGTACTGCAAGAAGTCAGCTCCATCTGGTTCCCAGGCTCTTGGGCTTCCCAGGCTCTGCCGCAAAAGAGCTGAGAACAGTGAAAGCCCGTGGGCTAGATCTAGCCCGGGCCAAGGAGGAAAAAATGGAGAGGAGTCTGGCTGAGTCCCATGGGGAGCAGGTTCTTGGCTTGTCACCAGCTAGCTGAGTTGGTTTGGTAGAAAGCATGGCTGGGAGCGCGGTGAGGCCTTCTGCAGGAGACTAGACATGGCTCTTTAGATGAAGTCCTGTTCCATTGTTCCCCACGATGGATCCCAATGAAGAGAGACAGTCCACAGTTTTAGAGCGTTTATTGTCATGGTCGAGAGTGGTGATGAGTGAATCCGTACCACCCAATCTCAGGGCAGGAATGAGATTGAAATACCTTTTGCAGGGAGGAGTGGCACAGAAAGGAAAGGGGAGTTAATTGGCTAAGCCTCTAGATGCCTCATTAAAATGGGAATGTCTTGAGGCTACATACCACACCTCTACCTGTGGAGGGCTTGGCATTGTCCTTACATGACTGATTGTCACAGACCTATGGAGGAGAGCTGGGGCCTCCTGTCAGAAGCCTGGGGCCCAGGAGCATGGCAAAACACCTACTGTCCATTGTAGGGTTATCCCTACTAGGTCCTGGGGTTTTAAACCTTAGGTAACTAGAAACCAGGCTGCCTTTCACCGTCTGACATATGTATATGTATGTGTATGTGTATATGTATATGTATTAAACTTGAGTTGATGTAAATGTAACATTTAGAGAATATGGTTGAACGAAACTGTAATTCCATCACATACGATGCTGAAGAAGCTTGGCAGAATTTAAAGCTAGCTTCAGCTCCATAAATGAGTTTGCGACGAACATGGGCTACAAAACATGACTTTGTCTAAGCAACAATAACAACAACAACAGTAACAGCAAAAACTCCCTCAAAACTAAACAAAAAATTGAATTAAATAGCAGCTTTCAAATGGTAATGTGAATCAAAAATGAATGAAAATCAAGTATACATGTAAGTAATATAAAGAAATGATCAAACTGAAAATTATAGCTATCTTGACAAAGAATATAATATCACAAAATACACTAAGCGTATTTATAATTGAGTAACATATATTCATGGAAGAGTGAAATTTTCCCTTGAAAACTTACAGGAGAAGAATTACCCAAAGCAAAGCCATTTAATATTAGTGTTTATAAGTGCAGAAATTTTTTAGAGTTTATTCTCTTGTTACTATTTATTGTAAAAATGTTTATATAAATTAACATTTACAAAAGTTGAATTAGAAACTTGGGTTTGGTTGACAGAAAAATAGGTCAAATTACTAATATAGTATGTTTGCTTATTATAACACATAGCCTGAAGTGGGCAGAGGCTGGTCCCACAAAAGCCAAGATTCTGCCTGCATTGGCTTGGAAGTTTATTGTAAAATATTTTTGAGCCAAGGACATTTAGAGGAGCTTATCCAAGTGACTATAAAGGTGCCAATGTGGTGTAATCTTTAAAAGATGGATGCTCCATTGCTGGATTAACCGTCAGTACAATTCATGTCATGTCAAATTAACTGAAGACATTTGCTTCCAGGACCTAGAAGCCAATCTGTCTATTAACTTCTAAGTAGGACTATTTAGCATGCACTCACTCTATTTGTTTTAATAAATATGCTGTAAAAACTACTTTCAAATGCTGCATTTTATGAAGCCAAGTTTCAGTCTGTACTAGTTTTGATCATTACATCACTTTGAAAGTACAGGTAGAGAGGAAGAAGGGTACAGACAGAAAATTCTAACCATTATTGGGATTATGTCATTTTTCAAAAAAACTTAAGTCTATACTACAGCATCCATCTAGAATTGTTCTATTAGTCAAGAGCTGTGAATAATCTTTATTATTCTCTTTCAATATCTGAGAGCTTCTGAATGGCTTGAAATACTATAGGTTTTTAACAAATGCTTATTTAATGTTTATCAGTCAAATTCCAAGGCTTTTATGAAATTAAATATGATGTCTTAAATGGTAATGACAATTTCTTAAATCAACAAACCATTAAGTAAAAATAAAGTTTATTTATAAAGAAAGAATGACCTGTCAAAAGAAACAAATTTATTGTCGAGGTAGATAAATAATAGATGTGCCATCTAACAGAGACTTTAGATGCAGACTACAAAGAGCTTCCACTTAAACTGGCCAACAAATACCAAATAGCCATGAAAATTCAAATTCAAAAATAAGAAGGTTGTATTTATATACACACAGATACAGACACACAAATATGTACACACATGCACACACACACACACACACACATACACACACGCACAACAATTAATGGAAAAGGAGACCATGAATTCGCAAGAGAGAAAGGTCATATATGTGAAGATTTTGAGGGAAGAAAGTGAGAAGAAATGCCATAATTATAATCTCAGTAGATAAAATAAGCTTTCAAAGCATGTTCACACTGCTGGTTTGACTAGTTGTTAATCATTAAATCTGATCCACACCATAACAGACTCTTTCCTTTCATACTCATATTCCAGTATGTTCTCAAACCTGCAGACCAAGTAGTGAGTCTTGCTGATTATGATGAGACATAACATCTCATCCTGAAAACACAAATTACAGCACTTACCTTGGAAATTCCACGTGACCCTATGGCTCATATAAATTCTGATTTTAGTCACGGTGCAATAGGGAAATTCTATAGCAATTCATTTGACCATAAAGCCAATGCTTATAATATACTCAACAACACAAGCTCACAACTTATCTTATAGTACTTTTGTGCCTGGCATCAGTTTAACTTTCAAATTCTTTCAAATTCGGTGTATATGTTGTGTTCATGTATGTTTAATTTCTTTTGTGTATGCCAATCTTACTTTAGAGAGCATTATTGGCCCTCCATGGAGCCACATTCACAGAGATGTTTTTCAAGTTTATACTAAGTATAGAAGTATAAAAGTAGTGTGGGCTATTCTTTTCCTCTAAATATGGCTTTTAGATTCTAATATTTTAATTAGAGTTATTTTTAAATCTCAACTAAAGAATTAAATGATCATAATCTATTTATTTGAATTTTACGTATTTGTCAATAATACAGAATTTTTCCAACTAAATATACAATACAGCACTAAATAACTCTAAAAATCCAAAATTTCACAAGCAAGGGTTTACTGGACATTGATTGAATGATCTTAAATATAAAACTGTTTTCATTTTTCTAACTCTAAATTATGTGTAGGAACATTGTTCCAAAAGTTAATATTTAGTGTTAGGTGACTGAGAACTCTCCTGTCTATTTAAGCATTAACAGTTAAATACTGGTTTGTGCATTAAATTTAGTTTGTTGAATTGAAAAGTGACCTCAGATTTAAAAAAAAAAAAAGAAAAATAACCCTTCCAAATGCTTGTGCAAACTTTTGCTGTGAGGCCAAAGACAACTAACTGAACAAAGCACGATTTTTACATTTCAATAACTTTCACCAATATCTAAGCCAAAATAAACTTTTATAGTCAATGCATATTTAAGTTTTAAGCTTAAAATTGAACAGAAGAATTTAAAATAATTTTATTCACCAATTTTCAATCTCATGTGTTAATTGAAACTTTTCATAAAAGTCTTGAAATATTTTTTTCAACACTGAAAATACCTGCTTACCTATAGAAAAAAAGTACCTTTTTCATATTGCTTCATGGTTCTTCCAACATCCTTGGGAAAGAGCACAAATAATTTTAGTAGTATATGGTGTCATGTGAAAAATCTTCAGGAAAATAAAATAACATTAAAGATAAAAATAGTGTTTGGTTTAGGTCTCCTTTGTTACTGATAGGTGATTAATTTTAATGTGAAAATATTTTTAAAATAAACAGAGTTTTATTTTCAACCTGTCACCATAATTGTTCAATAATCTCCCAAACCTCTCAGCTGTCAACTCACATCCCCACCACAGGAACAAGAAGGGACACCTTCAGAACAAGATATTACTGCATAAGTGTCAGAAAAACAATACAGGGGCCAGTGTAGCACAGTAGCTCTCAACCTGTGGTCATGACTCCCACATATGCTTGGAAAATACAGATCTTTATATTAGTATTTGTAACAGTTGTAAAATTACAGTTATGAAGTGGCAACAAAAATAATTTTGTGGTTGGAGGTCACCACTACATGAGAAACTTTATTGAAGTGTTACAGCATTAAGAAGGTGGAGAACCACTGGGTTAGCAGCTAATGGCATTAGGCATCATGCCTGATAACCAGAGTTATTTTCACAAGACCCATACAATAGGAAGAGTTAAGTTATCCTCTGGCCTCCACATGTTAGCCCTGATACACATGTGCACACGTGTATACAGCATATGCACATACACCTACCTCAAAATAAAGAAATGTAGTTAGAAATTTTAAACAAAAATCAAACAATAGATTATGAATGCTTCTTTCTGATGTTATTTTCTCAGTAACAGAAATTTATTTAGTATTTAAATTCATTAGAATAATCCACAGAAATAAATGAAAATAATTTTATTTTGAGTTTCGTCTCCATGGGAAAGAAAATTATTGTATACTGCATGATTAAATAAGTAATGACATTAGCAGGTATACGTATGAAAATACGTGCATCTACTGATGCATTATTTAAATATATTTTGAGCTTTAAAAGAAGTTGGAAATTATGACAGTTTTTGCTAACATTTTATTAGATTTAAATATTTTTATCTATTACTATACTCAAATTATTAAAAATGAATCTTCTAAACTAAAAAGAAAAAATTACCATGGAGAATTTAAACAATAAACTGATGGCAATTAAAATTTCTTAAAACATTGACTAACTGGGGATTCACATATTTTTATATTTTATTTCTGAGATTATTATTTACTTGCATTTATTCCTTCCTTTTTTCCCTCTAAATGCTCCCATACACCCCTTCCTGCTCTCCTTCAAATTATGACCCATTTTTAATAATATATATTCCTAAATTATATACATATACATATACATATAAATATATATATATATATATATATTCCTAAATTTAACCTATTCAGGCCATATACTGTTACGTACATTATGTGTTCAGGTCTGATACTTTGGCCCTGAACAACTAAGTCATGTGCTTTTCCCTGGGGAAAGCCACTTCTCATGTTTCCTATTCCCAGTTTTCCACACATTTATTTTTCCACATACTTATTTTCAGAAAAAAAATGTTTGAGACAGCCTGGAAAAATCTAAGTAATTTCTGTATAATAAAATAGTCTATGCTTGGAGCATAAGATATAATAGTTATGTCATTGCCCATTGGAATAAACTATTTCATTCAAACAAGGTGATTTATTTCAGCTAAAGATGAGTCTTGGATTAAAAAAATAAATTCCGGTACCATTCCTTGTGAAAAAGTCCACTAAGGAATCCATATACACCTATCTTCAATTCTCAAAGCTGATTGGTTCACGGCCTTTGTAAAGACCAATTCCAAGGTTTTACTGTTCCAAATTTTTTTCATTAAATAACCTATGTCACCAAGTGAGAATTTGTCTATAATTCTTACTACTTTTCATTGGTGCACATTAAAAAGACTTCAAAATTGTGAAATTGTATTAATGACAAATTACATCAATTTGTTTACTTATCCTATAGATAAATGTTTAGTCAGACTAACCAGAGAGCACAGAGACAGTATCAAAATTAACAAAATCAGAAATGAAAATGGAGACATAACAACAGAAAAAATCCAAAAAATCATCATATCTACTACATAAGCCTATACTCAACAAAACTGGACAATCTTGATGAAATGGGCAATTTTCTAGACAGATACCAGGTACCACAGTTAAATCAGAATCAGATAAAAATCTAAACAGTGCCATAAACCCTAAAGAAATAGAAGTTGTCATTAAAAGCCTTCCAACCAAAAAAAGCCCAGGCAGGACTAGATGGGTTTAGTGAAGGATTATATCAGACCTTCAATGAAGACCTAATACCAATAATCTTCAAACTATTCCACAAAATAGAAACAGAAGGAACACTACACAATTTGTTCTATGAAGCCATAATTACGCTCATACCTAAACCACATAAAGACTCAACAAAGAAAGAGAACTTCAGACCAATTTTACTTATGAATATCGATGCAAAAATACTCAATAAAATTCTCACAAATCAAATCCAAGAAGAAATCAAAAATATCATCCATAATGATTGTACTGGCTGGTTCTGTGTCAACTTGACACAAGCTGGAGTTATCACAGAGAAAGGAGTTTCAGTTGAGAAAATGCCTCCATGAGATCCAGTGGTAAAGCATTTTCTCAATTAGTGATCAAGGGGGGAGCGCCCCTTGTGGGTGGTACCATCTGTAGGCTGGTAGTCTTGGGCTCATAAGAAAGCAGGCTGAGCAAGCCAGGAGAAGCAAGCCAGTAAGGGACATCCCTCCATGACCTCTGCATCAGCTCCTGCTTCCTGACCTGCTTGAGTTCCAGTCCTGACTTCCTTTAGTAATGACCAGCAATATGGAAATGTAAGCTGAATAAATCCTTTCCTCCCCAACTTGCTTTGTGGTCATGATGTTTGTGCAGGAATAGAAACCCTGACTAAGACAATGATCAAGTAGGCTTCATCCAAGGGATGGAGGGATGGTTCAAAATATGGAAATCCATCTACGTAGTCCACTATATAAACTCAAAGAAAAAAAAAAAGCACATGATCATTTCATTAAATGCTGAAAAAGCATTTGACAAAATTCAGCATCTCTTCATGATAAAAGACTTGGAGAGATCAGGAATTCAAGGCCCATACCTAAACATAGTAAAAGTAATATACAGCAAACCAGTAGCCAACATCAATCTAAATGGAGAGAAACTTGAAGTAAAACTACTAAAATCAGGGACTAGACAAGGTTGCCCACTCTCTTCCTTCCTATTCAATGTAATACTTGAAGTCCTAGCCAGAGCAATTAGACAATAAAAGGAAGTCAAAGGGATACAAATTGGAAAGGAAGAAATCAAAATATCATTACTTGTAGATGATATGTTATTATATATAAGTGACACCAAAAATTCTACCAAAGCACTCCTAAAACTGACAAACATCTTTAGCACAGTGGCTGGATATAAAATTAACTCAAACAAAACAGTAGCCTTCCTCTACTCAAAAGATAAACAGGCTGAGAAAGAAATTAGGAAAATGACACCCTTCACAATAGTCACAAATAATATAAAATTCCTTGGTGTGACTCTAACCAAGCAAGTGAAAAAATACGTATGACAAAAACTTCTAGTTTCTGAAGAAATAAATCAAAGAAGATCTCAGAAGATGGAAAGATCTTCCATGCTCATGGATCAGCAGGATTAATATAGTAAAAATGGTCATCTTGCAGAAAGCAATCTACAGATTCAATGCAAGCCCCATCAAAATTCCAATAAAATTCTTCATAGAATTAGAAAAAGCAGTTTGGAAATTCATTTGGAATGAAAAAAACAAAAAACAAAAAAACCAAACAAACAAGCAAACAAAAAAACAGGATAGCAAAAACTATCCTCCCTGATAAAAGAACTTCTGGGGGAATCACCATCCCTGGCCTCAAGCTGTATTATAGAGCAATAGTGATAAAAAACTTCATGGTACAGAGAAAAGCAGGTAGATCAATAGAACAGAATTGAAGACCCAGAAATGAACCCATACACAGATGGTCATTTGATCATTGACAAGGGAGCTAAAACCTAGTGGAAAAAAGACAGCATTTTCAACAAATGGTGCTGGTTCAACTGGCAGTCAGCATATAGAAGAATGTAAATTGATCCATTCCTATCTACCTGTACAAAGCTCAAGTCCAAGTGGATCAAGGACCTCCACATAAAACCAGATACACTGAATCTAATAGAAGGAAAAGTGGGGAAAAGTCTCGGACACAGGGGCACAGGGGAAAATTTCATGAATTGAACATCAATGGTTAATGCTCTAAGATCAACAATGAACAAATGGTACCTTAGAAAATTGCAAAGATTCTGTAAGGCAAAGGACAAAATGGCAACCAACAGATTGGGAAAAGATCTTTACCAACCTGATATCCTATTGAAGGCTAATATCCAATCTGTACAAAAAAAAAAAAAAAAAAAAAAAAAAAAAAAAAAAAAAAAAAAAAAAAAAAAAAAAAAACCTTAAGAAGTTAGATTCCAGAGAACCAAATAATCCTATTGAAAAATGGGGAACAGAGCTGAACAAAGAATTCTCAACTGAGGAATCCCGAATGGTCAAGAAGCACCTAAAGAAGTGTTCAACATCTTTAGTCATCAAGGAAATACAAAACAAAACAACTCTGAGATTCTACCTCACACCAGTCAGAATGGCTAAGATCAAATAATTCAGGTGACACCAGATGTTGGCAAGGATGTGGCAAAAGAGGAACACACCTCCATTGCTGGTGGGATTGCAAGCTCGTACAACCACTCTGGAAATCAGTCTGGTGGTTCCTCAGAAAATCGGTCACAGTACTACCTGAGGACCCAGCTATACCACTCCTGGGCATATACCCAGAAGATGCTCTAAAATGTAATAAAGACACATGCTCCACTATGTTCATAGCAGCCATATTTATAACAGCCAGAAGCTGGAAAGAACCCTGATGTCCTTCAACAGAGGAATGGATACAGAAAATGTGGTACATTTACGCAATGAAGGACTACTCAGCTATTAAAAACAATGGATTCATGAAATTCTTAGGCAAATGGATGTAATTAGCAAGGACACATCCTCCACTATGTTCATAGCAGCCTTATTTCTAATACCCAGAAGCTGGAAAGAACCCAGATGTCCTTTAACAGAGAAATGGATACAGAAAATGTGGTACATTTACACAATTGAATACTACTCATCTATTAAAAACAATGACTGCATGAAAATTCTTAGGCAAATGGTTGGAACTAGAAAATATCATCCCAAGTGAGGTAACCCAGTCACAAAAGAACAGTTTTGTGGTATGCATTCACTGATAAGTGGATATTAGCCCAAAAGCTCAGAATACTCAAGATACAATTCACAGACCACATGAAAGTTAAGAAGAAGGAAGACCGAAGTGTGGATGCTTCAGTCTTACTTAGAAGGAAGAACAAAATACTCAAGGCAGGAAATATGGAGACAAAGTGTGGAGCAGAGACTGAAAGAAAAGCCATCCAGAGACTGCCACACCTGGGTATCTGTCCCATATACAGACACCAAACCCAGACACTATTGCAGATGCCAAGAAGTGCTTGCTGACAGGAGCCTGATATAACTATCTCCTGAGAGGCTCTGCCAAAGCCTGACAAATACAGAGGGGTTTCTCAGAGCCAACCATCGGACTGAGCTGGAGTCCCCAAAAAAGGAGTTAGAGAAAGGACTGAAGGAGCTGAAGGGGTTTGCAACCCCATAGGAAGAATAAAAATATCAACCAACCAGAACCCCCCAGAGCTCCGAGAGACTAAACCACCAACCAAAGACTACACATGGAGGGAACCATGGCTCCAGCCGCATATTTAGCATAGAATGGCCTTGTTAGGCATCAATGGGAGGAAAGGCCCTTGGTCCTGTGAAAGCTCCATGCCCCACTGTAGCTGAATGCCAGGGTGGGGAGGCAGGAGTCGGGGGTTGGTGGGGGAGCACCTTCATAGAAGTAGGGATTGGGAGGATGGTATAGGCATTTCCCAAAGGGGAAATCGGTAAAGGACATAACATTTGAAATGTAAATAAATAAAATATCCAATAAAACAAAAATGAGAATTAAAAAAAATCACTTGTACTTCCTTAAATAACTTTTTTATTTGATAGTGGAAGAGAAGTTGGGTGTGTTATTTAGCTGTTTTGTTTGTTATTTTCATCAATATTCACAACATAGTGGTTATTATTTATTATATTATATGAGTAAGTATCCAATTTACCCATAACTTACTCCTTTTGATGTCAGAGTTTATATGAGTCTGCATCAATGTGCAAACTGAGAAAAATCATTCTTATTCAATTTACTTATATGCATTAGTAGAAATAATACAGTAAATATCATTAATTTGCATTATTAAGATGTTTCAACAACAACAAAAAATATGCCTCAAACACTGTGCACTTAGTCCCTTGCTTCAGATGGTCAGGATCCAGTCCTTCGTACAGAGTCGTTTCTATAGGAACCAGTGGCTCTATAAATAAATGTAATCTATAAACTAGATTACAGTTCATAGATTAGGACACATTCCTTTAGCCCACTATATTCCATGATGTTCCACTGACAATTTGTATGTAACTTTATGAGTTCTTCCCCTACAAAGTACCATCCTGATGTTAAGATGTTTCTGTTGGTGTCGTCTATAGTGCCAGGAACTGAATCTATAGCTGCTTAAGTAAAGGGTTTTACTACTGAGATATAGTTCTAGTTCTGTTGATACTTCTCTATTTTTTATTCCAAAATTAATGAAATGAAATACTTGAACCATTCCTTCTACAGATTCTAGAGAAAATGAATTAAGATAATGATGAGTCCCATGTCCTTCATAACTGTATGTCTAGAAAATGTATCTCAGAATGACACACATTTGATAATTGAAAACTCACTATTACACAACTAAGTGAAGCTTTGATTGGTCTCATCTTTGCCAGTTGTCACCAGTATTATAAAGTGCTAACCATGGTTTAATTTCTGTACATCTCTGCATGTGTCTAAAAATAACACATTATTAATAGTAAGTTCACCTCCAAAAAACACTCTCCATGTTCCATAGTTGCAGGACAAATTTGGGATGTAATAATCATCTGTAAAATGTTTTCAGCATGATTACACATTAGTTAAATTGTGTTTTGGTAAGTTGTTAAAGTAAACTGTCATGTGTGGATGGTAGTAATTAAGTAAGACATCAGAGAATGCACAAACAATGCAAGCAGGATGATGGTCTTAAAAACATAGAAAACTAGGGATTTTGTGTGTGTGAGGAACAGACAGGTGTGGGGGAGTGGACAGAGAGGAAGAAGGGCTTGGCATATATTGGAATCTTTAGGCAAAATGGTCAACTACTTATTTTCTGTCTCACCACACAGGTTTGTTCTAACATTGTGTTTCCTATTTGTTGATCACAGGCTGTCCTCTGACTAAGAACTTAAACTCATGATCCTCCTATATTCACCAAGAATTGGGACTAAATCTGTGATTCATTATTTATATCTCTCCATTAGTAAGATATTTAAAATATCTGTCCCACATGATTGTAACTTTCTGTCTGATCAAATACTAGTGTTAATTGGTAACACATTTCAATTTTCGACAACCTAGACACTATATTTCTTCATGTGTTCTGAAAAGAATGCATGGAATTCTGTTCAAATCCCTAAATTTTATAAGTAAACAATCAAATATTCAGTTTTAAATTATAAATGTATTTCTTTCTTGTATCTTTGAGGAAATTTATCACTAAAATAAGAATACTGGCATAAAATGAAAGTATACATTTTGTCATCTTAAATTTCTTATATGTAGCTGAATAAAAGTAGTCAAAATCTTAAAATAAGTTGGCTTTTTCAGCATCATCTGTAAGGAATTTAGTCATCAGATAGATACTGGACCCACAGCATTGACATGGCCTAATTACTCTGAGTAAGAAGACAGTCTGACATTCAAGAAACTGGAACATTTATGTTTATTCCCAAAGTGGCTCAGATCATGTGACCATGTAAACATCTTTAGTGACCCATTTTTTGTTTCACTTTACTTTTTCTTACCATATCAATGATGCATACTTTCTGAAAACATTTCAGTTCTTGGTCTAGTTTTATGAGAACTGGTGTTATTAATGCTGTTAATACATGATAATTTGTTAACCATTATTTCATTATTGTGAAAAATAACTAAGAAAAAGAGCAAAGAGCAAGATTTATTTTTGCCACCTGGTTTTAGTCTATGTTCTACTGGCTATGATATTTTTGGATCTTCAGCGAAACTGAACATCCTGGTGTGGTGCATACAAAAGAAAAATACCGTGCATCATGTTGTATCCAGAGATTGAAGAGAACAAAGGGCCAAGATCCTTTGTTGGGATACCATCCTAAGGACCCAACTTCATCCTATTAGGTATAACCATCCAAAGATGCTACCAGCTCTCAGTTGTACCATGAACTAGCAACCAGTCCTTTAGGATAGGGCTTTTTGAGAATCTAAGACCTGAGCCATAATTGTGTTACATTGATATATGATAGGGTTGAATGCATTAAACCATCTAAATGTTGTATTTTATCAATATCTTTCTAATGTACAAAATATGCAAAGAACAAATAAAATCATTATTGATTAATCTAGTAAATTGTTTCGTTTCAGTTTGTTATATTACTGCTACTTTTTTACTGTATATAAAGAAATGGACATGGGCATTGTGATAGAAGATAGACAGAAATGAAATGAAGATTCATCACTGATTAATCTATACTAGTCAATATTTGTCAGGAGGCTGCTAAGTACTTGAATATAAAGAATCGCAAAATACAAGATTCAGCTAGGTTTGTTGGTTTTGTCTAAAATCCCATCAATTTGGGATCTGAGGAAAACAGAGTGAATTCAAGATCAACCTGTGCTGCAGAGTGAATTCAAGTCCGGTCTGGCAAATATTAGTGAGACCCTATTTTATAATGATAAGAAAAAAAAAAAAAGGTTGAAATTTGTAGTGTAGAGATAGCTAGGCACTATTTTTAATCCTCAGCACACATAACAAAACAAAACTGAAGTTAACACAAGAATTATTGCCAATATATATTGCAAACTTCTACTGTCAGTAGTATTTGATTTAAATATTTATGCTTGCTATCTAAAGCTTCATGAACACTTGGCAGATTGAAGACCAGAAAAGAAGTAGGACTTGGAAGAATTAGGGTAAGAACATGAAATTATTTTTTTTTTCTTATAATTCGGCAGTGACTGAAAAGATAGAAGAGTTGGGATGTTGATGTAGGTTAATGAAATAAATTCATTTTCAGATTAAAAGTTAATAGAATATGTTGACATAGAGGAACATGAAAATCAGCGAAGATAAAATAGTTCACACATGATAGAATCAGAGGAAGTAGAGGTTGACCAACAGCAGAGGAAGCAATTCGTACATAGTCGTAGAGATGGGGTTCAGGGTTCCCCAGAGAAACAGAACTGAAAGATTGAATGAATGAAAAGGAGATTTACTAGTATGACTCATAGGCTATGGTCTGGCTAATCAAACAACTTTTGTCTCTTGATAGATAGTCAAGAATTTAATTGTTTTTCAGTCCGTAAGGCTGAATCTCCAGCTGGTCTCCAGTTGAAGTCCTAAAGAAGTAGATTCTAGACAGGGAAGGTCTGCCTTAGCAAAAGGATAGATGAACTTGCCAGCAAGAGTGAGGGCAAGCAACCAAAAGCAGACGCTTCCCTTTCACATGTTCTTCTATGTAGGCTTCCACTAGGTGTGGGCCAGAGTTAGGCTGTTTCTTCCAACTTCAAATGCTCTAACCAAGAAAATCCCACCCAGGCCTACTGATATGCTTGGGTTTAGTTGAGTTCAGATGTAATCAGGTTGACAAGAAAGAGCTGCCATCACCAATGACCAGGAGAGCAAAGGTATTGACATCGGAAATAAGAAACCTAGGAAGGGAATTATTGGGGAAAAAAGCAGC
This sequence comes from Uromys caudimaculatus, assembly GCA_028551405.1. NCBI lineage: Eukaryota > Metazoa > Chordata > Mammalia > Rodentia > Muridae > Uromys > Uromys caudimaculatus. The sequence continues at coordinate 71,166,163 of CM052713.1, read as the reverse complement.
ATTTATCCTTTAGTAGTTCAATGTTGATATTTAATGACTGGGAAGAAAGGTGAATTTTCATTTTAAATGTAAAGAGATTGCTTTTCAATAGAGATAAATATCCCATTCATACTCAGAATAGTTCTTAATATATTATTTTACTAGTTATGAAATAGGACAAAGCTCTGCTTGTTCTAATAGTTCACTGTCTGTATGTACCACCATCTTGGATGCTTAAAGGGAAGGTATTTAATATAACTATTGAGTTAGAACATTGGCAGAAGTGCTGATGAAGAAAACAACTGCTAAGTCTTTAACTTGAGCTAGAAAGATGGCTTTGTGGTTATCAGAACTAGCTGCTCTTGTAAAGGATTCAGATATGGTTTACAGCACATATATACAGACAAACAGCCACACACTTTCATAAACTGAAATAAATAATAATAATAATAATAAAGTTTTTTTAAAGTGTCTTTGCCTGTAAGTTAGTAAGTTGCTCTCCATCATTTCAGTTAGGCCTATTGCCTCTGACCTAGATTTATAACCACTGAGGTTTCTGTCAACATTCTCCTGGCCGCCAAATTGGAATGATCTCTAACTAGTACTGAACCCAACACTGATTCCAGTACACAATTCCCAACTCCTGTCCTGCCTGTGATACAACTGTAATAGCCCATTCCTTCCTTACATGTGGAATTTCTAGGAAGTATCTCGAAGAGGACAATTTAATCATCATGTACAGGGCAGTATACTAAATATAGTGTACAAGCTTTCAACTCCTTGTGATAGTGAGAACACAGAAGGGCCAGAGTGTGACTTTATGACAATAGATGTGAACGAGAAGAGCTAAAATTGTAAAAGCATGTATGGACAATTTCAGTAATATAAAACCTACTAGGAGAAAATAGTGGTGTAGAAAACTGGCTGCCTGCTGACTGCCTTGGAAGATACAAATGCATATTTCCCCATCATTTTTCTTTCTTGTTCTTTTCATATGTTGAGCATGTGTGTGTGTGTATGTGTGTGTGCGCGCGCGTGCACAGAATTTTCGTCCAGCAACATGGCTGCTCTGATCACATTTAAAGACCTTCTAGGTCTCTGTGATCTTGATGGAATGCAGACACACCCTTGGTACACACTGTTAACCCCAAACAATGACATCTAATTGAGGGGCAAAGTGACAAATCCAAGAAAGATTTGGCAGAGTGAGTCAGAGATATCATATTCCCAACACTCAGAAAATCTATTTAAGAACAGAGCAGGAAGGGCATGAGAGTTCATAAGTTGCAAGCTGAGTCAGTTGGGAGTCAGTGCAGTGAGTACAGCACAGTCGAGTTGAGTTTGCTCATGAGTTCATGCAGTTCAGTGCAGGTCAGCAGAGGCAGTTGTAGCCACAGAATAAGAAGATGCCAAAAGATTAGAACAAATTGCCAGAGGTTAGTTTGTGGCCAAGCAGAGCAATTCAGTGAGTAGGTAAGGAAAGCCAGATTGAGTCAATTAGCTTTGAGAGGAGTTTGAGCTAGAACAGCTGAGTTGAACCAGCCAGCCAGAGTTTAGAAGGAAATAGAACAAGGGAGCTTATTCTGTATAAACCTCCAAAACTATTACATCAGGCAAATAAAAGATACTTTTACGTGTGTGTGTGTGCATGTGTATGCACATAAAGGTCTAATGTTGCTCTTGTGAATCTTCCTTCATTGTTCATTTATCTCATCCTTTTGAGGAAGGATCACATAATCAAGTCCCGAGTTAGCCAGCTTCTTCTAGGATCCCTGTATTTCCAAGGATGGAATACAGGTGGCCCCCATCACACACACATACACAGCAGTTATATCATTTCTGGGGATCTGGACTCCAACCTCTCATTGGCATAACAGGCACTCAGACCACCAGACTCTCTCTCCAGGCCTATTTCTCTCTCTTTCTATTCCTATGGCCTGATCTGAAGGGTTTCTCATGGATAATACAGACTACATATTCATGCACACACAAGTGTACATACACTATTCTGTATATTTCTTGCTGCATTCTCTCTCTCTCTCTCTCTCTCTCTCTCTCTCTTTCTTCCTTTTAAAAATTTATTTGTTAAAATAAAATCTCCTTTTTTTAAAAAAAAATAATTTAAAAAAATGTAACCTTTGTCTTCTTGTAGGACTCCTAACAGCAGGAGTAGGGGGTTTTGTTGTTGTTGTTGTTGTTGTTGTTGTTTTTTACTGCTTTGGGGACCCTTACCTTTTTCTGTTACTGTGTTTGCCTTAGGCAGCTTTAATACAAGGGCTGGAGCCAATTGTGACTGCAAGTTGATATGTCATATTTGGTTGATATCCATTGGAGGTCTGCTGTTGTCTGAAAAGAAAGGGAGAAAGAGTGGATGGTGTCTTAGTCAGGGTTTCTATTCCTGCACAAACATCATGACCAAGATGCAAGTTGGGGAGGAAAGGGTTTATTGAGCTTACACTTCCATGCTTCTGTTCATCATGAAAGGAAGTCAGGACTGGAACTCAAGCAGGTCAGGAAGCAGGAGCTGATGCAGAGGCCACGGAGGAATGCTGCTTACTGGCTTGCTTGCTTCTCCTGACTTGCTCAGCCTGCTTTCTTATAGAGCCCAAGACTACCAGCCAACAGATGGCACCACCCACAAGGGGCCCTACCCCCTTGATCACTAATTGAGAAAATGCCCTACAGCTGGATCTCATGGAGGCATTTTCTCAACTGAAACTCCTTTCTCTGTGATAACTATAGCTTGTGTCAAGTTGACACACAGAACCAGCCAGTACAGATGGGTATGGGGCCAGGAGGGGAAAAGGGAGGGGAAACAGCATTTGGAATATAGTACATGGGAGAAGAATAAATAAAATAAAGATGAACATTCTTCATAGGGTCATAGTTTAAATAGGATAACTTATTGAATAATTCCAATAATAACTACAAATCACTTGCTATGTGTACTAGATCTTATGAATGACAAATGAATCTTACTATCAGCCTACATTTGCTGGGAACTTATTTTACCATTGTAGCCATTCTAAGGAGTTTATATGTAGCATTTTAGAGCAGATTTTTAGGTAACTCCAGAGCAGTTATTTTGGTCGCTTTGTGACCCAGGAAATAATAAAGAATTAAATGGCAGCAAGAAAGCAAGTGCAGATTTCTAAGCAACTTCCTGAATGATGTCATTTATAAGTGCTACATTAATCAAGATAATAACAGGTTTTTAGTATTCTAAGGAAAATATAATGTGTCAAATGCTTTCAGAGCTTTTCTACAGTAAGAATTGCACGGGTTGAACTGAGACAAGCCTTACCTAGAATTAACATTCCCTCCACCCACTCAAAAATAAATTTCAGTTATTCTCAAACAAATATTAATTTCTATTTAAATATACTTATTCTTGTGTTAAAGCATATATAATATGGAAATGTGTGTAGGTGTCAAAAGACAAATAATCGACTGGGCAGATTTTATGGAGTATTCAGAAGTGGTTGGAAACTTTCAAAATGCTTCTAGGAGAGTAATGACATTATGTTTCATAACAAACTAATAAAGATTTTCTAAATTCAGAAAAAAATAAATGTTTTTTGTGTACATTAGGCTGTGCTCAAGCCATGACATCATGCTGTCCAGAGAACAGCCAGAGTAAAGAACACCACTGCTCCACTTCAGATGTCATGCTATCCTCTGTAAGTTCCTCCCTTTGACCTGCGGATGAAAACCAGATTCTTTACGGCAATATCACATAGCATCTAATTGGTTGATTGAATACTTCCTGACAATTTAGGCGGTCATCAGGTTAGGTTCCCTGAGACAAATCAACCAAGTAGTGGTCATCACTAATATTTTAATCGGGTTATGATGTTGCAGCAATTGGATCAGTCCCAATTTCTAATGTGTCAGGTTTTAGTTACTTGTTTCATTGTTTTGTTAAAAAAAAAAAAAAACAAAAAACAAACAACTCTCCATATTATCCATATTTGCATGGGCAGTAATACTGACGGATTTTGTGGATCTTAGTTTCTTATGATGGGGGAATAAAAAAAAAGTTAGAACAATTACTTGAACCTAGGAGACCAGTGGTGTCAATGAAAGTTAGTTAAGAAGGAGGATGATAGCATCATTTGTGGAAGTTGGCAGAAGAGAGAAAAGTTAAGCGTGAAGAAGCAATGTTCAAAGCAGATCTTTCAAAATGAAGAAGAATATGGGGTTGGAGCTGTTGATGTGGATATTAAGAGAACATTTGGGGAAACATTCCAGCATGCCTGTGTGTGCGTTTATGTGTGTGTGTGTGTGTGTGTGTGTGTGTGTGTGTATTAAAAATTAGTGAACTTGAAAACTGATAATGTTCAAATTTCTCCTGTTTGTACAATGTAGGTGGTATTTTGGTTTTCCAGTTATAGCGAAGAGCAGGTTACATCTCAGATGTAAAACCTTAGAATGGATCATTTTTTATCTCAAATGTAATTTATTAAAAATTATAAATATAATAAAAATCACTTATGATTCAATGAAATCTCAAAAAGTATTTGGACCTTAATTCTGAAAAATAAATTTTCACAAAGTCAAGGCACGCTGAATCACATAGTTTGTGCATCAGAATGAGTCATTTTTTGGGAGAGTTTTAGCCTTTGGAGAAAAAACTTCTTCCTTCCAAGACAAGTCTGAGGGGCTTTTCACCCATTCAAAGGCCAAGGAGAATTAGCATTAATATCTGCACTATTTTAGATATTACCTTAGGGAAGCTCACACCTGCTTTTGCTCTTTTATCTGCATGATGACTCTGACTTAGGAAAGACAAATAATACACTCTACTTTATAGGTGAATATTTGGAATGTTATCAAATCAAGTGAAATGACAAAAGACAAATGAGATTAGAACTCAGAACTCAAAAAAGATCATCTAGAACTCACCTCACCCACACTGATGCCCCACCCTTAAAGCATTTAGCAGCAGATTTGAATGAAAGTACAAGCTGGATTTCCTCCTTCGGATAACTTTTCCTTTTTCACTTTATTTTTCTGAATTGGGATCTTCGCGAAGACTAACACCTTAGTGTATGTACAATGGATTTTTCCTATGAGGTAACCGCTGTCCTTTTCTTCACCCACCAAGCAGCTGGGATAAGTCACTCTGGAGAAATACTTCATGCCAAAGACTCAGGCAGAAGGAGCTTGGGTGAAGAAAAAAAATTTAATTTATTAAAACAAATCCAGGCTTCTTTTTCATCATTTGTACTTTTAAGAGTCCCTTGGTTAAACATTAAGGTGTTTTTACAACAGAAATAAATAATAATTTTATGCTTGGATATATATAGAGTAAAAGTAAAAACCATTATGCTTTCTGAAAAATGGGACTGTTTACAAAGCCATAGAATTTGTACTTTCAAGAAGCTTAGAAACCAAACACATGAAACACAAACAACAGGGCTTTGACATACAAAAGTATTAGACTTCAATAGGACAAGTTATTTCAACTCTTACATAACTACACAGTACTTTTTTTCCACTTAATGACAAATTTGGTTGATTTGGTTGGAAATTTCTGTAAAATAATTCATGGAGATGGATTTATTTATTCCATATGTTCATTCGAAGAAAGATCGTTAGAGAAAGAAAGATAAATACTCATCAAACAAAGTTTAAGGTCTAGCTTTGTTTGCTTCTGGCCTAGAACTTGGCTCGCTCTGCTTCATATGAGATGAGACTCATGTGACATTCCCCCCTGCAATAGAATCTGTCAGCATTCACAGTAGTGGGTTCTGAAAGATCTGTTACTTTCAACTATCTGCTCCCTTTATAGAATCACCATGAAATGACAGTGGGGCTTGTGTTTCACTCTGGGCAGATAAACATCAACATCTGAATTGATAAACTAGGTTTTCTTAGATGTTTCCCCAAGGAGGTTTCAATACAGGGAGAACTGAAACCTTCCAAGGGTAGAATTATGCTGATGTTCCAAATGAGGTCTGAGAAAACAACACCAGTTTCTTTCTTTGTCAGAAGCTGGCAGGAGCTTGTGACAATTTCTACAAATATAACATTACTCCAGCACAGGACTGCCTCTAAGACTATATTCTAGAGTTAGCTTTTGGAAAGCTGGGTCAGCATCACACATAAACCAACATGCCTAAAGATGGACTGTGAGAGGAGACTAGAGGCAGTAATTTGGATATTGGTCAGTGTTGTGTTTATTTATGTGTTTAGTTTGTCTTACTCGCCAAATACTTGTTTAAAAAATATATTCTTCTCTCATATATTACACCCCAACCATGGTTTCCTCTTCCTTCCATCCTCCATGTTCCTCCCCAACTATCTCCGCCCCCCATCTACTCCTTCTCCATTTCTCTTTTAAAAAGGACAGGTCTTCCATAGATATCAACCTAACATGGTACACGAAGTTACAGGAAAACTATGATCCCCCACGCCTCACGATTATTCCAGCTGCATGAAGCAAATGAATAGGAGGAAAAGGGTTCTGAAAACCTTTTCTATTTTATTTATTGGAAATAAATATGAAAATGAATTGAAGAAACACAGTTATCTTGTGCATTTTTAATAGAGAAAAGTTAACAGTGACTTTTTAAAAAATCTATACATAAAAGTGTGAATGGAGACACATGTCACCAGGATAAGCAAATCAAAACAGCCTGCTCAATGTGTCGAGCATAAATTTCTATTAAACATGTTACTGGGCATAGAGACTGCTGAGTGATGAAAAGCACTTCCTGATCTTCTAGGCTTCCTGAGTTTTGGATTCAGGATTCCCAACGTTTTCTTCAGGCCTCTGTGGGCTTCCATATACATTCGCCACACACACACACACACACACACACACACACACACACACACTCACTCACACACTCACACTAGATAGGTAGATAGAGAGATAGATAGACAGACAGACAGACAAACAGATAGATGTAAACCTTAAAAAATATTACCAGTGCAGGGGAATGACTCAGTGGACAAAGTCCTAGGTGCACAAGAGAACCAGGCTTCAGATTCTCACCACCTATGTAAAAGTTGTACTAGTGTGGTGACCACAGGTTTCAGGATGCAGAGAGAAGGGAGTACTGAGCAATCCGGGTAGGTAGACTAACAGGATCTATGTTGCTATGGGTTCAGCAAGAGACCATGCTCAATGAGTAAGATGGAGTGATATAGAAAGACAGCCAACAACAGCCTTAGACTTACACATCCATATGCACGCACACATACATACACATTTCATGTGACCCCTCTTTATACATGTGTGTCCATATCTGTATGGAAAAACCAAACAAACATACGATAATTCAGAAAGACATGCCGAGTACATAATATGCAGAATTCACAATGAATAAATAGCTATGTTTTCACAACAAATAAACATTCAGTATTTTTGTGTTATATATTATTATTAATTATACTTATATCAAATTATATTTTGTTATTATATAATAACAACAGTATAGTATTTTATTAAAATTCATTCCAATTATTGTGTTTCTTGAGGCTTCCTGGGAGCTCTGCCATAACACTTTCAAATGCCTCTGTAGGTTAAGGCCAGCTTCCCAATGAATACTCAGCTTTAGTTTTCAGACATTTATTTTATGATGTATCGAGATGACAGATTTACAGTGCCAAGGGGAGCAAACACCAGTCTGATCCATCCCATTTAGATGACAGACAACAGAGGCACAGCAAATCTCCCGTGTTAGGTACTCTCAGATGCTTTATAGAAGCTAACACTAACTCTTCACAGTGGTTCTATTTGCAAAATGGGGACTTGACAGAGGAAAAAGTAGCTACCTAGCAAATGGCAGCATTGCTGTCCATTCCCTGATAACCCAGATCTAGAAAGTGTGCTGGCACTCTATGCATACCTCAGATCCCTCGCTAACATGGGCAGTGGTACTGCCTCAACTTCATGCCAACCTATATCTGCTGCCTTGCAGCTCCTGTCTTCCCAACTGGAACTTTTAATACCAAATCAACCCTCCTATCTACCCAAGATTTCTTGACATTCTATTTTATGGAGTAATCTCCATATGTCAAGTTTTTCTTCCTTACAAATACAAAACAAGAGAGAAAGCTTTACCTTCAGCTAAATAGACTCTGGATGCGGGAGGGAGAGGACTGGAATAAATGATTTCAACTAGAATGAGTAATGTCAGGGACAAATGTGTATCTATATCATCAAAGTGAATGAGATGTTTTTAAGGCTTTAATGGATGACAAATCAGGTAAGATTTCAGATATATTATTTTATTAAAATACATTAAATGGATTAGAAGGTATCATATTTAATAGTTGTTTCTAGGATAAAAGAAATCAGTTTAATTTCATTCAAAAAATAATGAAGGGTTATGATTAATGTTAGTGACATAAAATTAAATACATTTATTCAGAATCACCTGAACAAAATAGAATGCTGTGTTGTTCTCTATGCTTAGGGTGCAGCTATGAGGTTCATCATATTAGATATTCTGTTTCTTTTCTTTCTTTCTTTCTTTTTTTTATTTTTGGTACTTTATTTACATTTCAAATGTTTTCCCCTTTCCAGGTCTCCCCTTTGGAAACTCCCTACCCCCTCCCACTCCCCTGCCTCTATGAGGGTTTTCCACCTCCCACCCACCCACCCATTCTCATCTTCCCTCCTTTGCATTCCCCTATACTAGGGCCTCTAACACCCTCAGGCCCAAGGGCCTCTCCTCCCCCTGATAGTCAACAAGGCCCTCCTCTGCCACATATGTGGTCCGAACCATGGGTCCTTCCAAGGAGTTGGAGAAGGGAGTGAAGGAGCTAAGGGAGTTTGCAGCCCCATAGAGGAAGCAACAGTGTCAACTGGCCTGAACCCGTAGTGCTCCTGGAGACTGGACCACCAACCAAAGACCCTCTGTTTCTTATGTGACATGGAGTATCATATTTGCAATGCTGACCAGCTCCTAAGCAGATGGTCTACTTTGGATTGTCTGAGAACTCCTTAAGAAGCTGGAAAGCCCTGTGCTCATGGGAAAGAAATACCCTTCCTCTTGAAATACGTGTAACAAAGGCACCATTTTCTCAGGTGTCTCTCTTGATCTACAATAAATAAGTAAATAAATAAGAAAATAAATAAATGCTTCCGGTCACATTGGAATAAAGGGACAAATGTATTCAGAGAGTTTTTTTCAAAACAGAAATCTAAGGAATATTTCATGATATTTTTCTCAACTCTGCTTTTAAGTTAATATTTAGATTTTCAAGTAAAGAGACTGCATATTTGCATTTCTGTGATTATATTCATGTAGCTACTTCCTCATTTGTGAAATTAGAAATGAAATAAATACAGAGATTTCTGTCTGTCACACACATGCACTTATTCCCACCCTGCGTACATACTCGCACCCACTCCCACCCTTCACATATGCAAACACAACACTCACTTACAACCTCCTACTACACCCACCCCCATATCCCCCACATACTCAACACAACTGATATCCTTGAAGTGATCCCCAAGCTGAGATTAACATCTATATTTACAGATTTTCGGCATTCAAATTACATTATTCTGAAGAATCTGCACTAACAATACAGATTCATAATGGTTCAGGGTTTTAAATCGTTAAAAGAATGAAGAGAAAGTAAACAGCATGTACTGAAATTGAAATGTTAATGTATTTTGAATGCTAGTACCCAATAGTCTGGGTGAACTAAATTTTCATGAATTTCTAGAAGTTTCTGCTCCAGAGTCAGTCTAGGATAAGGAACTTTTGGTCCTGCCTTATTCCAAAGGTAGTAGGTTGCAGTTCAGTATTCAGAGTGTGTTCCCTCCCAGTTCTGCTTTCCTCTAATGATTGTTTTAACAGTCTCACAGAACATGATGGACTTTGCCTCAAGCCCACATAAGTTGATATCAAATATAAATGAATACATATTCATAGCATCTGCGCATGTTCTTCCTGCTGAACCTTTAAGGATTCACCAGTACGAGGTCAATTGAATCATTGTAATTTGTGATTATTTTTAGACTTTGTTTTGTATAATTCTCTCCCTCCATCTCTCCCCTATCCCCTTTTTCCCCCTTCCCCCACACTACTCTGTGTGTGTGTGTGTGTGTGTGTGTGTGTGTGTGTGTGTGTGGTGTGTGTGTGTATTCCTCAGGGTCTGTCATTTTGTTTGGGGCAAGGTCCTCATGAGCTCGAGATTCACCTGATTAGGCTAAGCTGCCTGGCCAGTGAGGCCAAGGCATCTATTTGCCTCAGCCTTCCCAGTGCTGGAATTTTACACATGCTCACCTGGCTCACAGTTCTTACAAGTATTCAGGTGACGGGACTCAGTTCCTCAGGTTAGTTATAAGCCTCTGCTAAGGGAACTCTTCGCCCAGTCCTGCCATTGCCAGTTTCTTTGAACATTTACTTCCTGAATTATCATGAAAATATTTCTAATGCTCTTCAGGAGTCATTATCATGTTTTTGAGATAACTGTTGTCTATAAAAATTTTTGAAAATAATTTTAATCCCTTGAATGAAGAAACACATCAAGAATCTACTTTCTTAAGTCTTACTCAATGTTGAAGAAATATTCACCCTAAAAAAAGTGAGGAAAAATCTGTGATTCTGGAGAATTTTTTTTTTTTTAAATCTGTTTTCTCAACCCAACCGAGCATGTGGTAAAGTGCTTGTGGCACAGACACAGGCCTTTTCTTCCTGTGGAAAAAGGCACTGCTGTTTTACCATGGCCTGGAGGCCACTGGGCGCTGGCTGCCAGGGACAGCTGCTGTGATGACGTCAGTGGGCAGGAGGAGCCTGCAAGAAGGGGGCGGATCTTTCTCCTATTCTGTGCTCTCCACGTGGAGCTGAGTCTGCAGGCTCTCCTCTTAGTGTCTTCTTTAACTGTCTTCCCTCTGATATCCTGCAAAGAAAGCCCTTCAGTTAGAATTGGTCCAAATCGCTGGTGGTTTTCCCATTGTAGATTTCTTGTGCTTTCAGAAGAATTGAAATAAATGGGGGAGATGCATAGATGGTGGTGTGCATCATTGAATTCCAAAGTGCAGATTCTTAGGCTATGTACAGAACCCCTACTACCCGCTATCGCTGCAAAATTTGCAGTCAAATATCAGTGAAATGATGTAGTGAAAACAGTGTTTACAGTAGCCTTGGTCTCTGAAACCAGTCCTGGCTCTATTACAAAAAGGCTCTATACCACGGTTTCTACACCGGAAAAATACAGGACTCCGGTACACAGAAAATATGAACTCAGAAAGGAGGCAGCTTACATGGGGGCACTAAACATATTTCTGTCATTTTTCTATTATGAGAGCAATTGAAAAATATGCATGATACAAATTAAAATATCTTGTGACCAATTTACAATATTAACTTAGGCATAAAATAAATACCGTTGTTAAATAACTTCATTTTACCGTGGCAAAATATTAAGGACTTTTCTAATGTTTAGAGGGACAAGAGATATTTTAAGTCAGCTTGAATTTAGAGATAAAATATCAAAGATATTATTTATAACGCTTAGTAAGAAATCAGATTCTAAAATATCCAAAAAAATTTTATCTGTAATTTTTCATGCAATTTCAACTCTGGTCGTTTATTTTCACGTCTCAGAATTTAGAGTCTATTGCTGATTACTACATTTACTTGGTATATAAAGTTCGTTTCTAAGCCATTATTTTGGACATCATCATGTGGGTATCTGATGTTGAAATCTCATTGGAGCTATCCAATGTGCAGTTCAATAAACTCCTTGAGAGCTTTTATACATGATTTAGCCAAATCTACAAGACTACATTTGTAGATAGGCAGTCTGTCAACTATACTTGAACATGCCAAGTATTGAACAAGTGTTTCTCTGCATATTGAGGCACTTGAACCACTATTGGATGATTTAGCTGTCAATAGACCTCATTCAATTGTCTCAGGTAATATTTCTCATATCAAAAGGATGAAAGTGTGCGTACTTTATTACTGTTTTCTATTTAGTTATGGCATCTTTTGATTTCTAAGTAGAAGGGTCATGATGATTTCCCAAAAGGTACTAGTAAAGCATTAAAGAAGAAGAAGAAGAAGAAGAAGAAGAAGAAGAAGAAGAAGAAGAAGAAGAAGAAGAAGAAGAAGAAGAAGAAGAAGAAGAAGAAGAAGAAGAAGATCTCTAATAAATATTTGATTTAAATATACAATTTAGGTAAAGCCCTTGACTGCTTGTTTTTACAAATGAAGCCTTATGCAAACACAGCCATATTCTTTCGTTTACATTCTCCCTGGCCAGTTTCCTGTGATAAGGAAAAGCTGATTCGTTACAACAGAGACAGCATGGCCCAACAGTGTAAATGTTTCCTCTATATATCTTCATATAAATGAGGGGTATTGCTGAGCCTTAGCCACAAAGAAACACTGGCTTTTATTCCACACTAGATAATTATAAAACCTCATATGCCTTCTAGGAGCTGAACTGGAGGTTAGGAATTGTTTGTCTATGAAATGAGGTGGGCATTTTTAAGGAACTGGTTCTATAGTAATGTACATTCAAAATGGTTTTCTTTTTATTTTGTGCTAAATGATCTATTGCAAAGTGGTCATGCCAAGATTTATTGCATCAACAAGCTTTATATCAAACCACATCTATCTATCTATCTATCTATCTATCTATCTATCTATCTATCTATCTATCTATATATATATCATAGTCAGATCTATAGAAGACACAAGTTTGATACTTGGATATCTTTCTTCTTTGGCTCTCCTTTTGTCAATGAAAAATTTAAACAAGCCATTGTTGGTATACATTCTTTTTAAACCATGCTGTTTTACTGATTTTTCCTTAGATATTTTCACACTTGTACTGAACACATAATGGTCACACACGGCCACCCCTGTAAACCCCCACATCTCCTCACAAATCTCTTTCAAGACTGTTCCATAAATGGAGTCAGTGAGTATAGCACGTTAGAGGGCATGTTACTGAGGATCAAAGGTGGGATATTGAACATGCTAAGCATGAGCTATCTATAGAATTTGATCCCAGACCTGAATGTAACTTTTTACATGTGACTTAACATTCAGGGTAAATGCTTCGCTAACTACTACATCCTGAGTTGCCTGGGTCTAGAAACCTGACTAGAGCAGTAAGGGAATGAAGAAAAGATAAACACACAGAGAGACATACAGAAAATCTGGGTTTAGAAAGGTAATGCATACTTTGATGGAGTGGTACCAACCACATGAAAACCAGGAACCCATGTTTGTTATATCCAGTAGAGGAAAGGGTTAGCTGGTCTTGCTAGGAGGTATATGTTGGTGAGCAGTCTCAGGCTGTCAACATCCTGGAGGAGGAAGCTACAGTTGCTCATTGTTGCACATACTGTTCAATCCTTTGTAAACATATTTATGCTTTGCCATCCTGATAATGACCTTGAGGAAAAGGTTTTGCCCGTCTCTCATGAAGTTGAAGCTTTGGAGTCTGAACGTAGCTGTTCTCATGTCAATGATATATATTTACTCAGGATTTCTTGTATTATTTACACATTCATTCAATTATTCTTCCACTCCCCTCAGATAACCACATACATGAATGGTTTAATTTTTTTGTTACTGATCAATGTCAGTAATTTTAAACAAACCCCCTCTTATCTATAATGGTGGAACATTAATTGCAATACAGGTGTCAATACTTGAAGGAGTCACTGAGCCTACCTCATTTGTTCGCTTCAGTCCTGTTTCAGGGACACTGGAGACATGCCCAGAATCTCAGGTAGGACAAAAAGAAAATCAACAGCTCCAGGCTCATTAAGATACCTTCCAGCTTGAAATTAAGAAACACAATTCTTGTGGGGGCAAATCTGGAAGGATTAGAGAGAAGGAGGGAAAACTGCATTTAGATTATACGTCACAGAGAAGAAAGATTTGTTTTCTTGATGTAAGAATGGGTAGATGTGTGTTGGCCCATGTTTGTTGGAAGGCTCATATCATATATGTCCCAAGGCCAGTAGAGTTCCTTGGGGGATATCAGGTGCCTTTCTCTGTCCATCTCCACTGTCTAGAGGGAAGGTCTTCAGCTGGAGATTTCAGAATTTGTTCTCTTTCCCAATCAGCTTATTCTGAAAAAAAAAAAAAAAATTCTGCCTCTCTCTCATGCTGAGAATATAGGTGGGCCACCACACTAACATAACTTTTTGTGGATTTATGGGATTTGAACTCAACTCCTAACATTCCCACAGAATGCACTTTACTGGCTAAACCATCTCAAGAACCCAAGGCTTATAAGGGACTCAAAACTACAACAGACACATTTTGTAGTTGTCAGCTCTATGCTCCCAAAATCATGCAGACAATTCCTTAACATTTATTATTTTGGAAAGTAGCTGAAATTAGAAGGTAGTTAGAGTGCTAGGCTTTGGAATCCAGGTTTGATAATGACTTTCATGCCTTAATGAATTTACACATTAGTACCATAATCAACTGTTAGAAGTACACTGACGATGAATTGTGTCTCCTTCCTGTGATTGGTTACATCAATTATGCAATGTCTTGACCATAATAATGTCTATTCTAGCTCTGAAACAGATGTGAAAATAAGAACTAATCACCAATAGCCCTTTTACTGACTGTTGGGCCTGTGCAAACCCTCTTCCCCCAGCAGTGATTGGCAGGTGGCCTGGGCCCCTGCTCCCAGGCAACCGGCACTCCACTGGCAGGCGAGTAGGAGAGGGCACAAGCTGCGGGACTGGGCACACCACAGATGGATGAGGGGCCGCCGCCCCTCCCACACCCAGGGCGACCGATTCCACTACAGTCTTGGCTGCAGCCAGCAGCCCCTGCTTCACCAGGGACACTGATTGTCACAGGGTGCACCTCCCTGGAACACACAAAAGGGAGCACTGTGCACAGACAGGGGGAACTCAGGACATAGGGGCAGGAAAGTAAGGCCCCAGGTCTGCCCCGGTGTGCAGGGACCCTGGGTTTGCAGTGGCAGTGAGAGTGGCTTTGGGGGCAGTGCCCCGATTCCTCGCTGACTTGCCTGTCCACCCTCCTGCACTGGGCACCATATTGCCAAGCCAAGCTGAGGCTGCTGCAGCTCTGGGCTGGGGCTTGGCCCTGGGAGGCAGCCTGAACCGGACCCCAACAGTGCTGTGCTGGGGGTGTTCTCCCCCTCCCACTGTCCTGAGGGCAAGAGGGTGGGGACCCAGCAGTGATAGTGTTGAACCTCATTTTGGCCCTGGTTTGGGCCTTGAGGACAAACCAGAGTCTGCCTCCAGTTCTGAGACCTGTCTCAGTCACTTCCCTATAAGAGTGACTCAACAAAACCTGTTTGGCCCTCCCTCTGTCCTGCCATTGCTGATGTGGAGCTTTGCTATTGGCCCTGTCAGTTACTCCTTACCCTTCCTGCCTCCCACGTTATCTCTCCCCATTACTAAGTGCCCACCCCCTTTGCCTTCTTTATATAAGGAAAGGGCTGATACAATAGAGTTGAGTTCCTGCTTCTACAAGACTCCCAGCCTGATGTGTTTCTTTTGGGCCATTGACCATCGCCATCCCGCTCAGTCCTGGACAGACCCGGCTGGATCGGGTTCTCTCCTCTTGCCTGGAACTGCCAGCAAGGAGCTGACAACTGACCACCATTTTTTTAAAATCTACTTCCTTTTATGCTCTTAAATAATTGCAAGAAATGCATATTTCTGGTTTTCTCTTCTTTCTTTATTGTGTAAGGTCTACCTTTACACACCTTCTTCCCTCTGTTCTGCTTCAGGATACTGAGCCTGGGCTACTGTGATCCTCTTTGCAGTCTTACCATGCTCGCTGTTCAGATTTGCCAGTAGCAAGTCACAAGGAAGGAACTAGAGAGCAAATGTCTGAGAAGAACCATAGTTTTCCCCTAATTGTTGTCTGTTTCTTCTTTTGCTTCCTCTTTCTATTAGAATAGTTTGTGATTCCCCAGTGCTCAAAGACACCATTTTTTTTTTTTTTTTCTTCAAGGAAGCATGCAAAAGCCAACTGTAGTTCTTTCTTCAGAGATCTGAGTTCCATCTCTCTGGAACTGCCTCCTAATGGTCTGTGTTTTAAAATTTTCACAGACTTCTTGTGGCACCTCAGCACTAGGAGTCAATTTTCTTCTCCAACTGCTATCTATTTAATGCATTTAAGCTCTCTGCTGCCTAAGTTATTTAATATCTATTGATCAATCACTACATATTTATTTATTTATGGAATAGATAATTTAGTTTAGCTAAGGGTTTAAAAAGTAGTAGATTATCTTACAGCTGGAAGAGCATAACAGTATGATCACTAGGCAACAAGTCACATTGTGTCTGTAGGCAGGAAGTAGAATATCATAAATGCTTACATTTATTCTCCTTATGTATATTTAATGTGGTAAACATGACTTATTGGCATGCATATGCACATTTTAATGATTATTATAGTGAATGAAATTAATATTCTCGTTACTTTCTAATATTCTCCCATATGTGTATATGCAGTAAGGGCGAGCTAAATTATATTCTCAGTTCTTTATAGTAACACTGCTGTGTTTAATTAATGGATTGATTAACAGATGCACATTGTCTCCAAGAGTGCATTTACTCTTTTCTCAGTTACCGTTATGCTTCTGTATTGCTTAAAATTTTATACTGCTATTGTTCAGTGTTTTGTGTGTTTTCCTCAGCATCCCAGTTAGTTTTATTTTCAGTTTGACCCACTTGGGAATAGGAATTTCAGTCGAGCAATTGGCTAGATCAGATTGGATTTTTGAACATATCTGTGGAGAGTCTTTTGATTGCTAATTGATGTAGGAGAGCCAGTTGACTATGTACCTTTAGGCAGTAGGCCCTTGGATATATAAGAAAACTACGTAGCATGAGTCCAGAGAGAGAATAAACGATCAAGATAGCAAGCATCATTTCTTCATGGCTTTTGCTTCAAGTTTCTGCCTTGAGCAACTCTCTTGTGTTCCCTGGATAATAGGGGATAACCTAAAGTCAAATAACCCCTTCCTCTCCTAAGTTTCTTTTGGTCACAGTGTTTAAAACCATAAGAGAAGGTGAACTGGATCATCCACAAAGGATATACTCTGGCATTCTTGTAGGAAATCAGAAAATGGTGGATTCTGAGAAACATATGATTATGGTGAAAATTAAGTGAAACACAGAGTAAAACTATCATTATATTAATTTCTCAGAATTATCTTATTTGAAGTTACATGGAATATAAATAAGGAAACATTGTATTTTGAGACAATGCAACTTGATGTTGGGAGTATCAGAAAAAATATGCACTGAATAGGAAAGGCAAACACATTGTTAGTTTGCACACAAAGACAGGTGACATTGTGTAATTATGGTTAAGTGTATAGAGTTTAAGTTTGTATTATTGATGCAATGTTTTTTACTCTGGACATTTCTAAACTGTTTTCAATTTTAATTGTCCATCTAGGTGACATATTTTTCAGAATACCAGATGACAAGCTTGCTCATTCCCTTTCTGGAATTCCTGCCTGATACTTAAATTGCACTTTTGTCTTATGATGGACTGCTGCTTAGGTATGCAGCCTTCTGAGGTAGTTACATTGAGACACAGGTCTTAACGGAAACTCTGATTGTATAAACTCTTTTAATCCATAGTGATTTGATCTATTTAGATCCCCGTATTGCAGCAAAAATATTTTTCAAATAGTGCAAATATTTCTACTATACAAGGACTTCTTGGAGAATGGGTTAGCCTATGAGTTTAATAGATGCTTAAGAGCATTTAATGCATAATTGCATGAGATGTCTTTCTTAAATATACTCTAGAATGATATACACAGCCAGGTCATATGGCATATGACAGATCATGAGAGATGCTTTTCTAACAAATTCCTGCATTTTCTACTGGCATTAATTTCTGTAAAAATTATAATTGATTTTAATTAATTTTCTCATGTACATCTATCGTGCTCTATAACTTAGTGGTGCAAATTCTATGATTTCACTTTTCCTTAAAGTTGAATCGAAATCCAGTGTGCATACATTTTCACTATCCACTAGTTAGTTGGCATCCATCTAGGTTGATTTCAATCCCTAGCCATTGTGAGTAAAGCAACCAATTAATGGTAAGGAATATACAAATATCTCTTCAGTAAAGTTCACGTCCTTGGGTTATGTGCCTAGGAGTGGTATAGCTGAGTGATATGATTGATTCTGTTTCTTGTTCCTTGAGAAATATTCAAGCTGATTTCCAAAGTAATTGCATTCCTATCCATAGTGTACAAGCATTCTTTTCAACAATTTCAACCATTTTTTTATTTCCAAAACACAGTCCTACAGAGTGCTTATCAGCCTATTATATCCAGCCATGGTTAAAAACTCCTTTTGAACAATTAGTTTCTTCAAAGGCATCTATAAAATATCATAGGGTCAGTTAAATAAAGAATAATATTTTTAGAGTGTTTGCCACTATTGAGTTAATGAGCTATGTTTATATGTGTTTAGGTGTGTATATGTGTGGTGGAGGCAGATGTATATGTTTAGATTCACAACCATCACTCTGAATGCATAAATAACAATAGAAGATGATCAGTGTCCTCTGCCACTTTCCATGTTATCCCCTTGAGAAAAGATGTGTCACTAAACCTGGATCTAGGCTGGCAGTCATCAAGACCCAGTAACTCTGGTCTTTGCCATTCATACCAGCTGGGGATATTGACATATGAGCTATCCTGCCTGGGTTTTTAGAGGTTCCAGGAATTTGGAAGCAAATATTCTTATATAGTTGGCCATATTCAAATTCCATTTAATTTGTTATTATTACCACATGAATCTTAGATGGAATTCAGTATAAAAGCCTCTCATCCAAATATATTTGAGAGTGTACAACAGTAATGATTAGAAAGTATGAGTAAATATAGTGACATTTAAGAATGAATAGCTGACTACAAACACGTTCTGGAATGGAGATTTAATCATAGTGTTCATTTATAGCATGCGTGTGTGTGTTTCCCCTGTGTTTTATATGGAATCCTACATGTCTGGTCTGTATAAATTATACGAATTAGACGAATTAGGATGAATGGGTGACTGAAAGAACAAGACCAGGGATCAAACATGGACCAATGGATGAATGTCACTGACTGCTTGGAAAATCACCTCCAGATTCAGGGGTAAGGCCCTCAAAAGTGGCTTCACATCAGAAACACTCTGGATGCTCAGGCAGGAATAGACTCTCCGCTGAATCATTGGTTTATTTTCCACTGTTAATAAAATAAACGAAGCGAGAGTTTGCCCACAGCTTGTAGCTATATTACCTAGCAGAGAGGCTCCTGAAAAGAATTCAGTGACTTAATTTTTCTCCTTAACAATAAAAGGAGGGTAATATCCATAGTCTTGGATTCTAATCTGCTGAACTTGTTTTGAACTTTAAATTAAAATAACCACAAAATGAAAACCCTCCCCAAGTTTCCCTAGCTTAGTGGCCTCCCTATTCTTGGAGCTAAATGATTTCTTCACACATATGACTAAATTCCACAGTAATTGAATTACTAAGGGGAGTATTAGTTTTATAATGATTTTTTTCAGGTTTACACATGCAATTTTGACAAGAACTGATAATATAGCTTACAAAAAGGTATTTGTTAAGCAAAAAAAATCAAGAGTGGTAATTTGGATAGGATTTGAAACAGAATTAAATCACAGCAGGTTTAGGGAAAGTGAGCCAAATAATATGAGATTTACTGGAATTTGGCTGGGGAGTTGCTTAGAAGCATGTCTGATGTATTTCCAGTTATAAAAAGGATTTTTGCATTGCTCTTTCATGGAGACTTAACTTCAAAGAGATTATTAGCAACTAGCACTGGGAAGGTGTGGGCAAGACCTTTGTTCACACCCTAGGATTCAAGAGCATGAACCCCCTCACCATTTTGTAACAATCAATTAGACTGTTAGAAAAGGAACTTGGCCTCTGTAAGAGTATTTTAAACATAAAGCATTCTTCAGGCCTGCAGTTATCCCTCCAAGGTGCACAGGGCAGTTTACAGAAATAAAATCAAAGTTGGTGGCCAACTGTTGTGCTCTTTACTGGCCTTATAGTTTTCAAGATAAGGGCCTAGGCATTGGGATTTTTAAGGATTTTTTTTTTTTAATGTGGAAACTCATGATTTTATTTGTTTACTTTTAAGATTTTTAAGGTCACTGGAGTTTAAAGAGCCTCCAGGGATTAAAAACACTCCCTGTATTATAGCTATGATTTCATTCCTGAGTGAAATACTTGAAACACTCTTATTGTAAAAAACCCATTGTGGTTACTACACCTTGGTATGAAGGTTGAATGTGAGAGAAGAATCCCATGACTTTACTATAAAAGTCTCACAACCCCTTGTTTCTAGAACACATGCTAATTTCATTCTATAAACACAGACAGATTTATATTGGCTCCTTTTATTTAATTTCCCCCTTAAATCATTAGAAAACAGTATGAAGAGAAAATTAAATAGGTGTATATTATGTACCCGCCCTCCTGGAATCTAAGAGGTTGAGGCAGGAAGTTACTATATTTAAGGCCAGCCTGACCTGTGTAATGGTACCTTGCTTCAGAATATCAGAAGACCCAAAGAAAGCGTAAGGAAACAAAAGGGAGAAGGAAGGGATGGAGAGAAAGACCGAAGGGAGGGGTGATCGAAGGGCGGCAGAGTAGAAGAGAGGAGGAAGTCAGAAGAAGAAAAGGAAGGGGCAGCTAAAGTGAGTAGCTTCTGGGGCAGTGTGCAGCACAGCTGTGTGGTTTGTAGCCGTTCATATTCACTTAGCCCTGCGATCATTCTCTTTACCAGAAGAGCTATTTGAGCCTCTTCCTAGAATCTATCACAATCGATCAGGACTAGGAATAATGAAAAGCAAGTTGAGGTCATGGCAAAGAAAAGCAACTCTTCCTGGTCAGCTAGCAAGCTCCTTTTCATCAGCCGTGCCAACTGTAACAGAAGACACGTGAGCAGACACAGGCATTCTTGGTTGGTATCAGTTACATCGACTTGAATACGTAGCTCTATTGAGTTATTCCTGCTAAAACAACCTCATCCTTCTTATTAAAGTTCACGTCATGAACGGGTTACTCAGGCCAAATTCCCTTTAGTCAGTGGAAAAATTCCTTTGAATAAAAGCCTTTAACACCTTTTCATGACATAAGATGCTATTTTGGAAGCTTCTTAATCATATATATCCCCTGAATTTCACAATTCCTGAATGCTAGACATTAACCATTTGGTTAATGGGGGATCAGGAGGAAATTTACACCTCTATTATTGGGCTGTATATTTATGACTCATGACTCACTTTTCTCTTTAAGGGTTGTGAATCTACTTTCTATTTCTCCAGTCTCTCTCTCTCTCTCTCTCTCTCTCTCTCTCTCTCTCTATATATATATATATATATATATATATATATATATATATATATATATATATATATATATATATATATTGCTTTCTAAAGACCCAGGAGACTTGGTTGAAGGAATTATTTACTTTTGTCTTCTGTAAAAGAAGAATTGGTAGCTACAGCAAAAACCATTATTTGATTGGGAATTCACCCAGCCCCATGGGACTTGTGACCTCCTTTCAATGAAGTGTCATGGCATTTTTTTTCCTATCCATAAATTATCAGAGGCTGCTTTGCCTAACTATGGTGTGCTCTCACAAAGTGATAGAGAGCCACGACATGACAAACATAAGTAGGAAACTTTTTAAGACCAAACTTAGAAATGTAAGTCATATCCTTAAGCACCTGGATGTACCCATGTAAACGAAATGTTTGTAAGACAGTCCTCTCCAACCACAGGCACCAGTATCCTGCAAGGACAATAACACGAAGGTGATTTAGCTTATTTTCTTGCTGTTGATTGTTTTTAAACAGATTCATTTTTACTTGTACGATTAAAAAATCTGCTTTTTTTTCTAGAGTTTTGATCAAATAGATAATGCTACCTAGAGGAACTTGAACATTTTTAGTAGAATTTGAGTAATATCTTTATAATCCCTTAAACATATATACTATCTCTATGCCTTCCCAACTTTAACTGTCTAAAGAGAAAATAAAAAACAAATAAAGTAAGCAGGATACACTGAGCATAATTTAAAATTTTATGTAATAACTGCTTTAGTTTGTTTCCTATTGCTATAGGAAATACGAGGACAAAAACAATTTTGGAAGGAAAGAACTCGTTTGGCTTTCACATTTTGCTCCCAGTTCATCATGAAGGGAAGCCAAGCCTGAAACTCAAGCAAGGCAGGCCCTTCCAGGCAGGACATATAATAGAGACCATGGAGAAACACAGCTTACTGACTTGCTCTTTGTGGTTCTTACAGATCATTCTCTTTATGCAACCCAGAATCACTTGCCCAAGGTTGACACCAGCACCAATAGTAAGTGTCCATTGGTCAATCATTACTCAAGAAAATTCCTCACATACCAGTCTACAGGTCAATCTTGAGGCATTTTCTTAAGCAACAGTCCCTCTTCCCAGATAATACTATTAGTGTCAAGTTGACAAGAATCTAACTAGCACAGTGATAGTCATCTTGTCCACACTTTGCCTTTTGATGTGCACTAACTTATTAGTTATCAATATCAATAAATTAACTTTATTAATTTATTGAATAAGGTTCGTTGAGCACTTCATATTTTATGCATTGTTAAAGTTCCTGAGATTTCTGCTACAGATAACACAAGTAAAACTTTTTTGCTCTTGTGATGCATATGTCTATATTAAAATATGTTGTTTGAAGGGTGATCGAGAGGGAGATAAGAGATTCTATAAATGCTAGCCAGTAATTCTACAGTACACTGCTGTAAGATCTTTGAGAATAATTAGTCCTTTATTTTTCTTGCAACATAAATTCTTCATTAAATACTTACGACCAGTCCTTATATGAAAATTTTATTACTTATAGATGAATGTAGATATATCCTATTTCCAATATAGTATGAAAACAACCAAATAAAATAGACAAAGGTATTATTATTTGTTTATTATTATTTGTTTATTATTTTATTATTTATTTATAAATTTATTACACTCCTACAAAAAGCTTTTAACATTTAAGAGATATTCTTACCATGTGCCAAAGAATCTACAATTATTTGCTTAAAGTACAAAAGCATTCATCTCAATTATCAGATAATTGAATCATACAATGAGATTAATGAAAATAGTTAAGTTATTGTAAAAAGTTTAATCAGTCTTTTCTCTGTGAGTCACTACCTCTTTTTCTATTACAATAGAAAATTTCCTAGGTCTTCTCTCTATAAGCATATTTAAAAATGCAGTATTATCAATTATTTAGTTACTAAACATACAGATAATATTCACACAAATTCAATAATTTTATTCTCATTTCCGTATGGTAAACCAATAATGGTGGGATTTGATGAAATGTTTGATGTTTTCTTATATGTTCTCTCTCTGTTCCTGCTCTGCCCCTGTATCCTAAATGCGTACCCTACATCAGTATCCTATACCCTTGCCTCTCTTCAAATTTGCTTCTCCCCGAGTCAGTAAAATTTAGAATACTTCCTTTATATTTAAGTTAAAGACTATTACAGTTAACACCAGTTATCTGACTTTTATACCTGCCCTTAATATACTCTGTTATTAAGCAATAGCACACAATAGCACATTACATCATCTTTATAAAAATGAAAAATAATGATAAAATTTTAAAGAAAGGAATGAGATTCTTCGTTAATTTGACTACTGCTGTAGATTGTCCCATTTTACCAAGAAAACTGGTCCTATCCTTTTCCATCACTTCAACCTTATTTCTCCTCATTTTATCTTACTAAGTAGAAATTAACTGCTGTGGTCTGTTATAAACTGCCATGCATTGTATTTTTATTAACCACCAAAGACATAATCAAAGATGACTAACATATAATTCAACTCAAAAGGCCAAGACAGTTTTTAGAAACAGAAGATGCAGAAATGTGGTAGAAAAATACAATCGAACCCTTTGACAAGATAAGCAGAAAGTGAAGTTCCTAAGAAAGGTCTAAACTTGAGCTCTGCTGGGGAGGAGGGCACAGCCTAGCCTGTGCACAGCATGTGCCCAGGTTAGACTAAAGTGAGCAAGTAGTGGTGAGTAATTGCTAGCTTTGGATAGTTGTTCCTAGCCCCGTGAGGCAGGAAGCAGTGTAGAAACCTTTTTATGAAGGAAAAAATCCCAACTAACTCATTGTCAGTTACTCAGTCATTTTTCCTTTGCTCCGTATGTCCCCTGTCCGTGGTGAAGGTGGGTCTCTTCTGTCTTTCAAGAAGTTGTGTGCCTCTCTGCACTGAGAACAGTTGTTGTGTGAAAACATGTCCCTTCTTCTTCAAAAGCTATCTGAAATGAACTGGAAGTGAATAGACTGAAAAATGTGCCATAGAATAAAAAATTCATTAGTCTGCACTAGAAAGCTCACAGGAGAGTACAAACCAGCGCTGCAGGGGTATAGACTGCATCATGCATCCTTTGTCATACCCTGGAAGGAAATGGGAGGCATAAGCAGCTTTTGGTGGCTAGTAAATCATTCGTTGAGGGATGAATGGACACAGAATCCAGGCAGTAGTTTGTAAATGGTTCCTTCTAGGAGCATACAGAAGACAGTTAACAGTCTGTGACAAAAATCTGTCTGGGAGTCCTGAAATTCTGCAAGCTTCTGCTCTGACGTAATGAAATCTCATGGAGGAGAAGAATGTAACTGCTTTTGTTGCTGATGAGCCTAGTGTTTAAGGAGATGCAAGGCATCTTCTAGCAAGTATTTATCCCCGGGGCTTCCTTCAGTGATCAGTATGTAATGATACCACACTTTAGAAAGACATTCTAGTAGCCTTCATGCCAAAAATGTGTTTTTTAAAAACACCCACCCTCCCTTGGTAATTCTTTCCATAATGACATATTATTTCTTCAAAGTATCTCATACAACTTATTTACTTCTTTTGAAGTTGTTTTGCTAAATACATCTCCTCTTCACCTCTGACTTTGGTTTACATCTATCATATCACAGCAGTAAAATACAAGAGAGGCCCCTCCTCAACCCGGTAGTCTTAAATCTGCTTCAAGATCAACAGATGCTCTTGAGTGATTCTTGATTATGGCTGTAAGTGGGGTTTTTAAATTTTTATTTATTTATTTAAAAGTGTGTGGTGTTTTTTGTTTTTGGTTTTGGTTTTTCTTTTTCGTCACTGAGCTCATTTGTCTATTAAGTTCTACTGTAAGTCATGGGTTCATTCCTGATCTGTCATATAAAGCTTTAGCTAGTCCAATACTCATCTCTTCTCTTCCCCAACAGGCACGCATAGAGAGTTGCACTACATCAGTTTTCAAGAGTTTACATGTGTTCTGTGGCATTCAATCTCAAAGAATTCTGGATTTGTGTTTCCAACAGCCTATGTGATATTTCAGTAAAATTCTCTCTACTATCTTGAGCTCAATAAAGTAAGATCGGGCAAGTTTAATTTTAGCTTCCAATAACTCGCCTTTTCAAATTTGAAATTTATGATGATTTTCACTGCTCTTATTCTAATATTTTGTTGACTCCTCCTCCACCAATTGCACACCCATAGTCCATATTTCAGAGTTATGTCTTTTCACAATGTGCTCGGAAAACACAAACACTGAGTCATAAATTATAATCAATGTGATATTTGTTTTACTGTTATTTCTTTGGTATAACTAAATAATCCCTTGCTACATAAAATGAGGCCAAGATGAGATTTCTGAAACACTTATGGCTGGGCAGTGGTGGCGCACACCTTTAATCCCAGCACTTGGGAGGCAGAGGCAGGCGGATTTCTGAGTTCGAGGCCAGCCTGGTCTACAGAGTGAGTTCCAGGATAGCCAGGGCTACACAGAGAAACCCTGTCTCAAAAAACAAAAAACAAAAAACAAAAAACAAAACAAAAGAAACACTTATGTTCTTTCAGATTTAATGTCCTATCAATTTCAGGCCACGCTCACTGGGCATTAGCATTCATTTAAAGTATCCCCATATGTCCTTTGTTCCGTAAATACTAAGCTTCTCTTTAGAGGGAAAGATGATAATAAATATACTGCAATTCCCTCTATGAGAAAGGTCATGACTAAAATTTAGAACCAGGAGAAAGCATGAGGCATCACAGGTAACTGACCTTTCTTTTGATTTAATTTTAGCTGAATAAAACTATAAATAATTTTCGAATTTTTTTCTGATTTGGGAAAGGAAATGAACTAGACAACAAAGATAATGATGAATTCATGAAAATTCAGGAAATGACACAGAGCTCAACTTCCATTCTTATTGTTGTCTGGAACAGTTTGTCCTTTCCTGCTCTGAGCCTGTATCATTTCCCAAGGAGTAAAAGAAATTGACAATGGAGCATATTCTATACGAAGAATTTCATGAACATCTGTCCTAAACCTGGCTTTAAATGTGAGTTATTATTATCAGATTATCCCATCAGATATTAGAAGCATTTTCTGCTCATTCTAGCTGTGCCAAGTACCTTTTGTAAGGTTTCATTTGCAGACCACTTTAAAAACTACTTACCCACCTGAAACTTGATTGCCTTGTGCTTAGAAAGTCCTTAGGGATGCAAAACTTTAATAACTTAGAATATTATTTATAATTAACCAGAGTATGCATTCCTTTCTAATTATTTCTTTCCATACAACAATTATACTTTAAATGCAGATGCTTAATTTTTGATGTTTATTTTGTTAATTGTACAGCTGAAAATATATCTATGAAATAACTTTACCATATGGCAAAAATCTTTTCTGAATCATATTCTTTAATTAAATATGATCTAATTTTCGAGAATAACAATCTGGTCCTTAAAATAGCATGGTGCCAGAGAGTCAATTTTGCAGGAATTAACTCAAAAAATAATCTCTGTGGCTTTTCTTCCTGGCCTTCCTTTTGAACCTTGTCCTGTCCTGAATTTTTCCTGTAGGAAATTATAAAAATAACTCTGATCCTAATGAGAACACAAGTATCCAGAGCAGTTTTCAGAGATTATCAACCCCTGAGTCATACTTATGCGACAGAGCTCTATTGTATGTGCCATCTCACATTCTGCAAGTGTTTGACCAGTTTCCAAGAAGGCTCAGTGAAAGGACGATTTTAAACAGAAGGCAGCCTTTGCTTCCTCATTGTCGCTGGGAGCATGTGAATCATATACTGCACAGTTGCTTGTTAATAACTATCTGTAAATGATGCTAAACGGTCACAGTAATGAATGCAGGAAGGTGATATTTATGATAATGTGTAGGCATGAGACAGTCTAACACTGTAAAACAGACAGGAGAAGTTAAGTTTTCTGTTGATTCTATGTTATCTACAAAGTCTTAAGTGATGTGTTTTCATTTAACAAAGAATAACTCTTAGGAAATATCTTTAGTTATTATATTCTGCATATATGCTTTAGTAAATGTGATAGAAAAATAAATCCACAATAATATAGAAAATAACAATTCTCGTTTACACTTGTGATGGAGAAATGAAGGAACACTATAGAGTGGTTATAAGGAATAACTATAATGACATAACTATAATTATAGATCGGATTGTGACACATGCTTTAATCTCAGCAATTAGGAAGCAGATGGAAAAGGATCTGTAAGTTCTAGGCCTTCTCCACATAAGTAGCATGTTTCAGGATAACCAGTGCTACAAAAAGAGACACTGTATCAAAAACATTTAAAAGAGGAGAAGGAATAAAAGGATAAAAAGGAAAGAAGGAAGAAACAGTAAAATAGAAGGAAAAGAAAGAAACAGAAAAAATAGAAAGAAATTATGTACAAGGCCGATTGCTATAACAGTAGTCTAGATTATTGGAAACTTCAGAATATATGATTTCCAGAATGTTATAATTGTAATGGAGCTGGTAGTCATATGTCTTCTTAAATTTACTTTAATGTGGAAATCTTAATAGTTGAATTTAAATAGTGTTTTGCTCTTCAATTTTTGCAATTTTTATATATGTTTTAATTTTTTTTCAAGATTTATTTTTATTACTTTTTATTATGTGTATGCATCTATATGTGGGCATGTGCTCATGAGTTCTTGTGCTCACAGAAGCCAGATGGCTGTGTACTCCCTGGTGTTGGAGTTACAGGGGTTGGGAGTAGTCTGATATGGGTGCTGGAATTTGAACTTACGTCTTTTCCAAAAGCAATAGCTGATGAGCTTTCTCTACATTTCTCTTATTAGTATTTCTTACAATGGCCTGGTATTTATTATAAATAACAATTTTAATTATGTAAATAGATTTGGGATAAAAAGATTAGGAATGTATATTGCTTATTTCTTTATACACAAAGTATCCACATACTATCTTCATGACTGTCTTCAATTCTACCTTGATAAACATTTCAATGGCTTCTGATGTTTAATATCTTTTTAAAGCAGTGCATTGGAGTCTATCCCTGTATATATGTGGTCTACTCTGTATACTACTACTTTAACACATATCTAAAATTGACACTCTCTTACAATTTCTATTTTTACCACTCACATGTTGGCATGTAATTCATAGGATCTTGTTGAGATTCAATTTGATGGCATCTCAGTAATCAAATTAAGATCACTAATATTAGACTCTCAATAAAACTCGTTAGGAGTTCTATAACCTGACTGATGACTTGATGACTTGGTTTGCCAGGGGACATCTGTTGATCATTCTTGTGATGATTCAACTTTTTATTAAATAGTGTGAGGCTATTTTGCTTCACCGCTTGACCTTTGTTGAAGTTGAGTTACCTTCCTTTCTGTCGGCACATTATAAAATTTTTATATGTTTTGCAAATAACTTCAAACCACATCCATAGAGTAGTTGTATTTGTATTCCTTTCTTTGTGTTTTAATTCTGTAAATCTTGACCTTGACTTCACAAAGAGGAATGACTTCTATGTCATGTCTCTGTCTGGTTTTGTCCTGCTTTCCATGGTCTCATGTCCCATCTAAGAACCCATTGCCATGTTCCCAGTCAAAGGTTGCCTACTATTGTTTGTTTCAAAAATATTTATTTGTGTTTAAGATGTGAAAATTGATTTCTTTTGAAACCATAAATTATCAATTTAATGAGATCCACCAAGTTAAATAGAAGTGTCATTTCACAGGTTTTTTTTTATAATTATCTCTGTGCTCATGACTGAAACAAATAAACCAGTTATGCTGAACACACTATGAAACTATTGTGGAAAGGTTGATATTCTATTTCAAAAATATAAAATGCATGAATGAATAGATGAATAATATGTATCAACTTGTAGTCACATGTGATCATTCCTTTTTCTTAGATTTCCTATACATATTTATAGCTTCAAATAGCTTTATGAAATCTCATTAGGCCATGAAGCATCATTATTGGAGGAAACTTATAGTATCTGCAAAGTGATAACTATAGTTGTAAAATAGATTTTGTGCCTCACTAAAATGTTGTACTCTTTTGGGTAGAAAGGAATGTTTGCAATAAAGGCAATAACAAAAAGAACTGCAAAGAGACAGGAGTAAACATCCCATAATGACAGCATGAATTATTTCTGAATTGTGAGTCTATACATGATAGCATTATGTTTATAAGTGTCCTTAATTATCATGGTTTTACTATACTGTGGGAAGGAATTTTCATTGAACAGTAGAGTGAGAATTTTCAAGTTCTTGTGTGTGTGTGCTAGAGTCTAAGCAATGCCATTGGACTAGAGATTTCTAAGATTTTGGTGGTTGTTGAGGAGAAGGTAAAAATTTGACTGCCTTCATGGCTTTTCTCTTATGTTTTTTTAACTGTTACTTTGTATGTAAATACTACAATGTTGGAAGTCCCTTAACTTGTACTGCAATTTGCAACAGATGAAAACTGATCTGAAGTACAAGATTAGTAGTGAAAGGGTAAAGTGTTGTTTCCATACCCCAGAACTGAAATATCAGAATGAGTACCACCCTTCACTTAAGTACCAGCTATGTCATAAGATGATACTATTGCTTTGAGTTATATGGGTAGAAATAGCTGAGTATCTTTCTCCTGTTCCAGCAGGAAAATTTTTTTAAATACTCTTGCTTCAGGGTTTTAAAAATGTGAGGTATAAGAGTAAGAAAGAGGGACAAGACTGTTCCTTCCAAATACTTGGCCTGGCGTGTAAAAGTAAATTTTAATGTAGATGTTGTAAGAAAATATCACCGCAGTCTATTGGAGATTGAGGTTAAATACTGAGAGGGGGTAGGCAGACTGACTGACAGAGGGGACAAAAAGAGAAGGAACTGCAAAAGTATCCTTCTGAAGGGGAAAGAACTGAGACAGTACTAAGCATGAACAGTAGAGTGTATCTGTTAGTAACTGTCCCGAGAGTTGCAGCTTTAGGCTTTCTGATCCATGGTTTATTAAGGGGACAGCTATTCCTCCCATTTTCTGATCAATTTTTTTGCCCAAGGCATTATTACCCCATCTTTTCCTATTAATATATTTCTTATTTACCTTACATCCTGATTGCAGAGCCTCTCATCCTTGTCACTCCCACATAGCCCCTTCCCCCTTCCTCCATCCCTCTCCTCTGAGATGGGGGAGACCTCTCTGGGTACCAATCCGCCCTGGCACATAAAGTCACTCCAAGATTAGGCTCATCCTGTCCCACTGAGGCCAGACAAGGTAGCCCAGTTAGGGGAATGGGATCCACAAACAGGCATCCATCGTTGCTAGAAGTCTCAGCTAGAGTCACCCTGATAGATTTCCTGAAATCTCCCACATCCATGTCTGTCTTAGTCAGGGTTTCTATTCCTACACAAACATCATGACCAAGATGCAAGTTGAGGAGGAAAGGTTTTACTGAGCTTACAATTCCATGCTGCTATTCATCATGAAAGGAAGTCAGGATTGGAACTCAAGCAGGTCAGGAAGCAGGAGCTGATGCAGAGGCCATGGAGGGATGTTCCTTACTTGCTTGCTTGCTTCTCCTTGCTTGCTCAGCCTGCTTTCTTATAGAACCCAAGACTACCAGCCCACAGATGGTACCACTCACAAGGGGCCCTCCCCCTTGATCACTAATTGAGAAAATACATTACACATGGAGCTCATGGAGGCATTTTCTCAACTGAAACTCCTTTCTCTGTGATAACTTCAGCTTGTGTCAAGTTGACACACAAAACTAGCCAATACAATGTCTCTGGCACGTCCTAGAGCTAGCTGCACCCTGCCCTGACCCTAATGCTGATTTCTGTTCACTCTCCCAGTCTTCTTGGCTCTGCCTACATCTGATCCCCCCCCTTCCTTTTTTGTTATATTCCCTGGAGGGTCCAAAGAAGTATGCTTGAATCTCACTCAAAAAGGGAAATTGCTTCACCTCTTGGCTTAGCCTTGTTATTTCTGTTATGAAGAAGGCTTCCCTTTTGATATCAGAGGTCCCAGAACAAATGGAGTTGTTGTAATGGGACTTGTTATAGAGTAAAAATATATAATGCAATTCAAGACAGACAGTAATAACATTAATCACAAGGAAAATTAGATTCTTGGAAAAAATGAACACCCAAAGATTAAGGGCAATATAGGATCTGAGATTAGAATGCAGAAAGCCCTGGGTTAATCCCTTAGGAACAGCAAAGTAAACAGACAAACAAAGCAAAACCAAAACAAAAGTATCATGACCATTTCAGCACTCAGCTTATGAAGGCAAGGGGACTTCTGTAAATTTTAAGCCATCATGAATCCACAACAAGATCCCACTTCCAAAACTGAAAAACAAACAAACCTATGGGCAAAATTTAAGAAGGGAGGTCCAGGGATGCTCCTTAGGAAGTCTCGTTTATTCTTGCATCAGTAAAGTGAGTGACATTGGTGGACAAAGGATGTGAACAGATGTATTCCAGAGAGAAAGTAAGGACACAACAGTGCTACAAAGAAAGAGAAAAAGTCATGTGATTTATTTGATGAGTTACAACGGGGAAAATAGAAAAGTAAAGACACTATGACAATGTGTCAAGAATGGAAGGCTCTACAGAAGCTTTGCAATTTCATGAGGTCTCATTTGTCCATTCTTGATCTTAGAGCATAAGCCATTGGTGTTCTGTTCAGGAAGTTTTCCCCTGTACCCACGTGTTCCAGCTTTTCCCCACTTTCTCTTCTATTAGATTCAGTGGATCTGGTTTTATGTGGAGGTCCTCGATCCACTTGGACTTGAGCTTTGTACAGGGATATAGGAATGGATCAATTCTCATTCTTCTGCATGCTGACTGCCAGTTGAACCAGCACCATTTGTTGAAAATGCTGTCTTTTTTTTTCCTGTCAATAGGACAAAACGGCAACCAACGGATTGGGAAAAGATTTTTACCAATCCTAAGTCTGATAGAGGGCTAATATCCAATATATACAAAGAACTCAAGAAGTTAGACTCCAGAAAACCAAATAACACCATCAAAAAATGGGAAACAGAGCTAAACAGAGAATTCTCAACTGAGGAAATTTGCAGGGCTGAGAAGCACCTAAAGAAATGCTCAACATCCTTAGTCATCAGGGAAATGCAAATCAAAACAAGTCTGAGATTCCACCTCACACCAGTCAGAATGGCTAAGATCAAAAACTCAGGGGACAGCAGATGCTGGCGAGGGTGTGGAGAAAGAGGAACACTCCTCCATTGTTGGTGGGATTGCAAGCTGGTACAACTACTCTGGAAATCAGCTTGGCGGACCCTCAGAAAAATGGACATAATACTACCTGAGGACCCAGCTATACCACTCCTGGGCATATACCCAGAAGATGCTCCAACATGTAATAAAGACACATGCTCCACTATGTTCATAG
>CM052713.1:71102828-71133346 GCA_028551405.1 Uromys caudimaculatus | reverse complement strand
ACAATGATTTAATGAAATTTGCAGGCAAATGGATGGAACTTGAAAATATCATTCTGAGCAAGGTAACTCAGTCACAAAAGAACGAACATGGTATGTACTCACTGATAAGTGGATATTAGCCCAAAAGTTCGGAATACCCAAGTTTCACTTTACAGTAGCTGCTGGACTGAGAGTGAGGTCTCAGATGGAGGGGTTGGAGAAGGAACTGAAGGAGCTGAGGGAGTCTACAGCCCCATGGAGGGAGCATCAGTGTCAACTGGCCTAACACCCCTCCCCCTGTCCTCATGGAGACTGGACCACCAATCAAAGAATACACATGGAGGGACCCATGGTTCGGACCACATATGTGGCAGAGGAGGGCCTTGTTGGCCATCAGGGGGAGGAGAGGCCCCAGTAAAGGGGAATGTCAAGGTGGGAATATGGGAGTGGGTGGGCGGGTGGGTGGGAGGTGGAATTCCCTCATAGAGGTGGGGAAGGTGGAGGGGATAGGCGGTTTTCAAAGAGGAGACCTAGAAAAGGGGAAACATTAGAAATGTAAATAAAGTATCAAAAAAATAAAAAATAAAAAAATTTTAAAAAGAATGGAAGGCTCATTCTTTCCCCTTACCAAGAATGAAATCTTAGGCAGAAGCACAATGGTGCTGTATTGTTTAAACAGGTCAACTACCAATAGCAATGAAAGCCACATTGCAAATCATTGGTTCTGTAATTAGAATTGAGCTATAACACATCTTTTAGCTTCCTTTGATCCACCATGCTAACCCACAAGATGTTGGATGCTTTACAATCTTTAATCTTGGATCAGAATAGTTTGGCTCCATTTTTTTTTTACAGTAGCAAAGTAATATATTTGAGGAAATAAACAATTGCTTGGGTGGCCAATCTGCATAATTAACTACAATTAATATTCCCAAATGTCTTTGAAGGCTAACATTAATAATGTAAACAAACAGAGGAAGATGCCATGGTTGGAACCAATAAAATATAATTTAATTTTAAAATTACAGAAGAAACTTAAGCTGTTTCAAGTGCAGAGGCAATGAAAATAAATTCATGGAGCTAAAGCAACTTAAGCAGAAAGCTTAATCCCTCTTAGATGGGTTCTTTAAAAATTATTAAGCCTGCACACATAGTCATAGGCAGATATATTTGTACACACAAACACTATATCATATCTATATCAGATTACCTGAGATTGTGCACTATCCTGCAAAACACCACAACAAGATGAAAAGGAATGAGCTGAACTGAATGGACAGTGGAATACAGAATTTTCCTGGTCCTTGGTCCTGCCAGGGGACTGGTGCCTGATGTAGATTGCTAGTTGGGAAATAATAAGAAGGGTGCATCTCAGGAGCCGTATCAGTAAGGTCTAATTGGAGGAAATTCATGTCTAATGAAGTGTAGCCTGTTAAATTTAGGTTTCCATATAGGCAGAACACACCAAGAACGATGATAATGATGGATACGAGGTATAACATAGGAAGATGTTTATAATAATGTAAAAAATCAGGAGGAATTGAGACTGAGAAAATAAAGTAGACCAATGAAAGGAGTATGATTTGAGGAGCAAACTGTACTTCTGAGAAACAGCATCAATACTGCATTAGAATACAGTAGAAATTTCAAGCCACACTATCACAAAGCACCAGGGATTAATTTTGTTTCTTTCTCTTTCTTCCAAATTATGAAAACATCAGCTATCATGATGAGAGGAGACCTGAGCTAGGTTGCAATTCAGTAGCTCTGAAGTAAAGAAGTCTATAGAAATTTGGAATCAGGATGAGACTAGCAGATAGTTTATATTAACCAGACCAGAGACTAAAATTACATAATCATTTTATTTATTGATGGTTTTATAGGTTTTCCCTTCCCACAGCTTAGCTTAAATCCTATGAGAATCACTCAGACTGTGTTTGTAATTTTGAACCACTTATAAGAAATCGAGGAAAAATAATTTTTCTGTAGCTCACTGAGTTTCTTCTTTAGCGTAAGATAGATATGGAATCAACCAAATAAACAAATCCATGGTGCATAGCATAGCACTGTCAGAAGGAACACAGAACAGTCAACAGACAATGCCTAAGAGTATGAAGCAGTAATCATACTGTATCACAATTTCTTCTCCTTTGAAACATTTTCTCCAGGAAAGAGGCTCATGGAATACAGGAGGTAAACAGAAGGACCATGTCTGAGAAGGTTGAAATTTGGATACACAGAAGTAGTAACCAACTGCTAGGGAAGAGACTCAGACTGCAGAAAAGCTGTCTCTAGGAGCCATTGCATTACTGTTAAGTCCTGCAGAGGGGTTCAGGGATTCAGCTTTTCAGTTGTCTGCTGGGTTGGGTATACATTTCAGGGATGCATCTTTTTTTCCTAGATGCATCCCTAGTCCTGGAACCTCTCACCTATACTCCTGCTAGCAACCACAATAAAAATGCACTGGTTCCCCAAGTTTGACTCTGGTGTAATTGTTACTTTGCTTTGTTGAGTTCTCTTTCTGGGGTGAATGTGTTGAGTGTCCCCTGAAAAAGTTTTTCAAACAACAAAACTGCATGAGAAACATTGTAAGAAACAACAATCAAAAGAAAGACCAAATTCTTCCAAAGTGAAGCAGGAAATAGTCCATGGTTTTGGATATCTATCTTCCATCCATTATCAGTCAATCATCATTATGTCAATCTATGTGTCTGTCTATCTATCTATCTATCTATCTATCTATCTATCTATCTATCTATCTATCTATCTATCCATCCATCCATCCATCCATCCATCCATCCATCCATCCATCCATCCATCTATCTATCTATCTATCTATCTATCTATCTATCTATCTATCTATCTATCTATCTATCTATTCATCATCTATCTATCCAATTACATCAGTATACCTTAGAAATAATAAATCTATTTTATCAATGTTATGAAAATAAAAATTCCTAAATATACCAAGTAAAAGGATTTGTTTCAACATGAAAAGAAATGAGGCATAGATTTTCAGTTTTCCAATATGTTTATGTAGCTTTAATCATTATTATTTTTTATTCATGGGACTCAACAAGAAAGTTGATAATTTGGCCATACCTTTACCAAGATCTACTCCAAAACAAATTATCAGGTCTTTAATGGGGGCATTTAAGAATGTTCAATGAAAGGAAAGCCTGCTTGAGGTTTTAATAAAAGCAGATTCTGGTTTAACAATCTATTACTGTGGGCATGAACTCACAATTGCCATGGAAACTAAATTTTCATTATGCAGATAAAGAAATAAGGACACTGTTCCCCTTGCTCCTATGACTGGCTGTCTGCAATAGTAGCTGAATTTGTGCTTTAATTACCTTATGTTCAGCAAACGTACAGCACCCTAAAGTAAAAGTATGCCTTCCCTGTGCATCCTATAATAGACAGACCTACTAGATGAGCATCTGCTGGCTTCTCCTGAGATAATAAAGGATATCAAAACAAGTCAGAGCATGGCAGCGGGAAGATGTTTCAGCAGTGCTACTTCTAAATGATTTTAAGTTGCCAAACCACTAACTTCCTTTAATTTGGTCTTTCTCTTGTTAACCCACAACACTCTCCACAGCTTGAAAGTCTTCAAAGAAGAAAACCAAAGGGAAACAAAAGGAAATTATTATTTTAGAGCCAAAGAATATAAATAATATATAAGAAGCCAAATATGCAAATGGTCTATAAGGCAAAGGATGGTGAAACTCTCTTCATTGCAATGAAAATTCACCAGCGTTCATTTTGTTGGGGAATGGGGGATACAGAAGAGATGGGGATCTTAGTATGGGATGCAAATCTGAGTTTGTGGATTGTGGTGTTACAGGCACTCATACTAAAATAGAATGACTTATTTTTCCTGAGTTGCCAGATTATGATTTAGTAAATATTCACTGGAAGAAAGCATTCATTAAAGCATATACTGTACATGTGTATATAATATCCAAATAAACACACAGGGTTAGGCTCACTATATTTATCTATCAAATTTCAAAATACTAACATCACAGTATGAATTTACTGGGAAATAGAGTAGGCTTGTAATCCAATATGAAGGATGTCCTTGCAAGACAGAGAGATTTGGACACTGACACTTCTGTAGAATATTATGTGGTGATAAAACATGAGCATAGTACTAAACATAAAGAAGAAACTCCAGAACATAGGTAAGGGTTATGTTTATAATAGAAATATCCTCACCGCCCTCGAGACACCATAGAACCTAGGCAGAAGACAGTCATATAAGAGATGCACACTCAGATCCCACACTAACCAATAGAACCTTTGCAGAGAAGACACTTCCTCACAGCCTTCAGAGAGATCCAACTGTGACAATATCTAGACCCATGAAACAGTTTTTCAGCCTATGGTGTTTTGTTAGAGCAGCCATTGAGAGCTAGTATATCATATCTTTGTGATGGAAGCAATATGAAATTAATATTTTATTCTTAAAGCAATTTTTGATGAAAAACTCTCTAAACCTAGCAGAGAAGTTAAAAGTACCCTAAGATATTCTAGTTCCTGAGCTTTGTGTTCTTTGACTGCTGATGCTGACATTTTTATTAAATAAATAATTTGATGTGGAGAAAGGTTTACTTGTCTCCCTCTGTTTTCTGTGTAAAGCATTTTCTTTGCTCAAAATAGTGCTGATTATAAGTATTTTAAATTTTGGCCTTGTCTAGAATTTGGCTTGGCTCTCGATTTGCAACAGCTTTTTCTTTTTGAAGAACCTAGAAAAAGGGAGAACTGCTTCCAGGAAATCTTGGACACTTTGAAAATAAATCTATTATCTAATCAAAGATGCCTGGCTAGATCAGAAGGCAGCTAAGAGGTACAATTGATATATAATTATATTGTTCCCCATTAGGAAGGAAAGAGACAGAAAATCAGTGTATCATTATTCTCTTCATAACCAGAGATAAGAGAGTTGATACCATGCGGAGAATCATGAAAACAAGGTTATTGACCATGACCCTTCCTTTTAGAAATAGGTATCAGGAATCTGATTTTAGGTTTCTATTGCGTGACTTTATCTTGGGGGACATGGAAAAAAAATCTCTGTTCACCCCAAATAGCAGGAAAATGACAGATTAAATTAATATGTCTACATCAGTCTAGGTTGATAAATTGGAGTTACTTACAGGAACACGAGAGACCCAGATGAGTAAGAGGAAAGTTTAGCCCAGCAAAGATTACTCAGAAACAATGCATTGTAGTATTCTATGTCCAGTTTATGTGTTGTCCCACCAGAGTCTTCTCTACTAAGTATTTCTTTACTACTTCTAAAATTTCAGGGATGGGCTTTATGAATCTAATAAATTTTACCTGCATTAGGAATCTTGTACCTTTTCAGAGCTTTCTGAAACTGATAATTCTCCCAACTCCCTTCAAGAGAGTGTGATTCAATTTAAAGAAAAAGCTGCTATCCAACAAAGAATGTCATTGAACTCAACGTGACTTAAATGGTTTCTACATAAAAATAATCCTTTTTTACTATACTACTTTTCATCTGTTTCTAGTTTCAATGTTACTCCACTCATGTCCAGAAGTAATGCCTCCTGATACATATCACACACATTTTCCTTGAAGTGGGGAACCCATCCTTCTTTCCTAAATAGAGATTCTGACTTCTGTCTTCTGATATTTTAATGAAAATATGTCAGCATTTATTACTAAGTGAATGAATGATTACGTATTCCAAATGACTAAACACCACCGAAGAATAGAAGAGTGAAAATGGATGCTTTTTTAAAATATGTATCAGTGCCTGCGCTATGGATCAGTTATAGCCAGAAGGATTTATGAGTACAAATTTCACCTCGGTTCCAATTCTAACTAAATCTACATAATCTTTCTGTACAAGTACAATGTATGATATTCAGAATGGTGACTCAAGCATTTTAGTAATATGCAACATACCAAAATAGCTTCCAGTTAGCTGTAAAAATCACTGCACATATGACCCATATTAAGGACAGACATAGCAATAGTATAAGCCCCTTGTTCAAGGCTGAGATCTATTTGCATTCAGAGATGAAAATACAAACTTGATCTCTTTCTGTTGATTTAAGAGATGCATTTTCTTTGCAGCATCTGTTGACTTAGCAATCTTTCAGATATATATGCTATAGAAAACGTTAGCAGCACTTAGAAATGTTAACAACACAGTGCTTTCTTCTCAATGTCTTAGTAAATGCTTGACTGAGACCAAGACCACACACATGATGCTTTTGCTGATATACAATAAATATAATCAACCAAAGTAAAATCTACACTCATACTTATAGAAGAGTATTTTTTATGTGGGATACTAATATATAGCTGTAATGAAGAGTCTTTTTTATTTTTTGGTAGTATAGTTTGGGTTCTTGGAGCCAATGTGTCTGGAAAATCAATACCCTAGAATAAGAACTTGTGTACATATTTCTTAACTCAAATCCAACTGAAGTGATTATCAACAAACAATAAAGCTGTCTGCTCTGAAGGTAAAGTCAGTGACTCAAAATTCATATACCTAATTTATATCTCCTGAATGTTCACTTTCTATTTTCCAATCAGCATTTTCTAAAACACAGTGTCCAGAATCATTTATTGCATAGATAAATAGGATATGAATCATTTAAAGAACCATTCAACTGAAAGGAAAGAACTAATCACAAGACTGAGACAGAGGAAACAAAGCATTCCTTTTCATAAGGTGTAGGTAACATTTCCTGTAAACTTTTAGTTTAGAATATTCAGCAAATTCTATTAGTTTTATGTTTTTATCTTAGAAACTAGGATCATTGTTCATCTGTAAGGGCAATGTAACTTTTGTTTACATTTGTCTCTTTAAGAAAACTATAGAGTAAGGCATATTTCAGTCAAGTCATAGCATGAAGATTACATTCCATATTTTGCTAAAACAGAAGTATATTGTGGTCATGTATTCTTTTCCTTTGCATTATACAAAGGAATGGTATATTTATTTAAATAATAGAGATGAGAGGAATTACATTATTGCTATCTCTCAAATGGCAGTCAGTCCAGTACTCTGGCTTAGAACTCCTTCATACAATTATCTCAGGCATTCATGGTCAGGACATTAAAAAACCATAGAGAGATCATGTAAAAGAATGAGAACATACTAGTTATAGAAAAATATGATGAAGGATATGTTTCAATAACTGAAGATGATAAGTTTACAAAAGAATATAGTATAGGTATACAGCAGAACTACACGGGAAGGTGATTGTGTTGAAGGCTGAAGGATTTCATGTGTAAAAACAGTCAAACTAATGGTGCATAATTTCATCTTTTGTTAATAGTGCAACAAATAGTAATGTTAAAAAAGAATTTGATTCTTTACATGTCACCACTTCTAAATCAAAGCTCTAAAGATAACAGAATGAAAGACTTAAGGATAAGCCAGTCACTGAGAAAATTCAATTTTGATTTGCTATATTTAGTCTATTGGTGACACCTAGAAACTATAGTCAACACTATTGACTAAATTCAAGACACACAAACATTAAGATAATGCAAAGTTCTTTCAGTTCTCTGTTCACACTTATAATTTCTTTGCTGCATCTGATTAAATGGAAAAGAACACAAATTAGATTTATTATAACTTATCAAAAGTAGAGTTAGTGCCAGAAAGAAATTTATAATGTTATTAAATGTTAAATTCTTGAGTGCATGTTCTGACAAGTTTCATTAAATCTGAGGATATTGGCTTAACATGAGATAAGGCAGTTATGTTGATTTCAAACAAGTACATAAAACTGACTTTTATAAAATAAATATTTGAAACATGTTTCTTATTCATACACATAAATAATAAGGTGAAAAGGGGATAACATTGAATTTTTAAATCCAGAATAATGTAATTATTAAAAATAATAAAATAACAAACTAATTAAAATAAGAATAAATGAAAAATAGTATTTTATTAATTATTTTATTTGTTTACATTTCAAATGGTATCCCCCTTTGTGGTCTCCCCTCCACGAATGCCCCACCCCATCCCCATTCTCTTTGCCTCTAACAGGGTGCTCCCCCACCCATCCACCCACCCACTCCTGCCTTACCCCTCTAGTATCTCCTTCCTCTTGGGTATCAAGCCTCCAAAGGATCAAGAACTTCCTCTCCCACTGATGCCAGATAAGACAGTCCTGTGCTACATATATAGAGGGAGCCATGGACCCACCACTCCTTGGTTGATAGTTTAGTCCCTGGGAGCTCTGAGAGGTCTAGTTAGTTGATACTGTTGTTCTTCCTTTGGGGTTTCAATCCCCTTCAACTCCTTCACCCTTACCCTAACTCTTCCATTGGGGTACCTGTGCTCAGTCCAATGGTTGGCTGTGAGTATCTGTATCTGTCTTAGGTGCTGGGGGAGCCTCTCAGAGGACAGCCATACCTGGCTCTTGTCTGTAAGCACATCTTGGCATCAGCAATAGTGTCTGGGTTTGGTGTCTGCAGTTGGAGTGGATTGCATGGTGGGGTGGTCTCTGGATGGCCTTTCCTTCAGTCTCTGCTCTATTTTTTCCTGCATTTCCTTTTAACAGGGAAAATTCTGGGTTAAAAAGTTTTATATGGGTAGGTGACCCCATCCTTACACTGGGACATGTCTACCTACTGGAGGTGGTCTCTTTGGGGTCTATCTCCCAGCTGTTGGGTATTTCAGCTAATGTCATCTTGATTGGATCCTCTAGCATCCCTGGAGACTGGGACTTCCTAGTGGTTCACCCTGTTTTTCACCCTCCCACAGCCACTTGATTTCCTTGGCCCTCTGGAGTTCAATCCTGTTTCATCTCATACCTGATCCTGCCCCCTTTTTACATCCCACTCCCCTTTCCCACTGAGGTCCCTCTCCACCTCTGCCTTCTGTGATTATTTTATTGCCCCTTTTAAGTGGGTTTGAAGCATTCACACTTTGGTCTTCCTTCTTGATAAGTTTCACATGGCCTGTGAGTTGAACTTCAAGTTTCTGAGAAAAGAAATTGAAGAAGACATCAGAAGATGGAAAGATCTCCAGTGCTCATGGATTGATAGGATTAACGTAGTAAAAATGGCAATTTTAGCAAAAGCAATCTACAGATTCAATGTTATCCTTGTCAACATTCCAACTCAATTCTTCACATAGATAGAAAGATCCATTCTCAACTTCATCTAGAATAACAAAAACCCAGGATAGCAAAAATGGTTCTCAACAATAAAAGAATTTCAAGGGTAATCACCATCCCTGACCTCAAGCTATAATACAGAGCAATAGGGATAAAAACTGCATAATATTGGTACAGAGACAGATAGATCAATGAAAAAGAATCAAAGACCCAGAAAAAAACCCACACACCTACAGTCACTTGATTTTTGATAAAGAAGCCAAACCCATAAAATGGAAAAAAGAAAGCATTTTCTCAATTTTTTTCCATAGAAAACATTTTTTTTAATACTTTATTTACATTTCAAATGTTTTCCCCTTTCTAGATGTCCCCTTTGGAAACTCCCAATCCCATCTCCCCTCCCCCTTCCTCTATAAGGGTATTTCCCCACCCATCAACCCACTCCCATCTTCCCTCCCTGGCATTCCTCTATACTGGGGCATCTAACACTCATAGATGCAAGGGCCTCTCCTTCCACTGATGGTCAACAAGGCCCTTCTTAGTCATGTATGTGGCCAGCACTATGGGCCACTTCATATGCATTCTTTGGTTGGTGGTTCAGTCTCTGGGAGCACCGGGGGGCCTGGCCAGTTGACACTGTTGCTCCCTCCCCATGGGACTGCAAACTCCCTCAGTTCCTTCAGTCCCTTTTCCAACT
Organism: Uromys caudimaculatus; assembly: GCA_028551405.1. Taxonomy (NCBI): domain Eukaryota; kingdom Metazoa; phylum Chordata; class Mammalia; order Rodentia; family Muridae; genus Uromys; species Uromys caudimaculatus. Next base: position 71,123,539 of record CM052713.1, on the reverse strand, counting down.
CCTCCATCTGAGACCTCACACTCAGTCCAACAGTTGCTGTGAATTGAATCATGGATATTCTTAACGTTTGGGCTAATATTTGCTTATCAGTGAGTACATACTGTGTTTGTTCTTTTGTGATTGAGTTACCTCACTCAGGATGATATTTTCACATTCCATCCATTTGCCTGCGAATTTCATGAAGTCATTGTTTTTAATAGCTGAGTAGTACTCCATTGTGTAAATGTACCACATTTTCTGTATCCATTCCTCTGTTGAGGGACATCTGGGTTGCTTCTAGCTTCTGGCTATTATAAATATGGATGCTATGAACATAGTGGAGCATGGGTCCTTATTAGATGTTGGAGAATCTTCAGGGTATATGCCCAGGAGTGGTATAGCTGGGTCCTCAGGAAGTATTATGTCCAATTTTCTGAGGGTCCACAAAACTGATTTCCAGAGTGGTTGCAATCCCACCAGCAATGGAGGAGTGTTCCTCTTTCTTAACATCCTCGCCAGCATCTGCTGTCACCTGAGGTTTTGAACTGAGCCTTTCTGACTGGTGTGAGGTAGAATCTCAGGGTTGTTTTGATTTGCATTTCCCTGATGACTAAGGATGTTGAGCATTTCTTTAGGTATTTCTCAGCCCTGCGAATTTCCTCAGTTGAGAATTCTCAGTTTAGCTCTGTTCCCCATTTTTGATAGGGTTATTTGGTTCTCTGGAGTCTAACTTCTTGAATTCTTTGTATATATTGGATATTAGCCCTCTATTGGATGTAGGATTGGTAAAGATCTTTATCCAATCTGTTGGTTGCCGTTTTGTCCTATTGACAGTGTCCTTTGCCTTAGAGAAGCTTTGCAATTTCATGAGGTCCCATTTATCGATTCTTGATCTTAGAGCACAAGCCATTGGTGTTCTGTTCAGGAACTTTTCCCCTGTGCCCATATGTTCAATATTTTTCCCACTTTCTCTTCTACTAGATAGATTTAGTGTATCTGGTATTATGTAGAACTCCTTGACCCACTTGGACTTGAGCTTTGTATAGGGAGATAGGAATGGATCAATTTGCATTCTTCTACATGTTGACCACCAATTGAGCAAGCACCATTTTTTGAAAATGCTGTCTTGTTTCCACTGTATGGTTTTCACTCCTTTGTCAAATATCAAGTGACCGTAGGTGTGTGAGTTCATTTCTGGGTCTTCAATTCTATTCCATTGATCTACATGCCTGTCACTGTATCAATACCATGCAGTTTTTATCACTACTGCTCTGTAGTACAGCTTGAGGTCAGGGATGCTAATTTCGCCCAGAAGTTCTTTTATTGTTAAGAATAGTTTTTGCTATTCCAAATGAATTTGAGAATTGCTCTTTCTAAGTCTATGAAGAATTGAATTGGAATTTTGATGGGATTGCATTGAATCTGTAGATTGCTTTCAGCAAGATGGCCATTTTTACTATATTAATCCTGCCAATCCATGAGCATGGGAGGTCTTTCCATTTTCTGAGGTCTTATTCGATTTCTTTCTTCAGAGACTTGAAGTTCTTGTCATACACATCTTTCATTTGTTTGGTTAGAGTCACACCAAGATACTTAATATTGTTTGTGACTATTGTGAAGGGTGTCATTTGCCTAATTTCTTTCTCAGCCTGTTTATCCTTCAAATATAGGAAAGCTTACTGATTTGTTTGAGTTAATTTTATATCTGGCCACATTGCTGAAGTTGTTTATCAGCTGTAGCAGTTCTCTGGTGGAGTTTTTCTGGTCACTTAAGTATACGATCATATCATCTGCAAAGAGTGATATTTTGATTTCTTCCTTTCCAATTTGTATCCCTTTGACCTCCTTTTGTTGTTTAATTTCTCTAGTTAGAACTTCAAGTACTATGTTGAATAGATAGGGAGAGAGTGGACAGCCTTGTCCAGTCCCTGATTTTAGTGGGATTGCTTCAAGTTTCTCTCTATTTAGTTTGACGTTGGCTGCTGGTTTGCTGTGTGTTGCTTTTACTATGTTTAGGTATGGGCCTTGAATTCCTGATCTTTCCAAGACTTTTATCATGAAGGGATGTTGAATTTTGTCAAATGCTTTTTCAGCATCTAATGAAATAACCATGTGGTTTTTTTCTTTGAGTTTGTTTATGTAGTGGGTTACATTGATGGATTTCTGGGTATTGAACCGTCCCTGCATCCCTGGGATGAAGCCTACTTGATCATAATGAATGATCATTTTGATGTGTCCTTGGATTCGGTTTGCGAGCATTTTATTGAGTATTTTTGCATCGATATTCATAAGGAAATTGGTCTGAAGTTTTCTTTCTTTGTTGGTCTTTCTGAGGTTTTGGTAACTGTGGCCTCATAGAAGGAATTGGGTAGTGTTCCTTCTGTTTCTATTTTGTGGAATAGATTGAAGAGTATTGGTATTAGGTCTTCTTTGAAGGTCTGATAGAATTCTGCACTAAACCCATCTGGTCCTGGGATTTTTTTGGTAGGGAGACTTTTAATGATTGCTTCTATTTCTTTAGGGGTTATGGGACTGTTTAGATTCTTTATCTGATCTTGACTTAACTTTGGTATTTGGTATCTGTTTAGAAAATTGTCCATTTCATCCAGATTTTCCAATTTTGTTGAGTATGGGCTTTTGTAGTAGGATCTGATGATTTTTTGAATTTCCTCAGAATCTGTGGTTATAGCTCCCTTTTCATTTCTAATTTTGTTAATTTGGATACTGTCTCTGTGCCCTCTGGTAGTCTGGCTAAGGGTTTATCTATCTTGTTGATTTTCTCAAAGAACCAGTTCCTGGTTTAGTTGATTCTTTGTATAGTTCTTTCTGTTTCTACTGGGTTGATTTTAGCCCTGAGTTTGATTATTTCTTGTGTTCTACTCCTCTTGGGTGTATTAGCTTCTTTTTGTTCTAGAGCTTTCAGGTCTCTCCAGTTTCTTTTTGGAGGCACTCAGAACTATGAGTTTTCCTCTTAACACTGCTTTCATTATGTCCCATAAATTTGGGTATGTTGTACTTTCATTTTCATTAAGTTCTAGGAAGCCTTTAATTTCTTTCTTTCTTTCTTCCTTGACCAACTTATCATTGATTAGAGTGTTTTTCAGCTTCCATGTGTATGTGGTATTTCTGTTGTTTTTGCTGCCATTGAAGACCAGCTGTAATTCATAGTAATCTGATAGGAAGTATGGAATTATTTCAATCTTCTTATATCTGTTGAGTTTTGTTTTGTGACCAATTATATGGTCAATTTTGGGGAAGGTACCATGAGGTACTGAGAAGAAGGTATATTCTTTTGATTTAAAATGAAATGTTCTGTAGATATCTGTTAAATTCATTTGGTCCATAGCTTCTGTTAGTTTCACTGTGTCTCTGTTTAGTTTGTGATTCCAAGATCTGTCCATTGATGATAATGGAGTGTTGAAGTCTCCCACTATTATTGTATGAGGTACAATGTGTGCTTTGAGATTTAGTAAAGTTTCTTTTATGAATGTGGGTGCCCTTGCATTTGGAGCATAGATGTTCAGAATTGAGAGTTCTTCTCGTTAGATTTTTCCTTTGATGAGTACGAAGTGTCCTTCCTTATCTTTTTTGATGACTTTTGGTTGAAAGTTGATTTTATCTGATATTAGAATGGCTACTCCCACCTGTTTTTTGGGACCATTTGCCTGTAAAATTGTTTTTCAGCTCTTTACTCTGAGGTAGTGCTTGTCGTTAACCCTGAGGTACATTTTTTGTGTGCAGCAAAATGCTGGGTCCTGTTTATAGATCCAGTCTGTTAGTCTATGTCTTTTTATTGGGGAATTGAGTCCATTGATGTTTTGAGATATTAAGGCATAGTGATTGTTGCTTCCTGTTATTTTTGATGTTATTTTTATGTTTGTGTAGCTATCTTCTCTTGGATTTGTTGAAAGATTACTTTCTTGCTTTTTCTAGGGTGTAGTTTCCCTTCTTGTGTTGGTGTTTTCCATCTATTATCCTTTGTAGGGTTGGGTTTGTGGAAAGATATTGTGTAAATTTTGTTTTGTCATGGAATATCTTGGTTTCACCATCAATGGTAATTGAGAATTTTGCTGGGTATAGCAGCCTGGGCTGGCACTTGTGTTCTCTTAAGGTCTGTATGAGGTCTGTCCAGGATCTTCTAGCTTTCATAGTCTCTGGTGAGAAATCTGGTGTGATTCTGATAGGTCTGCCTTTATAGGTTACTTGACCTTTTTCCCTTACTGCTTTTAACATTCTTTCCTTGTTTTGTGCATTTGGTTTTTTGACTTTTATGTGACAGGAGGAATTTCATTTCTGGTCCAATCTATTTGGAGTTCTGTAGGCTTCTTTAATGTTTATGTTCATCTCTTTCTTTAAGTTAGGGAAGTTTTCTTCTATAATTTTGTTGAAGATATTTACTGGTCCTTTAAGTTGGGAATCTTCACTCTCTTCTATACCTATTATCCTTAGGTTTGTTCTTCTCATTATGTCCTGGATTTCCTGGATGTTTTGGGTTAGGAGTTTTTGCATTTTGCATTTTCTTTGACTGTTGTGTCAATGTTGTCTATGATATCTTCTGCACCTGAGATTGTCTCTTCTATCTCTTGTATTCTGTTGGTCATGCTTGCATCTATGAATCCTGATATCTTTCCTAGGGTTTCTATCTCCAGGGTTGTCTCCCTTTTGTGATTTCTTCATTGTTTCTATTTCCATTTTTAGACTGGATGGTTTTGTTCATTTTCTTTGCCTGTTTGATTGTGTTTTCCTGTATTTCCTCTTTAAGGGCTTCTAGATGTTTACCTGTGTTCTCTTGTATTTCTTTAAGGGAGTTATTTATTTCCTTCTTAAAGTCTTCTATCATCATCATGAGACGTGATTTTAAATCTGAGTCTTCTTTTTTTGGTGCGTTGGGGTATCCAGGGCTTGCTGTGGTGGGAGAACTGGGTTCTGATGATGCCAAGTTGCCTTGGTTTCTGTTCCTTATATTCTTGCCCTTGCCCTTTGCCATCTGTTTATCTCTGGTGTTAGCTGGTCTTGCTCTCTCTGACTGTGGCTTGTCTCTCCTGCAAGCCTTTTCATCAGTACTCCTTGGAGACCAGCTTTCTTTAAGAAGAATTTGTGTTTGGAGACCTGTGGTTCAGAGTCAGCTCTGGGGTGCAGACAGAAACCAGAAGGATCCTGTCCCCAGCTGTTCCTTGGTTCCTGTGTCCTGATGGCTCTGAGAGAATCTCTCTTGATTGAGGAATTTGAACAGAAGTGGTGGTCTTCCTGTGCTCAAATGTGTGTCAGCACTCCTGGGAGACCAGCTCTCTCCTGGCACTGAATATGGAGCCCTGTGTCATGGGATCAGTTGCCAGGTCTCCAAAGGAAATCAGAAGACCACTCATCAGTCCGTGTCCTGAGGGTTCTGGGTGGCACTGTCTGAGCATAGGTGCTGGCCTTACCCCTGATCATAGGCTTGTCTGCATTCCTGAGTGGGTAGCTTTTTCCCTGTGCTATTTGGGTATGGAGCCACATGGCACAGACCATAGCCCTAAACAAGAAGGCTCCAGTCCCAGTCGGTTCCTCTGTCACAGTGTCCTGCACATTCTGGGCAGGTCTCGCTGAACAATGGCGCCTATCTTATCTCCACTCATGAGCTTGTCCACACTCCCTGGATGCTAGCCTTCTCCCTGCGCTATTTGGTTATGGAGCTCTGTGGCACATACTGGGGTCCCCAGCCAAAAGAAAGCATTTTCAACAAATGGTGCTGGTCTAACTGGTGGTCTGCATGTAGAAGAATGCAAATTGAATCATTTTTATTACTTTGTACCAAGCTCAAGTCCAAGTGGATCAAGGACTTCCACATAAAACCAGATATGCTGAATCTAATAGAAGAGAAAGTGGAAAATTTCCTGAACAGAACAGCAATGGCTCAGGCTTTAAGATCAACAATTGACAAATGGGATCTCATGAAACTGAAAAGCTTCTGTAAGGCAAAGGACACTGTAAATAGGACAAACTGCACCCCACAGATTGGGAAAAGATCCTAACTAACCCTACATCTGATAGAGGGCTAATATCCAAAATATACAAGAGAACTCAAGAAGTTAGACTAAAGAAAATCAAATAACCCAATTAAAGAATGAGGTACAGAGCTAAACAAAGAATTCTCAACTGAGAGTTCTTGAGGGCTGAAAGGCACCTAAAGAAAAGTTAAACATCCTTAGTCATCCAGCAAATGCCAATCAAAATGACCCTGAGACTCCACCTTATACCAATTGGAAGAGCTAACATCAAAAACTCAGGCAACAGCAGACGCTGGCAAGGATGTGGAGAAAGAACACTCCTCCATTGCTGGTGGGCATACAACCAAGTTGAAAATCAATCTGGTGGTTCCTCAGAAAACTGGAAATAGTTCTACCTGAAGACCCAGCTATACCACTTCTGTGCATATACCCAAAAGATGCTCCAGCATATAACAGGGACACATGCACCAGTATGTTCATAGCAACCTTATTTATAATAGCCAAAAGCTGGAAACAACCCAGATGTCCCTCAACAAAAGAATGGAAACAGCAAATGTAGTACATTTGCACAATGGAACACTACTTAGCTATTAAAAACGATGACTTCCTGAACTTTGAGGGCAAATGCATGGAACTAGAAAATATCATCCTAAGTGAGGCAACCCTGACTCAAAAGGACATACATGGTATGTACTCAATTATAAGTAGATATCTCAGGAACATAGTATTAATTTATTTGTTTTCTTCTAGCTCTACATATTTTCTTAAGACTTCTAGATGCATAACTAAGGCATAAGACCCAAATCCTTCCAGAGAGTAGGTTGCTAATAATGGTCCCATTTAATGAACATGTAATCGAAAGCTAAATAGGCTCAAATGGCTTAAATATATGCAAATGTCACTCTTAGATTATCTTTAATAATAAAATATAGATGTGCCTATCTAGAGACATATTAAAATTCTTAGAAGAGTATTGGTCTCAAATAAATAAAATAAGAAGTGAGCAAGCAAACATTGTATATATAGAGGTAAGTTACCCTGACTAAGTGGTCATAATACAGATCACAAAAGGCTAAAACAAGCTTCACATTGAAAGGAGTGATAATCATAGAATTACTGTTTAATTCAGTAAAATGAAGAGTAGTTTTCTTTTCTATACCTATATCTTGTGTGTTCTTTATCTCATTTCTAGTCTGACCCACTCCCCCTTTCATTGATAACAATCTAGTGCTAGGTATAGATACTTTTCATAGAGTGGGTCATCAATCCATTAAAAGTGAATAAAAGTTAGTGACTGGTTATTACCATAAAGTTTATCCCATTATTACATAGATATATCTTTTAAGACAGTTTATTGTTGTAGGTCTTAAGATTTGTAAATTGGTGATAATTTTCTCCTCTAGTAATATGAAAATTATCTTCTAGCATCATGATAGTTAGGATGATGGTTCTGGTTGTACACAACTTGATTTCTTTAAGTGTGATGGCATTTAAGTTGTCTCTTCAGCAATGGAGCCTTACCATCAGACTGGGAAGGTAACCAGCAGCCTTGGAAATTGTCTGTGATATTTGGGAGGAAAAACAGCATTCTCAAAAATGGGAAAATATTTGTCATTTATGCATCTCATGGAAGATTAATTTATAGAAATGTACTATGAATTAAAAGAAATAAGCATCAAGAAAACTAATAACCTAATTAAAAACTGGGGTTTAGAGTGAAGTATATAGTTTACAAATGTTGTTATAAATATGAAGAAATGGGAGAGTGGGTTGGAGGGTGGGATTAGGAAGAGAAGAGGGAAGGGGAATGCAATAGGGATGTAAAGTGAATAAATAAATAAGTAAATAAATAAATGGAAAATGGCTGAGAAACAATATTAAAATATTCAAAAATCTTAAGTCACTGGGGAATTTCAAATTAAAACTAATTTGATATTTCATTTTATTCCATTCATAATGGTCAAGATCAATGACATACATAACATAACAGCAGATGTTGATGAGGATGCAGGGAAGCAGGAAAACTTACTCATTGTGGGTATGAATGCTAACTGGTACAGTCCTTGTGGAAATCAGTTTGGAAGTTCCTGGAAAAGCTGGAAATCAGAAGACTCAGCTATACTATTCTTGGGACTATTCCTAAAGACTCTACATCTCAAACAAAGATACTTTCTTCACCATGCTCATTGCTGCTATATTTTTAATAACCAGATGTTAGAAATAGCCTAGGTGTTCATTAACTGATGAATGCAAAATTAAAATGTGGTATATATGCACATTGGAAAATTATTCAGCTGTTCCGAAAAAAAAGTGAAGGTTGCAGATATATGGATGGAAGTCTCATGTGTGGATTTAGATTTTAAGCTTTATATGTGTCATTTTCAATCAGAAAAATCACAGATATTGAGCTAGTAAGTGGCTATGGAGGAGATCGTCCAAGCAAGGAACAAAGAGCAGAATCATATAAAGAGATAAACGGGAAACTCCAATAAGATTCTAGCTGGGAAAGGAGATGGAAGGGTAATGTTTAAACCAACTCTAACAGCAGTTTTAAAAGTTATAATGAAACTTACTACTAGAGAAGCTTCCTGAAATATACAGATTAAGAAAGGAATTTGAGTGGAGTCATTCTTGACAATTTTAGGATATTCATTTCATTATACTAATGCATGCTCAAATATTGAAATTCATCTTTGGTTTTCATTAATCTTTGACAGCATTGACAGGTTGCTGGAATCTATTTCATTTACATGGCACCTAACTTATGTAGTACCTAGCAGACTTCTGTACTTTTTCATTTCTGTTTGGATCCTGTGTTATTTAAACGGGTCCTTATGTGCAGCTTCCACTACAAGGATGTTTGCAGTCAGCTACTACACTCTTTATTTTTAGTTATTCTGCACATATTTGGCATTTTTCTATCATGTACTACTTTAGTCACTCACTTCATCTGTTTACATCACTATGAGCTGAAAATGCAATTTCATATTTTATTTGCATTATATTCAAATAGTTCTTTGTTCTGTCTCTTAGAACTGTCAGCTTTGAGAACTGCATACATTATTTTATCTTCTCTCTTAAAAAGCTTTTTTTCTTCATGGAGATTACCAGTCTGCTCAGTAATTATGAATATTACTTTCCTTTGTTATCATATAATAATGTAGTATTTTCTTCAAATTGCTTAATAACTTAACCAATATTTTTGCATCATTTCTGATTTCATTAATATTGATTTATGCAATATTTCTTCAGACCTAAATTCAGAGCCAACCATAATTTATGGATAATCTTGATTCTGATTTTTATTTATAAAACGTTAATATTTCTGTACATTGATAATTGATGATATCCTGATTTATGCTTTGCTATATCATTTTTAGGTTTGCTTCAATAATATTGAACTGAAACATCATGATTATCTATCACATCACGTCTAGAATCTTAGTTATTTTAACGAGATCTTAACTAGACTCAAAATTTAGTAACAAATGCAAATGTTTTTAGATAAGAATAAAGTCCTTTGGGTCAAACTTTTCAGGCATGATTTATGATAGGATATGAGAGAGGTTGAACACAAAATCAAATCTGCTACTGAGCTTATTGTGCCTTTGATTATGAATACTGCTCTGCTTTATAAAATACTTCAAAATTTGCTACTTTTGTCTAATTTCAGAATTTCAGTTGGTCAAACACTACAAGTGCAAAAAGTTAATGATATATTTTAAGGAATTTGATTTTGATCAAAGACTTAGAGGTTGAATAAAGGATATGTTAATCTGTTGCCAACCCTATAGCATAAGAAGAAATTAATCCTCTTTAACCTTTCCATAATAGCCTTTGCCCAATTTTCAGTTTGTTATTAAGCACAGTAGCTACCTATCATTGCAAATGTGTCATTGCTGGTTATACCTATAATGTTTTTGAGTCCACCTCAAGACATTAAAAAGTTTTACTGTTTTTGTTACAAAATGTATTTGACAAATTCTAAAGCAGTTAGAGAAGCAAGGTTATATTGCTGGTCATTTTCATGAATGCCTTTATAATTGGTTCCCTGCCAGATACCAATGCAGAAAATAAAACCCAGCTTCCAGATCTGGGGGTTGAGTGCTACGTGACACTTAATTTCAATGTCATTCCTATGCACCATGACAATAAGCACACCGAATGGAAACTCATTTTGTTTCAAGTAATAATTTAGGATGTTCCTAAACAATGGGACTTATAATACAAGGGTAAAAGTCTCAATAAAAATACTTTCAAGACTGTATTTTAAAAGATACTACTTAAAAATATAATATCTAAGAAGTTCCTAAACCCACAGGATTGTTTCTTTAAAAATGAAGCATAATGAATAAGCCAAAGAATAGAAATGAAAATAAAATCAAGAAACAAGTACATGCATTATTTGACAAATTTACTAGAATCTAAACATATTTTCCTGATAATATCTCACAATATTTTATATACAGCACCCAGTGGTTCAAGAGGAATTCAAAGAACTTCCATATTTTTTATATTGTATAATGCTTTAACTATAGCTGGGATTTTAATATACTAATAGTAAATATGCTATATGAACTAAAGGGAACTTTGTTATTTCTTTAATGTTACATATCTAACAGTTATGAAAATGTATTATACATTTTAAAATTCTTACTATCATTGGAAGGGAATATCTAATTGCCATGAACTATTAGGAGTTGTATAGTGGTATGATGCAGTTGTGTAGATAAAATAATTAAGCAATAAAAGAATTAGGAGCTATATTTGATTCCATAGTCCTGGAACAAACTCTGTGTGAGCAGAGAAAGGCAGCTAGATGAGATTACAGTGGAAACACTCTCTGTTCTTTAGGGAATATTAGATTAAATGTGAGCCTATGGGCTGGGAATATAGCTTAATAGGTAAAGTGGCTGCTACATAAGCATGCTTATTTGAGTTCAGTCCCCCAAACCCATAGTTAAAAAGCTTAGTGCAATAGTTCAGATTTGTAATTCCAGCACTGGGGGCAGGGATAGTTTGCTGGCAAGCCTAGTGGAACTGCCATGCCCCGGTACAGTGAGAGACCCTGATTTTAAAAACAATGTGCCCATTGCCCAACAAATGTCAGATGAAGTTAATGTTGGCCCCTACACACACGTTTCTGCATTCATATAAGAGAACATGCACACACACAACACATAAACAAATAGTGAATCTGTATTTCATCACCACTTCCCTGTGTTTGAAAACTGTTTGGATCACTGTTGCAACAGATTGTTTTATATAAGAAAATTGATAAGTTATATATACCTTTTTGTTCTCTTCCTTACACATGCTTATCTAGGGATGAAAAAGTTGTAGTAGCCAAGACATGCTGGCTAGTAAGACTTGGAAGATTCTAGAGAGTTATTACCTGTGTCTCAAAATTCTAATATGGAGTCGGCACATCTAGGCAATCAAGAGAAGACAAACTGGGGAAAAGATATAAATCCTCTCATCTCCTTTCTTTCCAAAAGACAAAGACACTAGAACCATGTGGAGGAATGTTAGGAATTTAGAACTGTGGGTGAGCATGGACTGTCTGTCTGTCTGCCTGTCTGTCCTAGATTCCCCTGTTTAAGAGATACTTACATAGAACCTTTTCAGTCATACAGAAAGGTCACAGTTCTGGTCCTAGATTTATAGATAGGTGTGATGATTAAATTCTATTAACAGTCTGACTAAGGTACCTAGAAACTTAGTACTATGTTATGTCTTGAGATATCTGAAAGAATAATTCGGGAATAAATTAGTATCTAAACCAGTGAATTAAGTAAAGATATACATTTCTATAATATGTAGACAACATGCAACTGACTGTGGAGCTAGGCAGAACACAGAAGCCATAAAAAGAAAATTTTGCTCACATTCTTACTCTCTTTTAAGGCTGGGTCAGACTTTCTGCTGTTAGATACCTGAAGTCTAAATTCTTCAAGTTTTTCACTTTGCACAGGAGTACCTCTGTCCATTTACTTCCTTGAATTTCTCTCAGGCTTGACAGTGAGTGATATTATTGGTTTCCTTGTTTTTTAGACTTTAGACTTAAGCAAAGAAGTTTTTTAGCAGTTCTCCTTGTTTTGCAATATGCAAAAAGCCTATCATGGTTCTGCTCAGCCCCCACTCATGTGATCCATATCCCTTAAGTATATCCCCTCTAGGGGCCTTCTCCTTCTAAGGGGAATGGCAGAGGACTTATGTGAGGAAGTACTTGGGAGGAGAGAAAGGGCTGATATTGGGTTATAAAGTGAATAAATAAATAAATTTGATTAAAAAGTCCTTTCTGATATAAATCTACTTCTGTCTTCACCTATACGTCCATATCTCTATCCACTCTACCCATGCATCTATGTATCCACCTTTCATCCATCTGTCTGTCTGTCTGTCTGTCTATCATCATCATCATCATCTATCAATTTTCTATATAAGATTTATGATCTATTAGTCTAATCTCTTCAGTGAACCTTTATTAACAAAGTACATATTTACCACTCAGAACTCTGGCTACTTAGAAGTCTATTGTTGGGTATTGTTGGGTATAGATATCCATCACCATCTTTAAGCAATTTTATTTTTAAGACAAATGGTATTGTGATATGTTGTACAATATGTCTGATTCTTGCTCTATTTATATTTGAATATAAATTTCAAAGTCGAGTTGACTGACAGAGATTGATTCCATTTATCATTTGTCTACTCTGATCTCTATCATTGCCAGATTTTCCCAGAAGTATTGTAGACTTTGCAACCAAATTTACTGTCTGTCTTTGGTTCTGTCTTTGTCTCTGACTGTCTCTGTCTCTCTGTCTCTGTCTCTGTCTCTCTCTCTCTCTCTCTCTCTGTTTTAGGGTTTGAGGAAGAAAGGTTTTATTCAGCTTACACTTGCACATTACTGTTCAAGTCAGTACTGGAATTCACACAGAGCAGGAACTTGGAGGCAGGAACTAATACAGAGGCTACGGTGAGGTGCTGCTTACTGGCTTGCTACCCCTGGCTTGTTCAGCTTGCTTTCTTATAGAACCCAGGACTACCAGCCCAGGGATGGCACCACCCACAATGGGCCCTCCCACCCTTGAGAGAAAATGCCTTACAGCTGGATCTCATAGAGGTATTTCTTCAGGTAAGGCTCCTTTCCCTGTGATAACTCGAGCGTGTGTCAAGTTGACACATAAAACCAGCCAGTTCTCTCCCTCCCTCTCTCTCTCTCTCTCTCTCTCTCTCTCTCTCTCTCTCTCTCTCTCTCTCTCTTTCTTTCTGTAAGTGTGTGCACGTTTGTCTATCTCTGTTGAACGTGTGTCTAGATGTCAGAAGTCAGCTTTGAATGTCCGTCTTCAGGAATGACATCTACTGTATTTTGAGAGAATTTCTCTCATTGGCCAAAAACTTGCTCTACAGTTAGGCTGCTAACAAAGCAAGCCAGGAATCTACTTGTTTCACATTTCCAGAACTAGGATTACAGGTGGGCAACACCACACAGCATTTTTATGAAGGTTCTGAGACATGAACTCAGCCCTCATATTTGAAATGTAAACACTTTACTCAGAGCAACCTTCCCAGGAATTAAGATGGATTTTGACTTGTTTAGTAGTAAAGTATGGGAGGAAATATGAGTGGGTCAGAGAAGATGTGTTTCTAGTCTTGTGGATTTCTGCCATCCACCATGAGCACAGCAGACACATGTTTGCTTCTGGGTCCTATTTTCCTTGGAACAAGTCTGATTGTTCTGTAGATGGATGGCTCCAGTTGACCCAGCAAACCCACAAAAAAGAAATGTTTTGTTGTTTTGAGTCAATAAGAATACACAATATTCATGTTGTAATTAAACTCCTACTAAGGGCCTGGAACTTCGCCGGCAATGCCAAGGTGTTGCTGGGGGACCAAATATGTACCAACAGGGAAGTTTCAGTTACTGTCCTTGCCAAAAAGCAAAGATGAGGAACAGACCTCTCCCATCTCATCACCAGTGGGCTCAAACTAACTAGGATAATGTGTCCTTTCCTTGCCAGGCTAAAGACTTTTGAACCACCAGGATTAAGTCAGGACTGGGGGAGTAGAGGGACAGGCCGACACAAGGACATGAGCCAGGCTGATTTCATCTAAGGAAAAGGACAGAGGTCCACAATGGGTTCATGTAATGAGTTCACAACAGGCAGGCACAATGCAAAAGTTAAATGAAGCCATAGAAATAAAGAAAATATATTACTCTGTTATAATTAAAGAAAACCAAGGTTAGTTCCCATGACCATCAACTTCTGGTTGTTGTCATTAGTGAGGTCCTATGGTAAGTATCTGTCACTGATTATAAGGCTATCCATTTTCCCCCTGCTATATAAATACAATGCCATTCAAAAAGAGTGGGCATATATTTACCTTGTCTTGGAGAACTCAGATCTACCTAAAGGAAGTCCAAGAGAATTATTACTGTTGATCCGCTCAAGGTCTTTATTTAATACAGGTAATGATAGCATTAGGAATAAACTACATTGACCAATTCATTTATGGGATCTCATGGAATGAGGCCTGTTTGTCAAAGTGCTTACATACATTTCACTAAGTACTTGGAAAAGCAGAAAAAAAATATGTATATATATCATTTATCCTTTCTTTTTCTCTAAGATATGGAGTGACTGCTATTAATCTTATCTTGAATTTGCAACATGTATTTTCCTTCATCTCTTTCCTTTTATCTTAAGGGGATAAAATATAAAATCTTCCCCAGATGAATCATGTCAAACTTTCTGAGCATCCAAGAGCAATATAAATAATAGTCAACTTATCCCAGGAGGCAGAGAAGTTTATTAAGAAAATTAAGAACACTCACATCAAACAATTTCAACACCCACCATATGCTATATTGGCATAGCTTAACCAACTTATCATTCCATCAGCAATATAATCTAAAATAGTAAACACTCATAATTTTCATTTTAAAATTTCACAAGCTAAGTAGAAATCAGAACAGACAGTGCTTGTTAGAACATGATTGAGAAAGTCTGTTTCCATTCACTTTAGATGCTTCACTGTGAACAAGAATGCTTTGCTTATGATATTCATTTACCATATCTCTCTGTCTGGATATGGGCATGGCTGACTGCATGTTTAATGCAGTAGATTCAGGTGGCTCCAGCCACTTCCAGAAAGAGCTCTGGCCACACTCCTGCCTGTAAAGATAAGAAAGCATAAATACTCATACTCTGCACTTGAATGCAGCCATTGATTTGTGAAATCAATATCTGCATTAACAAACACACACACACACACAGACACAGACACACACACAAACACACACAATTTACCTCTTTCACTTTGAAGATGAAACCACCTAAATCCACTCTTTCTTTGTTGAAATCTAAGATTCATATAAATGAAAGGAGAAAAGTTAAGAGTTCTGAGATGCAGAGATTCTTTTCATTATTGTTATTATTATTATTATTATTATAATTATTATTATTTAATCTTTTCTTTATCCCCCTCCCAGTCTACCCTCTGACTGTTCCTCATCTAATACCTTCTTCCCCATCTCCAAGAGATTGTCTCCACCCCACCCACCCTCACCCCACCAAATCTCCCTTCTTCTTGTGGCCTCAAGTCTCTACAGGGTTAGCTGCATCTTCTCTCACTGGGGCCAGACCAGGCAGTCCTCTGCTGTGTATGTGTTGGGGGCCTCATATCAACTGGTGTATGCTGCCTGGTTGGTGGCTCAGTGTCTGAGTGATCTCAGGGGTCCAGGTTAGTTGAGACTGCTGGTCTTCCTAAAGGTTTGCCTTCCTCCTCAGCTTCTTCCAGCCTTTACCTAATTCAACCCGAGGGGTCCCCGGGCTTCTGTCCATTGGTTGGGTGTAAGTATCTGCATCTGACTCTTTCAACTGCTTATTGGGACTCTTGGAGGGTACCCATGCTAGGCTCCTGTCTTTAAGCACACCATAGCATCTGTAATAGTGTCAGACATTCTTGTTCATAGTATATAGGTAAAGACAACCAAAATAGAAATGTTAGTCACTAAGGTTCTAAATATGGTTTCAATATACTAAATCTTTAGAAGGAAATACAATTTTGTTCTAGAAAACTTTCTACCGTGTTAACTAAGTTGCCCCAAAATATCTTGCCAAATATGGAGTGATTTCAATTATTTTCCTTTCAATTTTCTGTCAAAAATGTTCAGATGCTTGGGAAATCTAGGGAATATTTATTTTCGGATGCATCATATGGTATCTAAAAATAGGACAGCAAATCCAGTTACATAAGATTGTTGCAGATCCTAAGAGTCAGCAGATAGTATATCCCTACTTTTCAGTTTGGTTGCATCAAATTCTTTAAATTTGATGAACCTTTTAAAAATATTCTTTTTATTTTTTGATATTGTAATTATGTCAGTTTCCTTCCTATTCTCCCCTCCAAACACACCTATATAAGGTTTTTTTTGTTTTTATTTTTAGCTCTTTTTCACATTCATGGTCTCTTTATGCATTCATCATTGTTACATACACTTATGTTCCTAAATACAGCCCGCTCAGTCTGTATAACATTACTTCTATGTATATTTTTAGGGATGACCACTTGAGATTGGATAAAAAATGGAAACAAATGCCTTTGGGAATATTCTACCAAGCAATGATGTCCATGAATCATAACAATGGCAAGTGTGTCTCACCTTACAGGAGCAGTAGTGGTACATTAAACTTGGAAGTAACCAACAATTCTCTAAGTAGCCTTAAGATCTGCTTAACAGTAGTGAAATCTTGCATAGTACTGGGCACTTTGCCAACAAACATGATGAACGAAGTCATGGATCTTGAAGGAGAACCTATAACTATCGCTTTACTAAAACAACATAATCTCTCTAGACTGCTTTTCACAATTATCAACCTTGTTATGAGGTATCTTAGGTATAATCTGAATTCAATTTGAATTTAGAATGCTAGGAATGCACATATAAGTATAATTATTAAAATTAAAATAAATGTCATGATATCTATAATCTGTTATACAAATCTCTCCTTTGCTATTCTCTTTGTATTTTAATTTCTAGAAGTGTTTAAAAATATTCGGCTAAACTGTCCTTTCACATCATATTAACGACGTTTTTATGTTCAGATATTATGTTTCTATGTGATATCTGGCAGAGGCATTCAAGAGTGTCTCTGAGACACTCGACTGCTAAATGACGGTCAGGTGGAATTAAACTTGAACTTTTACTCTCTTCCCTGGATACAGCAATCACCACAGGAAATGCCCAGACACAGCAGTGCTGCATCCATTGATGAGGGATAAAAATCTAAAAGTGGAAGTAATTTGGGAAGTAATTGGAATGTTACCTGAAGAGGAATACTTATCTTTTCTTGGTTATATCCTAATGGATCTATAAAGACAATTACTCAAAAATCTGTCCAATCAAATTTCCTGACTTCAGTACTAAACTTAGGCTTCTCCCCAAACACAACAGAAGGCAAGGACATCTTTCATCACCTTGTCCACTTTACAAGTTCTACCAGCCAGCTAGATTAACTAAGATCAAAGCAATGGGTGTCTAGTATTTTTAGTTGATGAAGATATCTTTGGATACAGCTTAAATAGACTTTCCATGAGTTAGTAAAATGCTATTCTTGTCACATAATTCCTTAGAAAATAAAATACATTTAAAATAGTTATTGATGGAATAAGGAAAGAATCTCCTTCTTCTTCTGTGCACTCTACCTCAATGGTGCTTTAATTAAGGATATAGACAGTTGGTAAGCTCTATTCTGGAGAAAATGGAATGAAGATATTATATTTTCAAACAAATTATTATTAATTTAAAATGTCTTAGCTATTTATCTCAACCCACTACAGGTATTTATAGAAACAAAAATATTTAGTAAATGCAAATTTAATACTAAAAGATGTCTGGACTTTTGGTTGACTATTCATAGTGACAAGTTTTAAAACTGGCATGAAAGGGGACAATAGCTACTCATCAAATTTCCAAGCTATTCAGTCTTTATGACTATTCTAAAGAGAAGTTTCAGACTGCAAAAACAACTACAAGTAACCTGCAAGATTTCATATATATATATATATATATATACATATATATATATATATATATATGTGTGTGTGTGTGTGTGTGTGTGTGTGTGTGTGTGTGTGTGTGTGTGTATTGCCTTAAGTTCATTGTTATACGTTCATAAATTCCATGTGTTATAAACAGAAATACTGTTGTTACCACTTAGGTCAAACAAAGATATTCCAAAAAAGTATAAAGACACAGAAGTGGGTTTTGTACATATTTGTCAAAAAGAAAACAGTGTATACATGTATTGACTACACCAACCTTGGAAGATGTATGAGTGTATGCATGTAAACACACACACACACACACACACACACACACACACACACACTTTTATACATATGATAGTGGTTTGTTGAGTT
The DNA here is from genome assembly GCA_028551405.1 of Uromys caudimaculatus. NCBI lineage: Eukaryota > Metazoa > Chordata > Mammalia > Rodentia > Muridae > Uromys > Uromys caudimaculatus. The sequence goes on along the minus strand of CM052713.1, from coordinate 71,105,144 downwards.
TCTATTTGCAAAAGATATAAATTAAACATCTAATTGTTCTTAAAATTGTGTATGAAATGTCATTTATATTCTTACATTACAAGTAATTAGGACACATAGAAAGTTAAGAATCCTGTGCAATACTTATTTCAGAATGTTTTGTTAATATTTCTAAATTTATATTATTTTTTGTTTCATGTTCTAGTATCAACTTAATTTTGTATGGGCACATAATAAACAACAAATAAATTATTGATATGAGGTATATAAATTGATCTGGAAGTCATGAATCCAAGAATATTGCTTTGGTATATGTTCTTCTCTTTAACTATAGTATAGGGATGCTATCAATTTAATGTTATGAAAACAAACTCAGTGTCTATTGAGAGATGAATAAAGAAAAATAATCTACATACACAATGATATATTATTCAGAGTCTAAAAGGAATTTGTGTGATATGTGCCAATGTCAGTAAACATGGGATATGTGATCCTAAGCAAGACAAGACATTATTCCAAATACATATTCCGTATACCTTTAATAGTCAAAATTTTGGAGATAAAGGAAAATCTAGCTTTGTAGTTTGTTGGAAAGGAAAGCCAATGTGAAGTGACTATTCACTGTCTGTAAAGGATCATCTATGCAAGGTGAAAAGAGCTTTCCACTTCCTGTGTATGCAGCACTGTGCACACAGTCAGCCAAAACTAAGCAGAGAATAGGATGTGCCAGACGGTGAACAGGACAAACGTTCTTACAGTATTTAAAAAGAGAGGCAAGAAGAACAATCATGACTATTAAAGACATAAGCTATTCAGAGAAACACTGTTTTCATATTGAAGATATTACTGCGGAGGGGCATCTAAATCATCCTTTCTCTTACTTTTAAAGATAATTTAATGATTTTCTTCCAACTCTATGTCTTTGTTATGCTTCCAAAGTTTACTTCAATTTAAGAAATTTTAGATTAAAAGCTTATTAAAATTTCAGAAATTATAGTTGGTAAATATTCAAAATTTAAGATGTACTACTTAATGATATTAAAAGAGTTTTTTGAAGTATTTGTATTCAACACCATAATAATCTATTGATGCTGTGTGTTATTCTACCAATTCTTAAATCTTGCTAATCAAGTTCATTGTGGTTGCTCTGGTTCATGCCATAGCAGCATGAAATATTTATTTCGGATACATTCTTGAGATTATGTAATTTTCAGTGGAATAAAACAAAAATAAAGATTGTATAATATTATCAAGAGGTTGTAGGCAAAAAGATTATCTTTTCAATCAAGGTGATGAATACCTTTCACATTCTCCAATTATACTAAGGCACTGGAGGCCCTGTGTGTCCAAACTAGCCCTGGAAACAAACAAGGACCTCATACCAGAAAGCTGCATTGTCATAGAAAATATTCCATAATTGACGTGTAAATATCTAAGCTGAGGGTAGGTATAAATTTCCTTATCTTTTATTATACTATTATTCCAAGCATTCAAATTCATAACCTAGTTGCAAAATAACTATAGATAGTATGCATCATTAAAATAGCCAGAATTTTAATATTGTCATATATTTAGGAAGAAACTTTCTTACTAGTAAAACATACAGCAATCTATATGGGCTGATAAAAAAAATCTCATTCAATTAAGGTTGGACCTATATTTCAGTGTTGGGGATGGAGATAAAGAAGATATACACATACAAGCAGAAGTTTCATATCGGTATAACATTCTGTATGAGACAGTGAAGTGTGGGGTCAGTCATTCCTGGTTTTGGAGTTCTGGATGGATTACCACAAAAACATGAATGACTTCTGTCCTTGTCACTGTGTTTTCTGTTTCCATTTCTCTTTTTCTCTGTTTCTCCCTAATTTCCTTCCTCCTTCTATTGTTTCATGTCTTCCTTCTTATATGAATAAATGAACAGTAAACCTATTAGGTAACCTGAGTGAGAAAGATCTAGTCTATCAGAAGCTGAGCAACTGAAAGAGGGAGCTAGCACCAATGGCAGAAGCTGGTGGAAGGAATCAGGAATGCAGAGTAACATTCTGTCTGTCAGAATCAGGAGCTACAGTAGACATAATGCAGCAATGCCAGGAAAGGGCATGAAGCCATTACAAATAGTAGCAGCATCCATAGTTATTACTACCACAGAAGTGAGGGTTTGATATAGAAAGGGAAAAGAGGAGAATATCCAATACATACAAAGAACTCAAGAAGTTAGAACCCAGAAAACCAAATAACCCTATTAAAAATTAGGGTTCAGAGCTAAACAAAGAAGTTTCAACTGAGGAATACCAAATGGCTGAGAAGCACCTAAAGAAATGTTCAACATCCTTA
>CM052713.1:71051592-71102328 GCA_028551405.1 Uromys caudimaculatus | reverse complement strand
GAAATTGGCATATATTTAAACATTGATGCAGATAAACCTCACTGGGACAGAACTTATGAGTGTACAAAAAGACAAAAAGAGAAACAGTGAAGGAACCTGAGACCTGGAGAAGGTTTTATCAATATAGGCATAGAGATAAAACACAGGATGGGTGCAGGTGTATGGAGGTCATATTGGGAAACACACTTCACTAATGGTTCTGCTTTAGTTCACATGACTGAAAATAACCCAGGGCTATTTCCTAAGTTGTAAGTTTTAAAAATGGGTAAAGATAACATAGTATTTATGTTCATCTTTCTGCTAGAATCCATCAAATTGTTTCTGTCAAGTTTTAATAGCGTCAATGGCAGAAAGCATTGTTTTACATGCTGTTTCCTTTTCTGAGAATGATTACACTTTGATTTTACCAAGAAAAATACTGCGTATGAAGTTTCTCTATGTAGACAATACTGAACAGATAGAGTTTTGTCAAATTCTTCTCTGATTATACTACTTGATGTAAGTGGAAGTCATCTGCTATTTTCAAAGGGGATAAGCTAAGATCCTTGAGCAAACAAAACATGTTTCATTGTTCATCTTATCAGGGTTCTTATCCAGCTCGTAAAAGTTCAAACATCAGAATTCTTTCTCTCAAATGCTTATTCTGTGGACTTATAGGAAGTTTGTTCATAGCTTATTAAGTGCTTTGGAGCAGACCTTAAAAAAACCTTTATCCTTTCCAGATGACATCATAATCAAGGCCCTATTTTGAAATAATGATAATATTTGTTGATTCATTTTGTCACACAAGTAAAGAATTTAAGTTTTGTCTTAGAAGTCCCATTGATGTAAAGAGATAATATGACCATGGCAACTCTTTTAAAGGACAACATTAATTGGAGATGGCTCACAGTTTCAGAGGTTTATACCATTATCATCATGGTCAGAAAGGTGGCAGCATGCAGGCAGATGGTGCTGGAGAAGAACCTGAGAGTTCTACATCTTGATCTGCAGGTAGCAGAAGGGGACTATCTGCCATGCTGGGCATACCTTGAGCATAGGAAACCTCAATCCTTGTCCTCACAGAGACACACTTCCTTCAGCAAGACCAAACCTCCTAATAGTGCCACTCCCTATGAGTCAAGCATTTAAACACTCAAGTCTATGGGAGCCATGTCTAGTTGAACCAACACAAGTATCTCAGGAAACAATGAAAAAAAAAGACTCACATTAATATTATTAGGTCAAATTAAAGCACAAAAGACATAGTGTCATTAGGAACCACAGGTCCTGGTTTTGATTGGGATAGAATGTCAGTTGACATATTCATTTTGAAAACATAAAAGAAATGGTGAACACCTTGTTGACCATCGGTTTGAGGATTTGATATGAGGCCATGTCATTAGTACCACCTCTTAAGTGAATAGAAATGTAGTATCTTCCCTTAACAAATCCCGAGGTTCTATAGGACAAGACCTCTGTGTTTTCATTTTCATATTACTTCTGAGCAGTGCTTCAGGAAAGCACCTCCCCATCTTCTGTCCTGGTATGTTGTTGACAAGGTGGCCACCAGGGGGAAACCTTGGACCATAAAAGTACATGAGTCCTTATTAAAATCACAGCACAATTTATTACAAATTAAATATCTAACACATCATTTCAAACGTTGTACAAACATTTGAGATATTATTTGAACAGAGTTTACATTCTGTAGGAAAAATACATTTTCTTGATTTCACATTAATCATATATTAATACAAATGAACGGGTATCTGCACATGTGTGCATCTGTTAGTATGAATGTGTGTAGCTATGTGTGGGTGCATTCAGTTATGTAGGCATGTACATGTGTCTCCGAGCTTTAGGGGGCTAGGTGAAAACATTAGGTATCTTCTACATGACTCTCTACTGCATATTTTAGACAGGGTCACTCACTGAACCTGAGGTTTGTCAATTCAGCTTGATAGATGGCTAGGAAGCCACAACAAGCCCCAGCACAAGTTCTGAGCTTGCAGGGAGGTTCTATGCATTAAATTAATGTTTTATTTTATACTCAGATGTTATATATTGGAGAAAGATGGTCTATGCTTACACTAAAAGATTAATTTCAACCAAATTTCTCCACTAATTCAGAGGTTCTTGCAGAAAGGTGAATCACAGGTCGGAACTTATGCCTCACACATTTTCTTGCATTAATCATCTAATTCCTTCTGTGGCTTCATGTCAAATTACACTAGGTAACAACTTCCCATAAGAAGTCATTTGGGGCATGTCTCCTCACTATGACTAAGCTTATGAAATTTCACCATATTCCCATGATCTAATACATCCGTAGTTAGTACCTTAACAACACATTAAAGGAATTCTTTTCCATGTTTCTCACAAGGTAAATGAAAAAACAATGCTTAGAATACTTCTTCAGTGCACAGAGGGATTGCTACAGAAAATGAGTCAGGTGTTGGAAACTGCAGCTGTGCTTTGAAGTGATGCTTGCATTGGTAGAGAACAGGCATAGTTACAGTACAAGTCAATTCTGATAAAAAAAATTCTAAAACCAAGATATGTTTTCCAGAGCGCAATTAAGCATAACCACCTATATAAGAATGGTTTGTTTGTAAAAAGATTTCTGTGTTTAATGGTCCCTGTTCTCAGGCACCGAAAGTGGGGTTAGCATGAGGTTAACATTTTCAAGTAGTTCCAAAATCTCAAACCAATTAGGAAGAGACAAGATGAGGTTTGACTATTTACCTTTCCCCATAAAGGTTAAGAGTGAACTTGGGCAGTGAACCACAGATCGTGTTTCTAGTGCATTGTCAACTTCCACTTCAAGGACTTTTAGGCCCTCAACTAATAATGGTCAGGATGCTATGGAGGTGTCATGGAATGCAATACATTGAGGCAGGGCAGTCATACTTAAAAAAACAAAACAAAAGCAACAGACAAATAACTAGGCATTTCTGAAAAAGTAGTAAACATGGAGTTTGCATATGAGCCCAAAAGAGTCATTCCAGGATATATGTCCAAAAACCCATAAAGCATACATCCACATAGGAATTTTATATGCATGCCTGTAGTTTCATGTATGCAAAATGAATAAAAATATTTCTAAGGAAGCTGCATTTATCTACCAATAAATAATAAAATCTTTTATGTTTATAAGATAGAATATTGTGCAGCATCAAAAGTAAATGAATAATGATTCATACTATGTCCTGGATAAGCCTTGAGAAACTTTTACTTTGAAGAATCCACTTAAATTACTTTTACTGTGTTGTTCATAGGTAGAAAATCTCCAGAACAGGGAAATCCTAAAAATGTGTATGGATTAAGGTTGCCTCTGGCTTGAAAGAAGGAATGGGGGAAGGGCAGTGGGGAGATTTTTATGGGGGTGAAAAAATTGCTTAGAAATTAGATAATGGTAATGTCTGTACACTGCCCAAGTTTATGTAGTCATGATGAATTATACACATTAAATGCAGGAATGGTTTGTGCATCACAATACCCCGATAAAATTGTTTTAAAAAGAGAAGTCTGAGTTGGCTGCTCACCACCTTCATGCTCAGGGTTCTACCTAAATGCAAAAAAAAGCTTATTATTAAACTTATTTCCTTTTTATTCCTGAAAATTAGTAGATTTCTCTTTCCTTGTCCAGTCTCGTGTCTGTAGGGTTTTCTGTTCTTTTCCTTCATAGTTTTTCCTTTCTTCTGTCCCTACATCCCACCTTTTCTGTCCCATCCTCACTAACCCCTCCTTCCTTTCTGTCTTCTCTTCTTTCCTCTGTCTCCCTGTTCCCTATTGGTGTGGTGGAAACTTATTTCCCCCACCACTCAGAATCTGTTCCTAGAGCTTTGCCACCTAGTAACCTCTGCAGCAGCACCATCGTATTTATTTTTGATAGGTCTGGAGTGAATGTGGTTTCCCTTTTAGTTCATCATTTCTGTATTCAGAACTTCTCTTTAATTCCTTGTACCAAGCCTTCATTGTCACACCATCAGGTGTTCTAACTCAGTGCCTGTGATGTCTTGGCTAAGCACCATAATTGAGCTTCCCAACAATGTAATTTACAACTCACTGAAAGTCTTGCTTGTTCTTAATGCTCAAGATGCAACAAGAATAACGACACATTGGTAACTGCATACTTCTTTCACTATGGTCACATGCATACCGCAGTGTTCAGAATGGTATCCAGGAGCTAGAAGTGTCCATCACCCACTTGGAATGTGACTCCTCTCAGATGATATATGCTGTTTGTGTGAAATCCACATAGGACTCTGTCTTAGTTAGGGTTTCTATTCCTGTGCAAAACATCATGACCAAGAAGCAAGTTGGGGAGGAAAGGGCTTATACAACTTAAACTTCCATGTTGCTGTTCATCATGAAAGGAAGTCAGGACTGGAACTCAAGCAGGTCAAGGAGCAGGAGTTGATGCAAAGGCCATGGAGGGATGTAACTTACTGGCTTGCTTCCCCTGGCTTGCTCAGCTTGCTCTCTTATAGAACCCAAGACTACCAGCCCAGGGATGGCACCACCCACAATGGACCCTCCCCCCTTGATCACTAATTGAGAAAATGCCTTACAGCTGGATCTCATGGAGACATTTTCTCAACTGAAGCTACTTTCTCTGTGATAACTCCAGCTTGTGACAAGTTGACACACAAAATCAGCCACTACAGACTCCAACATAAAGATAATGTAGATTATCATAACTTATTCTGAGTATGCATTACACTGATTATGTTTATATAAATCAACATAAATTATATCCGTAAGAGTTAACATGGCTTTAATTTTTAAAACATAAATGAAGTAAAATTTGAACCACATTTTATCTTCAACATTTAGCTTTATTGGCATATAATACAGGACACAATATAATATTTCAATATATTTGTGGATTTCTATCAATTTCTTTCTTAAATTATTTCATTATTTTCTCCAATAGAACATTTTATTTTGTAATAACATATATGTAATCATTATTTCTTTGTATATAAATTCTTATATTAAAAGATGTATTTATATATTTTATGCATCTGAGTGCTCTATTTGCATGTATCCCTGCATGTCAGAAGAGGAGATCAGAACTCATTATGGGTGGCTGTGAGCCACAATGTAGTTAGTCGTTGGGAACTGAACACAGGACCGCTGGAAGAACAACTGGTACTCTGAAATACTGAGTCATCTCTAGCCTGGAGTGTATATTCTTGATTAAACATGATCCTCAAAGGGGTTTTTTTTGCTCACTTCTACATTTCAAATTTGAGAATAGTGAGGTCTATGGTACATCATCTCACACATGCTTTTATTAAATGATGAACAATTTATTTTTATATGTAAAACTGACATTTATGTAATCAAAGTTCTCATATACTTAATATCATATGTGTTTGTCTCAGTAGTTTGTGTATTTTTATTTTGATTATTGTTTATTTATTTTATTGAAACTTTGACCACCTGAATGCTAAGAAAATTCTCAAATGCAAAACTGTATTTTCCAGACCACAGATATATGAGGGGTGGAGAGATATGAGATTAAGTTATTCTATTCATAAGTCTCAAAAGGGAGTGTGTGTGTGTGTGTGTGTGTGTGTGTGTGTATGTGTGTTTGTGTGTGCAATATTAGACTAAATTATAACAAAGGAGACAAATGTGTTTGGTAACATATACATATTATATTGGTTTAAAAGTATATTCCTTAATGAATTTTAAGTTTTTTACTTTATTATTTTTAATTATTTTTTGAGATTATGTTGGGGATGGTTATCTCTCCCTCTCTAAGAATTTTTAGTTGCCCGTAGTTCTTTGTGTATGGTAAGGAATTGTGATCTTACTCTAAACATTTATCCATTTATCTAGACATAAGTGTTGTTGTCACCATTGATCAAGGAAACTTCTCTTTCCACTGATGGATTATATAACAGAAAATCCCAATCAATCAGAATACAGAGTGGTGGAGCCCAGACCCATTAGATATATCTACAAAATAATTCCCAACCCTAAAAGTTCAGGGATAAGTTTTTGTATAAGGCCTGTTGATGGAAGTGGTTTTCAATTAGAAATAATGAAATATTCACAGCCACATTTGCAATCTTTAGTTAAAAACAAACAAAACAAAACAACAACCACAACAAAACTTCTTGACATCTTTCTAAATTTCTAAAGGAAGGTTTAAAATCTCTCAATAATGTCATTGAAACAGCTTCATTTTCTTTATGTTACAGATATTGCCTCAATCACCTTGAACACGTCAAGGATATATGATGTCATCACAGGAATGTTTTAAGTTCTGGGAATTCATTATTTGTTTTATCATGATAACTTACATTGACTCTCCTCTGATGCACTCTATCCGAAGCCCCTTCTTCATTATCCCTTTAAACAACTCAGAAGTCCTTAGAACATATGTTCCCAAAATCTCTAATAAAATAAAAATTCCAAGATGATTGATTACCTTCTTCCTCACCTTCCTTGACCTGAGACAAAACCTGACTCTTTAAAACAAAAGCCTAAAAAACTTTTTCTCTGGCTAATAGAGCCTTCTGTGCCCTGCCAGAACCAGTCTAGCTAAACCAGGATTTATTTAAACCAAGCATGTGTACCCACCAGCTTCCCTATCTTTGTCAAAACTGATCAACCCTAAATTGGGGGCATAAGACCTCCTCAAAAATTTAAAAGTCCCAATCCTAAAGGAGCGACGGGCTTCACCTTCTCAAATGTCCTCACTGCTCTAGAGTCTTTCTCTGTGCATTCCTTGCTATGTAAATCTGTCTCTGTCTCTATCACTGTCTGTCTCTGTCTGTCTCTCTGTCTCTCTCTGTCTCTCTCTCTGTCTCTGTCTCTGTCTCTCTCTCTCTCTTTCTCTCTCTCAAAGTGTATCAATACCAGATGTTGCTATCTCCTACATTAGGAAAATATGATGATCCACTACCTGCAGGACAGATCCTGTGCTGAGCATCAGAACTTTCTACCTCTGCCTTCTTCTAGGTCCTCTAGTCACATTCAGTTGCCTTGTCTGTGATACACATTGTTTATGTCTCCCATGAATGATCTCTCTTACAATCTATGCTTCAGCAAATTTTCTTGGTAGAAAACCATTAACGGGGAGACAATGTAGACATGAGGCTGCTACTCTATTCTCAAGACTCAGAGAGGATTTATTTAAATCTGCAAAGATTGTACTAGTTGTAGTATCTTAAGCACTATTTGGCTCTACCACCAGTTCACTGACCGTATAACATGCAATTCTGAATTCCAGATTCATTGCTCTTATGTTAGCTAACTCAGAATAGTTCATGCTTAAATAGGAAAAGCTACCCACAGGTGTCAAATCTACTTAATTTTTATTTACATGTTTTTAAATAAAATTATTTTAATAAGTCTTTATAAATTACATAGATGTCCCACTTTACCTATATTGGACAATTAAATGGTTAGAATGTTATTTTAAAATTTTCTCATTAAAGATTATAAAATACCTATCAAATATCATAAAATGATAAGTAAAGTAATTCTTACATACAAAGATATATGAGGGTTTGTGTGTGTGTATTCCCTTGTCCCTAATAAATGCCTTTCTTTCTGGTGGCATGGAGATATAGAAATGGTGTAAAATGTTATGAAATATGCTAATACATGTCTCTCTGATTCAAATCAAAGCTTACCAATAGCAGATGTGATTGTTTCATTAAGTTGTGAAAAGGAACTAATAAAGCAATACCAATATTCTATTATAGTTTACTTAATTTTTATGTTTAACATTAAAGTCTTATAAATAACTTAATATTTTGCTTTTGAAAAGTATGGACTATTTAATACAGTATAATTATTTTAATTTCATGTTTCAGTAGTTCTATATATAAATTTTAATTAGCAAGCAAATTGAATAAAAAAATTGAAATTAAACTTTCTCATCCAGAAATTTCTAAAAAATTTGAAATGTTGCTTTCCACTTTTAGTTTTACTACATTTTATGTAGTTAATTAAAATGCAGAATTAAACTATTCTATTGAATATGATATTATTTTCTGATTATTTATTTTTACTTTGAAGCAGAAAGTTTGTACAATCTTCCCTCATGCATCTGTCTTCCCTGGTGCCCACCCCTGTTCACAGTGATGCCCACTTCCCCACAGAATTTGCTGTATCATGGTGGAGCCTCCATAGGACATTTTCATAGTGGAGCAACAGAATTCCTAGATTTGATAATGATCAGAAAATTCTTAAAAATACAAATATAAAACATCAGTTTCATCAAAAAGAGACTGTTTTATTTACAAGGGCTCATAAATAGGTCTTATTCATTTTTGGTGATATGTGGTACTCTAAATGAGTTCCTGGTGCCTCCACTCAGATCACCATGATAGAAGGAAAAAGGAATAAAGGAAAAAAGGAAGAAGAGTCAGCTTCTAGAAATTTATCTGAATGGTTTTGTCACTAGACAGTGTCACTGTCAGCCAGTCCTGGGTTGTATATGAAACTGGGTCTTGAAAATATACATATTTTCTTTGATCTGTAATGACCCAGAGATTTCTTTTTGGTATTCTCTGATTTTATGCTTGTTTTGTGGGTTGTTTGGTTGTTTCTAAGTAACTACAGAAGGAAGAAGAAAATAAGAGGCTTGGGACACAGACTGAAGCAGAATACACTGCTAGATTTTACAATACAAATTCTCACTGGTGTGGTGGGTGCTTCCATAGTTTGTGCGGATTTCACAGCAAGGGAAAGAACTGTGGGCCTCTGCTCAGGGTGTGTTTGAAGGCCAAGCAAACCACACTGATGGATTTTGGCAAGGAACATTGGCAGAGGCAAGGGCTACCAAGGCTACATGAACAGGAGAAACTGATCCATAGAGCAAGAAAACAATGGATTATTAGCAAATAGAATAAAAGATCTGTCTAGATGAGTGTGAGAGTGAGCTGATTAAAGTATCTAGTGTATAGTGTTATTATTTGTGGTTTGTACTTACCAGAGAGATATTTTGAAGCTAGAAAAGTAAATGGTTGTGCTGGATGTCAAGACTATTCAAGGACTTCAGAATTATCATCTGCTTACAGCTAGACAGGCTAGCTTACCCATGTGAAGTTTTCCTCTTCTACTAGGCTAACTTCTTAGACAAAATATTATCAGTAGATAAGCTACCTTTCAGAGTTTCTATAATCACAGCCCATGCGCCAACTCACATAGTCTCAAATTTCTGTACAACTACAGACAAAGTTCTTCAACTTGGTGGAAACAAAAGAACAGAAAGCTACAGGCTCTTTGAAGTGATGGAGACAAGACAGGGATTGTGTACAGAGAAGATAAGAGACAGAGAAATAGCTCAAACACTGACATTTTCAATCTCCGTCCCTAAAGAGAATATCCAGCTGAAGTCATTGAAGCTGCGCCATTCATGATAGTTACTGAAATATGTATTTCCAAAGGAAGATCAGAATGATTCCAATGTCAGCTCTCAGTATTGTTCTAGAAGTTGGACAATATGTAGCACAAAGGCCTCACACTTGGGTAGGACTTATGGTTTCATCCTATTTGGAAGCTTCGACGATGACTCCTGGTGTCATGAAAACTAGAGCTCAGGGAGGAGACAATAGATTAGCCAAAGATCAGAGGCCAGGAAGGGGGAATTCAGATTAGCCTGAGCTCAGGGGCCCCTGGCTCCTGAACATGAAGTGCATGGTGTCAGCAGCAACAGGGACTTATCTTCCAGGTTTGAGGGTAACCAAAGTCAGCAGCAATAGCCTGTATATTTTAGGTAGCCTCTTCAATAGTCCTGCCTAATGACTAAAAGAGTTTCTCATGTTTGATATTGGATTTGTTTAGATGGACTTTGGTTCTTGGTGGCAGCCAAACTCCCTCAACCCAAATGAGAAAAGGTCCTTAAACTGATTATATATATATATATAATGTGTGTGTAGTTGTGTAGATTTGTAGATGTGTATATACGTAATATGTATCTTTATGTGTGTATGTATATGTATCTATGTGTATTTATATTTAAAATGTATGCATATATAGCATTACATGTACAAGGTTTTTATCTTGGGTTAATAGTATGATTCCTTATAGCATTTAAGAACCTTATTTTTGTTATTTTTACCATCCTCCCTTCTTCTCCTGTATTTACCTCCCTCCCTTTTTCTCCAAGCATGCAATAATAATTATTGAAAAAGAAGGGCCTGGATTAGAAGAAGTGCATGTGGGAGTCTATGGGAAGATTTTGAAGGACAAATGTAATTATATTGTAGCCTAAAAAATAAAAGAGAAATTGTAGTATATGATTAAACCATAGTTAAAAATAAATCATTGTCAGGAATGGATGATTGGAGAAAGAAATGCTTTCAAACTGTTAGACTGAATTACGTCAAATGCCACACACATAGCCAGGTAAATAGTGAGTTCATAGCCTTGAAAGCTTCACTAGAAATAGTGTTTTCTCTTTGTTACTCCACTAAATGTCATATATTCCTTCAAAAATGCCATTGAGTTCATTTTGTGTTGGTCATATAGTGCTGAGCATAGATCTGTCCTTAAGAGTGGTTTGTATGCCCATTTAAATTCTGTTGGAGAAACTAATTTTTCATTTGTGAACATTTATTCATAGGAGGTAGCTTCTGGGTTAGTGATGGTGGCTTTTGTCCACTTCTTTTCTCACTGGGGCCACATCTGGTCCAGACCCACACGTGCCTTTTGCATTCTCATAGATCGTTTTTTAAAAAGTAAAATTGTTCTACTAAGGACTCATAGCAATAAAATGATCTCTATGCTCAGTATAGCAAGATCAGTGTCTTGCTTAGGTATCATCGGAGAAGCTTCCTCCTTCGATACATGGAGATAAAAGAACCCACAGCTGGACTATATTCAGAGTGTGAGAGGTCTTGGAATTATTATTATTATTCCTAAATGGGGTATCTCCATCAAAATTAGTAACTTTTTTTCTGTGGAAATATACTTTATGCCTTCATCAATTTTTGAATGATACCTTCAGTTATTTGATTCTTTTATTATATAATGTAAAAACACTTTTGGTTAGAATATTTTGAAAATTTAAGTCTAATTGAGCTGACTACATTTTTGTCAATTTGAACCATGCTAGAATCATCTGAGAGGAGAAAAACATTAAGATATTGACTCCCTAACACTGGCCGATAGGCAAGTGTGGGGGCATTTTCTTGATTAATGATTGACCTGGAAGGGTCCAGCTCATTGTAGATGGGATCATACCTGTGCAGGTCCTGGGTTGTACAATATGCAGGCTGAGCAAACATGAGGAGCATGCCAATAAGCATAGTTTCTCTGTGGCCTCTGTATTCGTTCCTGCCTCTAGTTCCTGTCCTTAATTCCCTCAGTGATGGAGTGTTGTCTGAAAGGTGCATCACAAATAATGTATTTTTCTCCATAAGATGCTTTTGGACATGGTGTTTATCATAGCAATAGAAACACTAAGGCACTAGTTATAAGAATCTTTGTTCTGAAGTCATTGAAAATTCTATGTTTGCCAGTGTAACCTGGTTTTGCTTAAATATAATTGTATTTGTATTAGGAGTTATTAGAATATAATAAACCCTAGGACTAGTTTTAAAGACAACTCCCATTGGTATTCCCCTTCCCAACATCTGAGCAATGAGCACATCATTAAGATGTTTGAGGACATGTGCTTGGCTTCTTGTCCATCACGCTCTCGGATGTACTAATTATGAAGATGTGTGCTATTATTACTTTTTATATGAAAATGCAAACCAGGGGCATCTTTGAGAACAGTGACTTTTTGTGTACTTTTCCTAATGCTTATCACGTAATGTGAGTTTCCTTAAATAAGGTTCCAAGGGTAGTCATCTGTGACAATGGTTATTATTTGAAGTAAGCTGCTGGTAAGTGAAGAGGAAATCGTAAACTGGCAGAGGGGCATGCTGTGACTGGCATCCGGGTGTATCGAGTGACTGGAATTGGCACTTTTGTTCAGGGAGACATCCTGAGGCCACATGTGTCATTCTAACCCTGACTCCCTATGCAGAGCAGGCACTGACTTTATACTAGCTTCTGTATACAATGTCTAAGAAACTGTTCTGCAGTAATCACTCGGGTTGAAGCCATAGTGCAAATGAACTGTATTTTCCTTTAGACACTTAAGACACCAATAGACCTTAGATTAATGAAATCATTCATAATAGCAATATTTATCATGCTGTAATATACTAGTTTTTATGTGAAGCTTAATTTTTATTCATTGCGACTAGCAATAGCACAACAAAGAAAATATATCCATTTCCTCTTAGTATTCTTTAACTTCATTTTAAAGCATTCAGATATTTCATAAATGAATAGTATATTTGTATTTTCCCATCTTTCTTTTTTCTCATTTCAACTCTTCCCATGACTCCTACTCCCTTTCAAATTCATGACTTCTTTAATTACTGCAGTAGGGGTTTGATTATTTGTATACATAACATACTTGACGCATTTACAGTTGCTTGTACGGAGATATGTTTGGGGCTGATCATTTGTGGTAGGCAAACCTATCAGGGGACTTGTCCCTGAAGAAACCTGACACTTCCTCAATCTGCAGCCATTAATGTTCTGTAGCTCTTTATTTAGGTCTGCACAAAATTTATTCTCTCCATGACAGCAAAACAACTTGCCATTGTGTAGCTCTTGTTTGAGAACCATATTATTGAGAGATTTTATGGGTTCAGTTTCCCTGTTCTGTCTAGAATATGCTATCTACAACAGGCATTGCAGACCTGTGGTTCTTACAGTTTTCTGCCCTGTCTGCTGGACTTTTCTTGGGCCTAAATTAAAAGTACGCACATATTATATATGTTGAGGGAATAAGTTGAAAATCTTATAGTATGAATATTATAAAATAACTCACTCAATAGTTATCAAACTTGCTACTCACCAATACTCTGCTAGTGATTAAATTTAACGTACTATAGCAAGTGACTATTTAGAAATTGTAATGTAGATGTGTTAGCCAGAGTTGCATATGACACAGCCACTCATTCCAAGCATTTTGGTAAGTTTTAGATCTCTCTAATAGTCAATATCTGTTGAAAAAGGTGTATGTTTGATGAGAGGTGAGAACCACACTTTCATGGAGGTGTGAAGATAAGTGCGATATAGTTAGAAACCGTTTTGTTATAGTAAAATGTCAGTAGTATGTCTGCTTCTAGAGTTTATGACCTCTCCAGCACAGAATGCTGTCTAGGTTTGCAGTAAAATGCATGGATTCCTTCCTATTGATCTGATCTCAGATCTAATTAGAGAGATGATGATTCAAACCCGCCCCCATAACATCACACACACACACACACACACACACACACACACACACACACACACACACACACACACACTATAATGATACTATTATTTTGCCTTTGGGACTATCTTTCTGGGATGATCATTTCTGTAGTTCATATGCAAGTAGATGGGTACAGTTATTTAATCTTTTTTATCCTTGAGGCTCCTCACTTCGAAATGAGTAAGTGTTTAAGAGTCTTGACGTGATTAGTGCCCACAGTCAGAGAAAGATTCTCCAAAGCAAGAGAATTATGCTCCATGGTATTTTTCATCTGTGATTGTCCTAATGGAACAAGTCAGTCACAGAAAGAAAAGTACCAAAAGAAAAACAATGTAAATTCAGAGTATATATGAGTAAACCCAGTTACTAAACAGCTTAAACTTACTCTAACAAGCTAACTTGATTGGCAGGAAGTCTTTGCTTCAAGAACGAAGTATAGTATTCCTCCGTATGTTTTCTTTATATATTATCAAAGGTTCTTTATCAAAATGTTAAAATCTAAACCCTATGAACTTAATTTTAACTGCCACTATCCATAGCCACAAAAAAAGAAGCATAATTTATTAATCAAATGAAAAATAGGAAGGTTAGTATATAGTAATGCATTGTTGTATTTCCTTGCTTTTTATGGCTAGATAAGTAATTTATATTGATATAAAATAATCAGAATCAGTGTATAAGATTTAACTATCATTTGAATAATCACTATTATTAAACATAATGGTTTTCTTTATTTTTAGATATTTACTTTGTATACATTTCAAATGTTTTCCCCTTTGGAAACTCTCTATTCCATTCCCCCTCCCCCTACCTCTATGAGGGTATTCACCCTGCCACCCACCCACTCCCCTCTTCCCTCCCTAGCATTCCCCTACCCTAGGGTATCTAAATCCTCAGGCCCAAGGGCCTCTCTTCCCACTGATGGCCAACAAGGTCCTCCTCTGCCACATATGTGGCCAGCACCATGGAGCCCTCCATGTGTATTCTTAGGTTGTTGGTCCAGACTCTAGAAGCTCCCTCCATGGGGTTGCAAACCCCCTCAGCTCCTTCAGTCCCTTTTCCAACTCCTCCATCCGAGACACCACGCTCAGTCCAGCAATTGGCTGTGAGTATCCACCTCTGTATTTGTCAGGCTCTGTCTGAGCCTCTCTGGAGACAGCTTATCATGCTTCCATCAGCAAGCACTTCCCAGCATCCACAAGAATGTCTGGGTTTGGTGGCTATATATGGGATGTATCCCCAGGTAGAGCAGTCTCTGAATGGCCTTTCCTTGGCTCTCTGCTCCACACTTTGCCTCAATATTTCCCCCTGTGAGTATCTTGTTCACCCTTCTAAGAAACACAGAAGCATCCACAATTTGGTCTTCCTTCTTCTTAGGCTTCATATAGACTGTGAATTTAATCTTGGGTATTCCAAACTTTTGGGCTAATATCAGTGAGTACATACTGTGTTTGTTCTTTTGTGACTGAGTTATCTCATTCAGGATGATATTTTCAGTGTGAAGTGCATCTGTGCAAAAGAGATAGTGACAAAATACATTCTGAAAACAAAATTCAGTCACATTATCCAAAACTTCCATTGTTTTACGGGAGAAGCCTGTGTTTTGATCCAGTCTCATTCATGAGCGATGCTGCTGTTAGTCTCTGATGGAGCATAGAGTGTTAAAAATGTATATTAATGCCATAAGTACAGCCACAAAGACCAAAAGAAGTAAGGTAATAAAAGAGAAAGGAAAGGAGGAATGTGGGTGTTCCCATGTATAACCACCTACAGTGCCTTTGCCAAGTTTATAGTAATAAATTATGCCAGTGGCATGGTACTATGTGGGCTGACTGCTAGGATCCAATCAGAATCTCTTCATGGGTATATGGACATTTTTGCTGGTATGAGATATACAGCATTGTTTTTCCATGTGAGCATAATTGAGGCTTGAGGACTGGCACATATCCTGAATATAAAATTCTATTTTCAAGTGTTAGATTCTTTAAGGAAAATATTCAAGCAATGCATGAGGTATAGTCTTAGCCCAAAGCCTGCAATAGTGAAACAAAATTAAGTGGTCAGGTAACTAATGTTAACTTTATGTGTAACTTCTTTAGGGAACTTGTATGTATTTTATGATATACAGTTTAAAAATATACAGAATACTTAATTTCCAAATATATGCAGAATAAAGTTAATAAACTCACTAAAATGTCTCTTGGGACTTTAAATGATGATAATACTGTTCTGTACTTTCCACAGCATGTATTAGAGGAATGTAAAAATATGGATGATTGTACAACCAATTTCCTTTTGATTTTCACAGATCTGTGGTAGGCAATATATGAAGAAACTCATCATAGCCGAAAAAATCTCACTTATTTCCAATACTATATATATAATTAGTATGTAGTATACTAATATTTCTGTAATTTCTTCAATGAAACCTCCAAGCTTCTTCATAGTTTCTCTACGATCTACATTCCCATTGAATGTATAGGAGATGAGCCTTTTCCATACTTTGCCAGCATGTTTTAAATTCTTACTAGCAGACTGGCTTGACCTTTAACCTCTAAGACAAAATTAATTATTGACCGATGCTTCCCGAATTGTCTATTTCATTTTGAATTTCCTCTTTCAATATCGCAAAGCAGTAACAATAATGGAAGTAGAAATCCAAGCTACATAATTTTATAGCTTCTTGGCAAGTATTTTAAAAGCCTTCACATTCATTTTGTATCTGTTGCCCAGTTCAAAACAAGGTGATAAAATATGATAAAATGAAACTGGAAGAAATGTTTTTGTGGTGCTTACAGCAGAATATTTAGTGTTGTTTAGGGGTGTGGCACATAGTAAGTTGTCTATACTCTAGTGGATGACCCTAGTGGATAATACTGTTCATATTGGAAATGTTAACTGAACTCAGTGAATCATTTAAAACAGAAAGAAGTATTTACAAAGAAGGGAATATGGAGTTGTGAGAGGGACATATGGTCTTAGAGGAGCTGGGACAACCACTGGGTATAGATATGATTTAAACACATACCAATGTATCACACTTACCAATTTACCAAAGAATAACAAAGAACATCAAACAAAGGTTTATTTTGAAAACAATAAGTAGATAAGCCTAAAGACTAATTTTCTGTGTGCCAGTTAATATCATATCCTAAAGACTATGAAGCAGCAATTCATAACGTTCAAAGAATCATGTAAAATCAATGCTATTCAGGATTGAAAATGCCCATACTTCTGTAGCTTAATATAATTATTGGCAATATCCAGAAATGATTATTTCTGTGAATCATTCATAACATAAAACATTTGAAAGTCTTTTGTAATGAGGGAAATTCCAATTAAAGCCACAAAGAGATACCATTTAACACTCACCAGATTGGCAAAAATGCAACAAGCTCCTAAACATGAAATTTTGGCAAGGATAAAGTATAGTGAGAGCTCACACAGGTAGACAGTTTACTGATAACATTTTTAAAGGGAATTTGACATCATCCATGAAGCCGTGAATGAGAAGATCCAAGTATTTTATGACATACAGTTTAAAAATATGCAGAATACTTAATTTCCAAATATATGCAATATAAAGTTAATAGACTCACTAAAATGTCTCTTGGGACTTTAAATAATGATAATAGTGTTCTGTACTATCCACAGCATGTATTAGAGGAATGTAAAAATGTAGATGATTCTACTCTTGGGAAATATCCTAAAAATCATTGTCTCAGTTTTGCCAGGAGCCACAGAAATCATGGTTGAAATCTTACAATGGTGCTGGTATTTGTTCTAAAAAATTAAAATGAGATAGCACGTGAAAAAGCAAAAACAAAAAACAAAACAAAAAATCCCAATGAATTAGGTGTAAATTCATATAACATATTACATTCTTTGCCAAAAATGGTGAATCAGAGCTTCATGAACAAATACAACTGCATCTTATTCTCATGTTAGTTATTAAAAAGTAAGCAGTAACTGAAGTAATAAATAAAACATAGTTCGCAAACACTGCGATTCTGTTTCTAGGACCTAACAGAGAATAAGACTACTTGTAAATGGACAGCTAACCATTCTTTGCCTCCTGTCAATTATTTGTCTCGATCATTTACTAGGGAGACCATGTCATAAAAAGTACAAGGGAGTCAGTTATTCACAGTAGTAAACAAGAAGATACACATATACTTCTGCTATTGTTCTTTCTCAGAATGTACTAGCTTTACTCAGTATTAAAGGATGAAAATTGGAACATCTTGATAAAATTAACCTCATGGACAACAAAGCACTCACACTAAAGGGAAGGACAGGGAAAAGGGAGCTGCTACGAGGAAGGAATGTATATTCACATAGTGACAAGGTGAATTGCAGTTAGGCAGGTTGAAAATTGCTGCAGAAACCAGTTAGAAACACACAAGAAGACAAACAGTTTATTCTGTGGTGACACTCAGGTCAGAAGTCAGGTGCAGAGTACTTGATGTTAAATCTTCAAGAATGCCTTTTACATGAGAACATCTTTTATTTTCCTCTTAACCCATTCTGAGATGTTATATAACTGTATTTACACATATGTAATTCATTTGCTTCAAAGGTGGTGCTGAGGATTTCAGTAGAAATGAATTCTTGTGCTTTCCTGGTAATTTGGCTGTCTTAGTTAAGTCCTTCCTTCTCCTTATCAGAATCCTATATTTGGGGTTCAAGGACTCAGAATGTTGGGGCTTTTCTGCTATGTCAGGTTTTCCACAGAATTTTACTCATGGATACTGTCGAGGTCATATTCAACTAAGTCTTGCTGTAAAATTGAGAATCTTTCCAGCAAATATTTAAATAACTCAACCTGTTAAGAAATCTGAATGTCTGCATGGAGAATTGACTTTGGAAATTCAGTATTCATTTACAAAGTGACAAATCCCGTATCGCTCTGATACTGTACTTCACTCTTCAGGAAGCAAGAAACTTCCTAATTGTGAGTTTAAACAAATATTATAAATATCCCATCCTGAAGGCAGATGCAAAGATTGATGTGTCAGTCAGTAGAATATCTACGTTAAAACCAAAACTCACTGTCCAAGGGTGATACTATATGAGACTGTAAAATATCAGTGAATTATTAAACTCCTTTTCTATGTAAGAAGTAGAAACTCTAACAAATTAATGTGTTCTGCTTATCAAGAAACTTTTAGGTAGGCTTAGTGCATAAAAGTTTTTTAAATTCTAATTTAAACATATTGTTTGCCAATTTTTTTTTTTACAAATAATAGCTAAGTTAAGATCTCATAACTTTTAAAAATCAAAGTTCTATCCATTGCTGCTAGCTGCATAATGGTATACCCAGCATTTCCAGGAGAGATGGACTCTCTACATTCTTGTGACATTGCTCTACCTTTCTGGAGAAATGGCATTAGGCAGTCTTTCCAGCCAGAAAAGATCTCAATGCAAGGAAATATTAGTTTAACACTAATTAAACTCCCCAAATAAAGCATCTGTTTAAACCCACAGGTTTATCCCAGACCAAGAAATTTCTGCTTTCCTTTGTAAATTAACGCCCACCTTCATCACTTTGGCAGCCAAAACAGAGCACACTTCTCACAAATCTTTCCTTGGATGGAATTTTTCCTGCTGCTTACTGGCCTGTTTTGACCTCTGTGATCTGTGCTCCAACCTGTAAACCTTGACCATACTCTGATACTTCCTCCTTGGGCTCTAAGGGCAAATTCCCTAAACTCTGATGCTGCTCAACATTCCTTTGCCCCTTGCTTGGCTTGCCAACAACCAGGCCTGACCTTCAGGGCTGAGTTTCTTGACTTGGCTGTGTTCCTGGTTGAACACAGGGAGTAGAATTGTGGGAACTCTCTCTCTCTCTCTCTTTTTTTTTTTTTTTTTTGGTTTGGCTGTCAATCACGTAGTAGCTGGATGTTACTTTTTAGAGTATTCTATATACTGTATTCTCTTCTGGACAAACACTGTTGGTGAGTGATGGAAACACAAAACTTGCTGTTTCAGGTTCTAAGCTTGTCTGATTTTGTAGCTGTGTTGTCTTGGCAATAAAAGAGGCTTTATTTGTCTATATAGCTATATTTCTACATTGGTCAAAGTAAAATGGTAGAAATTACTTTATTCTGTAGACACTTAAAATATAATACATATATATATATATATATATATATATATATATATATAATGCATTTTGAACTCTTTTTCGTAAAAGATTAAGTGTCCTTGATTTCTATTTTATTGTTGGGTGTCGCAGTGCCTTTGCCACATCTCACATTCTTCATTTATGACAGATATTTCTGTAAGCATAATTATATTCACTCTGATGCCTGAAGAGGACAACCCAAAACATTCTCTGATAAATGTCTACATATATTTTTTAATTTAAAGTAAATTCTAGAAGATATTAAATTTTCATTGAACAATTTCATTTCTCTAACCTGGGCATTAGAGAAAAACTAATCTATATTGCTTCATCAACTTAAACATGTGCGATGCATAAACAAATACCTAGGCTAAGACTTTTTCTTGGGCAGTGATGAAAGAATGACAATATCTAAGTTTTCATGCAGAGATCTAGGAAGCTCACATCATATTCTCTTTGATCATTATGTATTAGAAATGGTAAAGTAGATAGTAGCTACATGATTTGATCTAGTTACACAAGAGTTATCTCTTCTGCTATACAAACCTTTCACATGCTGAAGATAGGCAGAATCTCTGGATGCAGAGAAAATTTAATTTATATAATTCAAACTTAAAATCATGAAAGATGAAGAGGGATCACCAACCTACATTTGGAGCCTATAGGCACAGTGACAAATGGAGAAAGAAGAAGCTGACATCAGATTTCTCAAGAGAACTAATTGGTAAAGTTGCCTTTCATTATAATAGGGACTGAGAATTGTTTTTTTAATTATCTTTAATACTTTAAGCATCCTATACATTATTCCCCAAGATCCATCTAAAGGGGAGGCCCCAAGTTTTGACCCTATTACTGTTGCTATGGTGGGCTTACTTCCAGAAGTCTAGCATGGCTGTCTTTTAAGAGGCCCAACAAGGAGCTGATGGAAACAAACACAGATACTTATACCCAACCAGTGGACAGAAGCTGGGGAATCCTGTAGTTGAATTAGAAAAATTGATTTTTAGTGTAAAGTAGTTGACTATAGATTTAGACATAGTGTAGAAGATAATTGAGATATAGCATTATAAGGATATCAGAGCTTGTCACATCAACTATTCTTGTCCTGGGCAGATAATATCATGGCAAGGAGAACTGTATTCTCTTACAGCAGAGTTACTAAGCAATATTGAGCTGCTTAACTAAGGAGACCATGACTGAAATGCATTCTTCATTTCAAACTAGTGTTCATGATCTACATATTGGAACTCACAGACAAAATGGTTGTCTGTATTTAATCACAGAGAACTCAAGGACAAGTTAGTAAGATGCATAGGTAAAGAGGATTTGGGTGAGAAAATCATTGTGTTCAAATGTCAGATAAGAAGCAAAAGTGAAAGACAACTGCAAATGTGAGGACAGAGAACAGCTACCTTGACAAGACTAAAAGGAGGATGTGATGGAAGGAAGGATGGATCGAGGAAAGGAAAATTGTTCAAAGAAAAAGAATTATAAAATACTCAGATTTGTGGTTAGATAAAGACCTACAATAATTAAAAACAATAATAAATTGGAGTAATGAAGTAAGTGAATTTTAAAGAACTTGGAGGAATCATCTTTCAGAATGGTGTCGATGTAATGGCAGCTGTCTAGTCATGAAAAGTGACTAATGAGCATTACATTAGCTTTGAAAGAGCTCTGTTATGCTGTTCCTCATGTAATGGGTGCAGGTTTAGGTATAAACAAGTCAGGAATGAAAGCTTCAGAATATTAATGTAGGACAAAAAAGGAGTAGATAAAGAAACATACACAAAAGCACTAAAATCCAACTCAAGGATATGCAGAGTAAGAAGAAAAAGTAAAAGGGACAATTGGTTTAAATGAAAACTGTAAATTGAGTTACTGATTTTCACAGGGAACGTTATCAGTCTGCAATTTTTAGTGAGTGAGCCAGATACATGTTAAAATTAATTCTAGGAGAGTGGCAGTTTACAAATTTCTAGTGCTTTTCTTCTAATAATTCTTTGTTATCTATCATAGCTACTTTGGAAAAATAAAAATATTTTAGCTTGTTTAACAGAAAACAATATCAGAGATGGGCTCTCTCTACAAGGCTGCATTCTGAATTCCAAATTTGGTTGAATTCAATGGACCTTTGATTAGCACCAGTATCAACTTTGTGCCTATGAAAACTTAAGACAGCAAGCATCCTTGTGGATTCAAATATCGGTCCTTTCTCAGTTTAGAACTGAGGCACCAGATGTTTTTTATGAGCTCACAGAGGTCATGGGTCTGAATGAGGACTCTTGTTTGACACTGGACCTGCTATAGCGTTGCATAAGCCCTTCCTTCATACAGACCTCATCACTGTGTGCCTATCTCTTTCTGCCTCCCCCAATTTCACCTCCCTACCCATCAAACCCCTGTCTTCCCTTGCTTCATATCTCTATATGGTGACAAGCCCATCTTGCATTATTTAAATGTTTGCATGAAGCTTGATCATCAGACTAAGTTTCTAACCAAACAAATTTATTAGTTCCTGTTCTCTTTGATAATAATTGTTTGAGATTGAAGATTTCAATGTAAAACTATGTCATTTATTAATGTTTGTAAATTCCATAGTGATACTTCTGGCTCAGCATGATCTAATTTAAACTGTGCTAGGAATGGGGAGGATTGGATGAACATCAAAAAGAGATAGATTTGCCCCATTTTTCTGTCTACTCCTACAGTGGTGGAAGTGTCTTCCACTTATATTTTTTAGAGCCCCTCAAGTCTAGGACATAACTCCTATAAGCAATCAAGAGGAATCCCCTGTGGCAGTGTTCAGAAGCTTTCCAGCCTTCTACCTTCTGTTGGATGCTGGTATAATTTTATGTTGCTGCTATGATGTGACAGTCCACTGTTGTTTTTATTCTGTTGCTTATATTCAGTTCCTTCATAGAGACATAGAGTACTGTAAAACAGAGATCTTGGGGTGGTCTGTGAGCAACATATTGAATTGCACGCAATTTCCATCAGCACTACCTCATGTTATAACCATCACAACCAATATATTAGTTGTAAGTGAAAGTGGCAGGAAAGTAGTATAACAGCTACTCACAGTGTTTCTCTTCTCTGACACGACAGGGAAATGATGTTCCTTTGTATTCTACAATATGTATAAAGAAGGTTTTTCTTCGTTTGTAACAGTATAATACCTTATAAATCTAGCAGATCATTGTGAAACATAGAAAACAGAATAAAAAAGAAATGAAGGAATGAAGTGAGTGAGGAGGGAGAGAGAGAGAGTGTGTGTGTAGACTAATACATGAGATTTGGAATACACTTGTTATTCTACCTTGACTTGTCTAATGATCTTTTAAAACATAATCTAACAAAATATAAATATAATATTAAAAATACTGACATTATTCAGAGATTTTTTTCTTAATACATTATGACTCACGTGGGTGCATTTTTCTAATGCTAAGTATCTAATAAAATTTAATGAGGTTTTAGATTGTTTGAATTGTCTATTTGGGAAAATCAATTCTTTCTTGCCAGTTTTAAGTTTTGTAATAAAACACTATCAGATCTTGAAGTAAACCAGGCTCAAAACAAGAAACAGTGTTCTAGTTTGTTTAAAATTATGTGAGGACATGTTTGTGAAATATTTTTTGTGTTTGTGGCAGATTTTGCACACACAATCTTAATTTTGCTTTTACTATGAATAACTTCATTACTTTTAGTCCCTTTTACCTGTTGTTGGTCGGGATGCAATATATGAGAAAATAATAATAATAAAAGAATTATTGTTTTATTACAAACTTTATGGTGGAAATCTGGTATCTTTACATCCCAGTCATGTTGCTTGGATGTAGAATCCTTCTTCCCTGTGAGACTCCATCCTGCATGCCTGCAGAACTGATGCCTCTATCCACTCACTCCCTTGTCTCCAGGAGGAGGCTTTGGTAGAGTATACTGGATAAATAGCTTCAACTAATGAAAGCTGATTAGGCAATCAAAACCACTTTAAGCAAAGTTCTTCACGTATGTTGCAATTGTTGATGGTGATATTTATTAGTTTATTTTTTTATATTTGCTTGTTTATTTATTATTTGTTTTTCTCTCATAGAATATATCTCGACTACAGCCTCTCCTCCCCTCCATTCCTCTTTGGCCCTGCTGCTCCTCTCCCTCACTTCCACTGCTCTTCCACTTTCCTTTAGAAAAGAGCAGGCCTCCCTGGAATGTCTACAGAACACTACAAAACAAGATGTAATAAGACTCAGCACACACTCTCAACCAAAGCAACCAGCAGGAGGAGGGGGTCCCTGGCAAAGAGTGAGAGACACACCTCTCCCACTGTTAGGTGTCCCACAAAAATTTGCAGCTGAAGAACCAGAGTGTGTATGCAAAGGACCCAGGACAAACTCAGGCAAGCTCCATGATTGTCACTTCAGCCTCTCTGACCTCTGCTTAGTTGGGTTTGTGTACCATATTCTCATGGTATCCTTGGCCCCCCTGGTTCCCATAATCCTTCCTCCCACTCATGAATATTCCAAGATCTCCACCTAATATGTGGGTGTGGGTCTCTGCATTTGTTCCCAGATGATAATGTTTTTAAATATAATAGAATTACATCACTTGGTACCTCCTCCCTCCCTTCCCCCTTTCCTTCCCAATTATGTTCCCTTAAGTCTCTCAGACTTTGCCCCCTTATTAATTGACTGGGGAGGAACTCAGTGTGGTTCCCTCCTTTCATGCTAAAATATGAATGGATATTACCACTGTTCTGGTCTTGTATATGCAGCCTTTTCTAGGTGAGGATGTTTTACAGAAGACTTCATGATTTTATGGCTCTTGTAATTTTCCCATCCACGCTTCTGTGATTTTCTCTGAGCCATAGATGCGGGTGCTGTGATGCAGATGAATTTGTTGGGGCTTGGCTTCCTACAATCTGTTCTTCTCCACATTGTGTCCAGTTACAATTTTCTCTTATGTTCTTCATTTGTTGTAGAGAGAGGCTATACTATATACAACTACACTTTATATAATTTATTTGTGTACCCCTTTGTTGCCTCTCAGG
The DNA here is from genome assembly GCA_028551405.1 of Uromys caudimaculatus. NCBI lineage: Eukaryota > Metazoa > Chordata > Mammalia > Rodentia > Muridae > Uromys > Uromys caudimaculatus. The sequence goes on along the minus strand of CM052713.1, from coordinate 71,077,872 downwards.
GGTTCAGGGTAAGCTCCTATTTCTGGAGAAAACACACTCTTAGAATTATAAGACCTGGATGATTTGAACTAGACATAACTACTTTCCTTCAGTACAGCTTCTGTGATTCAAAAAAAAAAAAAAAAAAAAAAAGTACTCTGCAAGTGACCAAAAGAGGAAACAGTTTTTCCCAGCTGTAATACCTATGGTCCATGACAATGACCAGCATATCAAGATGTACTGGCTGGTTTTGTGTGTCAACTTGACACAAGCTGGAGTTATCACAGAGAAAGGAGCCTCCCTTGAGGAAATGCGTCCATGAGATCCAGCTGTAAGGCATTTTCTCAATTAGTGATCAAGGGTGGGAGGGCCCCTTGTGGGTGGTGCCATTCCTGGGCTGGCAGTCCTGGGTTCTATAAGAAAGCAAGCTGAGCAAGCCAGGGGAAGCAAGCCAGTAAGTAACATTCCTCCATGGCCTCTGCATGAGCTCTTGCTTCTGACCTGATTGAGTTCCAGTCCTGATTTCCTTTGGTGATGAACAGCAGTGTGGAAGTGTAAGCTAAATAAACCCTTTCCTCTCCAACTTGCTTCTTGGTCATGATGTTTTCTTCAGGAATAGAAAACCTACCTGAGACACAAAATATTCCTAAATGTGCAATAAATGGCTCTCATATGTTGGTGGGAACAACCAGCTGTCTAATTGGATTTAAAGCCTACTCAACAGATGGGCACTCATGTATGTCACTATAAACCCAACCAGTGTCATATGGCTAGTGAGGTGATAGACTCTAGAAAAGAATCATCTTCTGCCACTTTGATAAACCAGAAAAATTCCTTTCTACATTCCAAATCTTATGTTTACACCCAATTATGTCCCCAGAAACTAGAACCCACTTTATTTTTTCCAAATATAGAAGCTTGAAAGTCTCACAGGGGTTCAGAAAAAATCTTCCTGTGTAAAACACCTTCTGTCTAATAGTACACATAAGCACATATATGTATCCATAGCCCAGATTGGTAAGCCAGGTTCCACCTTGTAGACACACCACTTAAGTAAAGTGACTAGTCAAACCAGAACTGTTTTAAGGTGATATACTATAGGTAGACAGTTTTCTTAATAGAAAAAAAGCATAAATAGTGAATATGTTTCTCAGTGTCCTCAGCATTGTTTGAAAACAACAGATTTAGTTGCTCCAACTTAAGGCTTATTTCATTTAGACTCAGGAATTTGGACTGGAGCCACTCAACATAACTTTCATTAAAGGACAAATTTCATCAGACCATAGTAAATCTTCCCTTGACTTACAGACAAAACTTTTTAGAATTGGAGTACTAGTAGAGACAAACTTTAGCATTTTGCTATACAATAATCTTGGCTCTGAAGAATTAGTCCACATTTTCTTTGAAACTAATGGGAAAAAATGGGAAGCATTCTTTATTGTGCTGTAGGTCAGAGAACAGAAAGGAAGGTAGAATATCTGTGACATTTGGGGGGAAATAAAAAAAAAAAAAAAAGGAAGGAAAGGAAAATAAAGCTTCAATGTGAAAATATTTGAGAATATGCTTGACCTAACGCCGTTTCTTCTCTATAAAGGTTTTATTCAATTGTTTTACTGTATGCTGTTTTGTTTGCTATTTTTGATGCTGTTTATGTGTTGATTCTTGTGGCTATGTGTATGTTTGTGTTCCATGTGCATGTCTTGTGCCTAATGAGGCCAGAAGATGGCATCAGATAGCCTGGAACCGGAATTCTAACAAGCTGTGAGCCTTCATGTAGGTGATCTAATGTGCATCCAACTCCTATAGAAAAACAGTCAATGCTCTTAACTCCTGTATCATCTCTCCACCCCTTTGTTTTCTGTTTTCTGTTTTTTGACATTTGATTGAGCCATGGCATGCATGGTTGCAGTGTGAAATTTTGAATTGTCTTTATTTGAAACAGTTAACAAACTCACATTATAATAGTGTTTCATCTAAATGCTCTGAACTTTCTGGACTCTTTAATCAGATCCTGGATACACATTTAAAGTATTCCTCCATGTGTATTGCACATTGTAAAGAGACTTTAGCTCACGGACTTTGAAATATTCCATGAGGCAGTAAAGAGAGATGGTTTACTTCCAGGGTGAGGAATGTGAGATCATCAGATAGGACAAACACTGTTTCTTTGCATATTTCTAGATATTCCAAGTCCAAGAATGTTAGTATGAATTAATATGTATCATTCTAGAATATTACCAGCACATCTATCATGTAGTCAAATTTTTTTTGCATTAAACCATGCTGTAGTTTTATTTATTTTATTAAGCATTTCAATAGTTAGAATTCCTCAAGCAACCCAAAATATATATCCACCTAATATCAACCTTCATTCTTTCCCTAGTAGTAGCTAAAATATGCTTTCTCAACAGCTTTAAAATATTTCTAAGTGAGATTTCATTCCATGAACACCAATTAGCCTTTATGTAACCATTTGCCCACCTCTTATAGTTACATTTCTAAAGTTTTTCTTAATGTTATGATAGCAATAAATTCATTTCAACAACTCATGATGACTTTAACTATATCTATGTAACACTCCCCAAAGTTCATTTTTAATTAAGATTCTTCAGGAATTAGATAATTGAGCATGAGCTCATAGTATGAATAGCTTCCAAGAACTAACAATAGTTACATTAGTGAACTCTGTTACCTAGTAACAAGAGCACCATAGCATGTCCATAATATTTTACTAAGAAATCAAAATCATCCCAAAGTTCTCACAGGCAACAGTATGGTAAAGTATTCAGAAAGTGGTAACCTCCTCATGGGAAATAAGTTTTTATTTTGTCTCCATGTTTCTCTTGTATACACTACCTTGATTTTTTTTTCTACTTAATCCTGGAAATTGCTTCTATTAGAAAATGTAAGCCAAATAAGTTGGAGCAATATCAGTGAACTAATTTGTGATTGTACAACTGAAGTCTACACCTGGAGTGTAAGGTTTCTGAAAAAAATGCTAAACAGATATAATAAAGTAAGTATAAGTCAATAAAAGTCATCTATGATAATAGTAATGAAAGGGTTTTCGAAAGAGAAACAGAGACTTGTGAACAGGTCACAGGATCTAAAAGAGTCTAACATGTGTGTAATTGGGAAAATGAAAGAACTCAGAACAAAGTGTTTAATAATTTAAAATGATAAACTGTGGCTTGAGTTTTCAGGGTCTTCCATTGGTTCCCTTGTTAATGGTTTAGTCCCCAGTTAGTGACTAATCTAGGAGACAATGGTAACTGCAGATATGTTTTGAGAGGTTGTATGTGGAGCAGTGGTCTGTGACAAACAATCTGGCACCCTCTCAAGCACAGGCTTAAACTCTGGGTGACCTCATGGAGAAACCCACAAGGGACCAGAAAACGTTTTTGCCAATGCTCCCAGGATGCTTTGGCTCCTGTCATGTACAAACCCCCACAGCCTTCTGTAGAGAGGTTTGTCATGTGAGGTCTGACTCCTCCTCAGGTAGAGGCATGTCCACACAACCCCAAGCCATCCCCAGGTTAATGAGACACCTAGAGACTTAGCCATGTCTCTTCCCAGTTACTATATCTGCCTTGCCTCTCTCAGAGGGGCAGGGATAAAATGCCATCCATGCTACTCCATATGATGACAATAAATGTCTTAGAATTATGGACTATCTATTCATCTTGACCCACTATGGGAAGTGAAGGATCTGGTCTTCAATTTAGAAGCTGCATCTAATCTCATGCAGAAGGCATCCAGGCATCTCAGTGCTTCCAGACGGCCACTACATTCCCCCAAGCCTAAGCAGCTAGCCTGGTGCCCCAAGCATGCAAACTGGGTCCAGTGGCAGGACAGCAGATGCGCTCTGCGTTGTCTGTTCCCAGGTCCTGCAGCATCTGTTCAAGATGTCCACCCACGGGAACTCCAGAGCCAGCTGTGATGTCCCCTGGGATGGCTTCTTCTTCTACCCACGGACTGTGTCTCTGCAGAGGCCTCTCACACAGCCTGGACAGCCCGTTGGACTTGAGAAGAGCACGCAGCCACTTCCTGCGTGTCTCCTGTCCCACCCAGAGCTGCAATGCCCAAGACGGACACGTGGGGTTTCTTTTCACCGTGCCAGTTTGGTCCCACAGTTGTACATCTTTGTCTCAACTTCTCTGTTTTTGCTTCCTATCTTCAATGAGGTGAATAGCTTACCTTCACCATAGGCTCCTACAATGATGCCTGGCCTCACCTATGGTCTAAAGCAAATTATTCAGCTGATAAGGTAATGAAAACTCTCATACCTTGATTCAAAATAGTTATTTCTTCCTTTGCTTTTTTGAGATATTTGTCACAGAGATGAAATTTTAATTAACATAATAAAATCAGGTTTAAAATGTCCCAAACTGAATGGTACAAAATGCATATTTTCAGATCTACATTGCTTTGTAAATAGAAATCCAATAGAAATAAGAAAGGTGTCATGATGAATCAAAGAGGGACAGTCAGACAGAGTCCACATCTTGGAAATAAGGGAAAAACAGCAAGCACATCTACAAATAATGAAGATAAACTAAGCATATTTTCAGACAAAAATAATCAGAAGAGACCTAAAAACTTCCATGAGTATGATGATCTGTAACTATCTAGATTGAATCTGATAAGCCAAAGATGTCTTCTTCAAAGCAAGCTGAGTCATTAAAAGTTGTTTATTTCTAAACTTTTAGATTTTTTTTTGTCTGGCAAAGATTTCTTGTTGTGTTAGAGGCATAAATTCCACTGCATAAAATACATGTCATTCCTTTGAGCTGTTTGATGTTGCTTTGACCAGATTTGAGACCAGACCCACCACTGTCTAAACAGTATGCTCTGTTGGTAGGGTTGCAATTGACTGTGACTCATTATGTTTAGAGTTTGGCTGGCTACAGTATTATGGAAAATTGAGAATTGAAATTCTGTAATGTCCCGTATGTCTGTTGATCAACTAGGTTTCCTGTGGTCTAGACAGTGGTGGCCTAGGGGAAGATATTTTTGTCAATATGTGTTTCATAAGGCATAGTATGTGAATACTGTTTATCAACATTACTTTTTAATACTATCTTGAAAATCTCCTGTATGATTGCTTATAACATCTTAAGAGGTGACAATTCTGGGTAATTAATGCCAATGCGTGCTGCTTAATGAGGTATATTCTAAAAAAGACTTCATTAAATATTGTGTCCTCATTATTTTTGTTCATATTTTAGCACAGTGATATAATTTGTTTGAAAGTATATAAAATGGTACATCTCATATTCACAACATAGAATATTTCTTCTTGAGACATATTGTAGTTTTTAATAAACACTGTGTAGATTTAAATATCTGCATATTATGTTTGCAGGTAGTAAACATACAGCTTGTTCATCACCAGAAAACCCAGAATACAAATCCAAATAACAGTTTAAATATCTTAGACATAAGTTGTCCACTATATAAGAATATTAATTTTAAATTTCTTAGGTGTTAATGACTAATGAATTTGCTGTAATTTAACTTAAACAATTCTGTTTAGGAATATCTTGGTTCTCAAAATTATAGTTCATTTGCAAGTGATAAATATCAGTTGGAAACTGAACTCATTAGTTTATGTTCTGAAATATGTGAATTTTGCATAAGCAAAAGAAGGCTTGATGACAAAGATCAATAATATAAATATTATTTATATTTATATAAATAATGCACACACATACACACACACACACACACACACACACACACACACACACACATGCACAAGACTCTTGAGTTTTTATCCAGATTATTTCTGGGTCACAAGAAGGAAGCACGTAATGTTGCCCTGTATGTTCTATATTCAATGGGTTATAATTGTCTACTCTGGCATAATTAGACTAAATTACTGTTAGAAGTTTTGGATTTCCCAGAACACATACAAGAAAGTAATGGAAATTCCTGGACACTGTCAGGGAATTCCCCTATCCTCTCCTTTATCCAGGTCAGTACCAGGAAGAAATTACTATTTTCTAAGAGTCATTTTCCCTAGGAATCCTTATTCAAATGCTTAGTGAGCATATTATTAGAACTAGTATAGAAGCAAAAGATCGCCTGTGAGGCAAATCTCCACTCTAAAATCAATAGCTGTAGTCAAGTCTCCAAGAGAGTTACAAGCTTCGCATTGGCACAATGTGACGTGTGGAAATGTTCCAGGAAGAAAAAGGCCCACATTGTCAAAAAGAATCATTTTTTTAGTTTTAAAATAAAGAAGAAGAAAAAAAAAAAGAGTGAACATCTAGCGTTTAGCCCAGCACAGAGATGGGATTGGATCCATCCAAACACTTGGCATCCAAAAACTACACTAAAAGAATACTTCTGGGGAGTTTATTTTCCTTCATTTCCTTCCTTGTATATCCTCAGTACTTGTTCAATTTGTCAAAGAGAAAGGTTCAGCAGATATAATCAGCCTAACTGTGCTATTTCTTCTTGTTATGATTTCTGAGATGAAGAATCACTTTCTTTTCATTTCCTGTTCAGACTTGAATTGTTGCATTGGTTTCCAGATTAGAGGATTTCTCTGGCAAAGACACTGTGCTATGTGTTATAAACTTAGCTGTTTATTCTTCCTGGAGCATCACATACCATTATTCCATGTATCTTGGCAAAAATTGATAGTTATAATATTCAAGATCAGGAACTTTTCTCTTCAACTTATGAAGTAAGATGTCTAAGATCAGTACTTTCGCTGTTTGCTTATTTCCGAGCAGTTAACTGGTAATTAGTCACTGCTGTTTTAATAACCCCAAGGACACAATTCATGCTTCAGCAAGTTTTCATCTTCCCCACACATATTTACTATCACTTAATCTTCTGGCAATAGCTCTAAATATTTGATGATCCAGCCCTTGTTTTCCTCTTCATATTTCTGGGAAATGGAATTTATTTTATATTAGCTTCCCTTTGGACTTTAAAATACTGAGATGTACTTCATAATGAATTGATTATGCTGATAAATGTATAATGTAAGCTGTACAATATTTAATATTCTATTTATAGTGTGCTTCATTAAAATATAAACCTGATAGCTTCCATAGAGCTGTAGTAAGTGCATGGTCTCTAATTAAAAATAAGGTTATTCTGCTAGACCTTTGCCTCTGCCCTGACATTCATCATTTAATGTTCAGGAGGCAAGCTATCATGTCTCCTCTGGTATTCAAATCAATAATTGGTAGCTAGATATTACTTGGATTGGGAATCTGGATACCAGCTCTCAGTCTCCTCATCCTGTAATGAGATGTCACCTTTTTGGGGACAGGGGAAAGTGTAAACATATTTTATGAACAAAAATCAAGACTTGTGGTCACAAACATGGCCACAAATGCTTGTATGCTTTTCATTAATTAGTGAAGATATTTTATTATCCCTTGACTTTTGGCCACTTGACTGTCCCAGCCAATGAAATGTAGCAGAAGGTCAGTGACTTCACACGTGTTGTCATAAAAGCCATTAAATTCTGTCCTCATTATTTCACTCTTTTTTCCATATTTTTATTTTCTTTAAAAAACCCAGTCATTACATCCCTTCCAATCCATTCTCCAACAGTTCATTATCCCATTCCTCCTCCCCAGTCTCCAAGAGGATGTCCCCACCTCCCCCACCCCACCAGACCTCCCCCCTCCCTGGGGCCTCACTGAGGCCAGACCACAAAGTCCTCTGCTGTGTGTCAGGGGCCTCATTACACTCTTTAGAAAGCGATTTTTAGACCTTTTATGACACTATTGCTGAATAAAAATGATTAGCTCCTAAACAATAAACAAGGGATCAGTATTTTTCACAATCAGGGGATTATTAAAACTCTGATCAAAGGTAACAACCCCTGGTGTTGCTACCAGTGTCAGGACTTGTTCTAGTTCACAATTTTGTAGTTGTGTTGTCACATGGTCTAAAGGATGAAAAAGTCTCAGGACAACTCTTTTCAAAAAGTATAAGCCTTGGCCTTAATCCTTGGGCAAATGGATTCCTGTTCAAGACATCCTTTCCTATGCCTGTACAACGCAGCATTCTACTTATGTGTTTTGTACCTGTTTCAGATTTCACATATAAGCCTTTGATCTCTTTTGAGTTAGTTTGTAATCAGTATGGATATAGTTTCTTTCTTATGCATGTGAATATCCAGTTTCGCAGCATAATTTGTTGAAGATGCTTTCTACTTCAGGCATTTTTTCACATATTTTGTCAAATATATGTGTAGTTATCCTGACTTGTTTATGTCTTTGATTTTTTTCCAATAGTCTACATTTAAACTTTTGCACCAGTACCCTATTGTGTTTATTACTATGGCTCTGAGAGTTTTTAAAGATCTGGAATGATAATCTTTCAAGCATTATTCATTTTACTAAAGATTGACTAGGTTATCTGAGCTCTTCTAGTTTGATATGAATTTAAGGTTGGTTTCTGTGTTTCTATGAAGAGTGCAGTGGAGATTTTGATTGTAATTGCACTGAACTTGTAAATGGCTTTTGGCAAAATGTTCATTTGCACACTATTAATTCTACCAACACATGAGAATGAGATGTTTTTCACTTTCTAATATATTGATCTTCTTTAGAAATTTAAAGTTTCATTGTAGGGATCCTTGACCTCATGATAAGGTTTATTCCTCAATAGTATACTTTCCTTCATGTTATTGAAAATGGAAGTGTGTTCATGATCTCTTTCCCCTGAATTTTACAAATAGATTAAGTACCCTGCCACAGTACCAAAATAGTTTAACATTTCTAGAAGTTTTCCAGTAGATATTTACAATATTGTACATATGATATTGTGTATAATATATTATAATAATATCTTGTGTATAGTATCCTGTGGTTAATTCATGGATCTTGGAGGAGAATCTACAGTGACTACTTTACTAAACTAGAATAAATCCCTAACAGTATTTTAAATATTTGTCCTTATACCCACAGATAAGCATTGTTTTCCTCCACCATCAAGCATTCTCTTAGCAACAGACTGAGACCATTACAGAAATTACGACCAATCAAAATTAGGGAACCCAGATCCAAATGATACACATGGAATACAACTCCTGCTCTTAGGGATCAGGGATCACTGCAGAAGAAGAGAGGGAGGAACAATTGTATGAACGAGGAGATCAGGGTGTTTGCTGTGAGATTGTGATCTTAGAACTTTCAGAGACTACACCCATGAAGTTTCACCAAGCATGGCTGCCTAAGCACGGCCTGAATAAAATGACATTAATAGACATGTTAATACGGAACCAGGGAGCTCAGGAGACCTCAGCCCTAAACAAAGAACTACACGTGGCTAAGGAAGGCTTAAAGTGTTAGAAATAGAATTCTCCTGGAAAACCCCCAACAACTGGTCATCCAATATTAAACAGTCATTTCTAAAAATATATACATGCAAGTAAAAGTATAAGGATTGTGCAGATTGTGCTTATGTATTTAGAAAGATGTGATCATGAGCAGGAGAACAAGGAGAGGTACATGGGCAGGGTTGGAGAGATGGAAGAAATAAAGTGATATATTATAATCTCAAAATAACAGAAATAATATGAAAAAAGTAGAAATTTATTCATGAGAACGCCATCCCTAAAAACTCATCAACTTCCCAGTCAGTTCACATCTCTTCATGCTACTATCGAGAAGATTAAGACTTAAGAATATATATTTTGGAGGAGCACAAACATTCATATCACACCAGAGAGATAAACTGTTTAACTCAGAGTCATAGTCCCAGGCTTCCCAGAAGCATAGCCAGAGTAAATTGCTGTAGTGTAGGAGGCACAGTGGACAGTTCCATCCAAGTCCCAGCCCAATTTTGTCAAAGATTCATTTAAAGACAACTCCAGAGGATTATGAGGTTCAATTCCTTTAATCTTGAACTCTTTCTAGTTCCATCTGTGGGTTCTTGTAACTGATAGTATAATAGTCTCACATCTGTTACCTACACAATTCATGAAGAAAGTATAATGGTCATTCTATGACCTTAATTTTATTTGCCGTGCAATAATTTAATATGGGTAAATATATTAGGCATCAATCATCTTAGTGAAGTTTAGCATTTGTTTACATGTTTTACCATTAAGGCTATGATTGAAAAGATTAAGTTAAATTTGTGTTACAAATTTTGAATATTATTTTTGTGTAAATTATCACATAGAGTATGTTTCTAAGTACCCAGGAGTTTTAATATTACTGATTCATAATAAGGATAATGTGAGTTGTTGTTTAATAATATATAATGTCACATTTGTGTTAAGTTGTTGAGATCATATGTACTTGCTGGTTTTGTGTGTCAACTTGACACAAGTTGGAGCTATCACAGAGAAAGGAACTTCAGTTGTGAAAATGCCTCCATGAGATCCAGGAGTAGGGCATTTTCTCAATTAATGACCAAGATGGGAGGGCCTCTTGAGGGTGGTACCATCCCTGAGCTTATAGTCTTATAGCATTATAGTCTTGGGTTCTAGAAGAGAGCAAGCTTAGCAAGCCAGGGGAAGCAAGCCAATAAGAAACATCCCTCCATGGCCTCTGCATCAGCTCCTGCTTCCTGACCTGCTTGAGTTCTGGTCCTGACTTCCTTTGGTGATGAACAGTAATGCAGAAATGTGAGCTCAATTAAACCCTTTCCTCCCCACTTGCTTCTTGGTCATGATGTTTGTGCAGGAATAGAAACCCTGACTAAGACATCATTCTTACATTTTTGATCACCAAAATAAGACAGGCAAGACGTCTCAGTCAACAAAAGCAATCTCTACTTAAGATTGATGACCTGAGTTAAATTCCTGGAATGTAGGGGCATACATTTGTAATTTCAGAACTCTGATGGAGAAAGGGGATTTGGAAACAGGAGAATCATCCAGAACAATGGACCAGCTATGCTGAAGTACTAAGCATAGCAAAAACCAAAGTAGCCCTGCTTCATCAAGATGCAAGGTTAATGTTGGCTACTTAAAATTTGTGTTCTTGTTTCTTATATCCAAAGTGCACACACACATGCACACACACACACACACACACACACACACACACACACACACACACACACTATGCACACATATATACAGATAGATAGAAATGGATACAATAAGCAAATAAAACAAAAGTATAAAAAAAGAAGAGCAGAAAACATCTTAAAATATCCCTAAAATAGAAATAACATCTAAGACATTTTATCATTCAATTTCTTTAAAAAAACAAAGAGAAATGAAACTAAATAGATCATTTTATCCTCTGTTGATTTTTTGTCCAATTTAGATTCTAACCCATGTATCTGTCCAAATGATAGTCATCTGTCACTTTGCAAATACATTATTATGAATCATAAGCTGATAGAGTTTGTGCATTATTGTAAATAATCTAATTTTCTTATAAGGTAATTAACACCCAAAACACGCATGATGGCTTATGAGCATGCTGGTTTTTAAGGAACTTCTTTATAGACACAGCTATATTTGTTTTATATATTAATTTTAGATTTGAAGACTGTACTTAAGGTCATGTGAAATCATTGATGATCATCAGAATTAAATTTGATATCAAAACACTTTGAAAGATGTTATCCAGTGAGATAATTTTCATCTGTGTATATTTTGAAAAAGCATGATAATTTTTAATTTTTAATTTTAAGAAGTTATCAGTGAAGCTGAAGTTTTCTTAAAGTCTCATCATACTAGAAGGTTCCCCCCAAAATGAAGGAATAGATAAGTCATGGCCACTTTCAGAAATATTTTAATTTTAATATAATTGAATTAGCTCTCCTGGAAAAACACAGTCTTTTGTTAAAGAGCAAGAATTTTTGAAAGGCTGTGTTTGGAAACTGTGCTTGGATGGAAGAAATGTTATTTATGAATGGAAGAGGAAAGAATTAAAATTACACAATGTTGTTTGGTCTGTTTCTCCAACTCTGAGTGTTGGCATTAATAAAAAGTCAAAATCTTTTGGAAAAGAATTTGTTTCCCTTCACTAAACCCCAAATCATCTTCTCAGATAACCATCTGTGTCTCACAATGAATACATTTCATTGTCCAAGGTAATATTTTAAAATTCATTGAAACATTGTGTCCTTTAAATATAATTTTATTTTTATTCACCTTTTCTCAGTTGTGATATTAGGAGAAAGTTTCTGACAGTAAGCATGGAAGGTATGTATTTTTGTATGTTTTTTGTTTTGTTATTTTTCATTTTCTTTAATCATATTTTTTACAGTCCAGGCATTCTTCCCCTCCCGTTCTTCCCTTTACTAGACCATGTCTCTGAAATACATTGATTAGAAACCTATTTAATGTTGTATTAGGATACATATACATTTTATCCAAAATGCAGATATAATCACCAACCCTATGATTATAAATGAAAATAAAATAGCAAAAATAAATAATCTGACAATTATATAGCATACATATATTTTTAAATACATGTTTGTAAAATATTTACATTTTACATGGGAACCTTTATGTCAAAGTCAAATAGAACAATAAAGAAGCAAATACTTTAATGCAACCCACATATTTAGCCAAAACAGACTTGGAAGTTTTTATAGTATTTTTTATTTCTGAATGTTTTACAACCATGAAAATGAAGAATGAAGAAGAGAGAAATGGCCAATGCTATGTAAGTCTTAACCTTGTTTTTTCATATTATTTCAGGATCAAAGTATTGAAAGTATTCATATACTAAGAGCTCTTGAAAGTACTACACACAAAAAACATACTTACAAATTATATAGACTGTTTTACCTTCCATGGGAATGTTTTATAGAATGTTGGATAGATATTTAAAATAATTTCCCTTGTAGTTTTCATTATTTCACTTTCTGCCCTCCAAACATTTCAACAGAGCCATTCTTACTCTCTTTCAAATTTGCGAACATTTCTTATGTTAGTTCTTATAAAATGCACAGAATTTCTAAACAATAATTTTAAAATATAACTTAAGTTAAATTTATCCTAAATATTAACTAGGTACATTTGATAAATATTATAATTCAAAACACTAATATGACAAAATAAATTAATAAATATGAATAATGATTCATGCACCCTTTTTAAAAATATTTACCTAATTTGTGAACATTAAAAATAGTAGATTATATCTAATAGTTGTATGGGATTATTATACACACATTTGGAAAAACAGTTCTCACAATATGAATTATTCTCTTATCATAATATGTCCGCCTTAAAATGGCATCAATTAGATTATACAACTCATTTTGTTTATCGGTTTTCTGAAACATTTGTTAAAGAATTTCATAAGATGAGGAATTTACTATACTTATAATTCTATTTTCCTGCCATCTGTTTCCATGCTTTTGATGAGGCAAATTCTTATTTTCAGAACATTTACCAATCCCTTTTAAAAAAACTGCAGAGTGAGTCCAGAGCATGTATCTGTTAGCGGCTCAGTTTCATAGCAGAAATACATATCTGCTCAATTACATCTTGGAATTTGGGAAAAGTTGATATAAAGAACCAAATTATGAGATAATCATAAAGTGATATGAGGGGTGCATCTTGTGCCTTCATAGACAATGATGGCTCTGTTTTGAACAAAGGATGCGCAAACTCCTAGGAGATCATTTAAGACTGAGCTCTGAAGTTGGAGGAGGATACAGATGGACAAAGACATAGACCTCAGATCATTTGGCAAGAAGGGAGCTCCTAACACATGGGTAAATTCCAAAGGTTGCAAAATATTATATCTTGGGAAAGAAAACAGAAGTTCAAGAATATTTGAGAATTGGAAGACATAAATAAATCATTTTAATTGGTAAGACTCTAAATAATAAGAGTATAAAGAGTAGAAAATCTACATGTCACCGGAATGTGAAGCCTTAACTATGAGGCGGGAACATACGAAGAAGTCCCCAAACTGTAGAAATGAGCTTCTCTTGATCAGCATAGCTGATTGATAAGACGAATCACACATTTTCTGTAGATGCTTCTACATTGGACCCTAGGTTCATTTTGTTCCTTGGCCTGTGTTCACTCGGAGCTGTCCTCTATGAAGAAGAGCTGGGGAAGCTGATGCTTCCAGACCTGTGACCTCATGTGTTGTTTGTGATTGTGCTTTCTGTGCTTGGTTGCACCTTTCATTCAATATTTGTCCCTTGTTGGGCTAAGTCCTCAGAGTTTTGTGTCGTGCACTAAAGGGACCTGCTCACATTCCATTACCTTTTTGAGCTTTAAACATCTTAAAGTAGATTTCCTAATTTCCCCAGGATATTGAAAGGAAGGAAGCAAACTCTGGTACTTAGTTTATCATCTCTCCCTGGTGGCTTAGACATTGATTGCATAACATCTGAAAGATATGTATATATATGAAATCTGCACTGTAGACTAAGCAATAACTTCTTTTTGGAAACTGGTATTGAGAGGAAGCAAGTAAAATTAACATTTGAATAGTATTTTTTTCTTTTTAATTTGTTAAATATGTTAGAAAATTGAGGCAAAACCAACTCCTTTATAGCCTTTCAAAACATAGTTAGTGTAATCACTTTTAATACAAGTCTGACATTTGCTTCTCCTCTGAAATGGCGCTTTTGGATTTCTACACTAAATAAGACTGCCTGCCATTTTAAACACTAACTTTTACAAAAGGTAAAAGAGAAAATCTATGAATAACCCATTTCCCTTAACTACTGATCTCTTATATGTTAACATGTTTGAATAAAACATACCTATCTTAATTTCTTTTAAAATTTGAGAAAATGATCATGGATATAACAAATACATAAATCAGGATTCCCTTCGCGGGAGGTTGTGGCTAAGGATGTACTAATACTCTGAATGCTAACTGTTTCACTGATTGATAACAGTGTTTTCACAAGAGTGTTTCCCATTAAGGCTTTATCCATGAAAGGTCATAGACCCAGGGCAGGGAGATGACTCAGTGGGTAAAAGCACTTGCTACAGGTTTGAGGACTTGAGTTCAAATCTCATAACTAACAAAAAAGCTGGATGCGCAATGCAAGTATCCCAACACTCAACTTGCAAAATGAGCTGTGAAGGCAGAATAATTACTGAAGCTTCATAGTCAGCTGATCTGAAATATGCAGCAGCACAAAATCATCCCCTGTCAACCAAGTGATGAAGGCCAACAGTCAAGGTTGCCTCTGACTTCTAGACATGTGGCCAGATATTTGTGTATCTATATTCACGTATAGGATTGTCCACACATCATGTTCAAATTTATAAAATTTACACACACACACACACACACACACACACACACACACACACACACACACAAACAAACAAAACAAAGAAAAACCTATACACTCATAGAACTTGAACCTAATAAACACCAAAGAAATATTTGCTGATCCTAGTAAATAAAAATTCAATTCGAACAAACTCAGGGCTTTTAGGTCATGTTACTTAATTAGATATTGTCATATTCTGTTAAAATCTGTTAAATATCTCATATGAACCCATGTGCATTGCTGATGTTAATTTGTAACAATGTGCTTTCTTTTATTTCCTATGTGCTTTCTTTTCTTTTATTTCTTTTGCATTTATTTTCTGCTAGCACCTAAAAGTAAGTATGTACCGTGAAATCTGAACTGGCTACTGTGCTTTTCCAGCGGTTCAAAAGGAAATATAATCCCATGCTTTCCAGGTTTTTTGGGAAAGGAAAACATTTTTCATGGCAGGTAAATACTTCCCATGGCTCTTAACAAATCCCAGGTGAGTGGCTTCATGCAGTGTTATTTTTTAAAATGATGACAATAACAAGAGCTCAGCTAAGCAAGTGGAGTAAGTTAATTTCGTGTCTGGATCTATTCCTCCATCCCCTCTTTTGAGATAAATAGAAAATTGTCCTCTATGGTTCATTGATGAACCAGGTGGGATAGCCCATTTTGTGAATAGAAATATCCCAATCATTATTTAGGCTAATTGTCCAACATGACACTGTGCTTAGCAGAATCATTCACCATCACAAATCTTCTAAATCTCACCACTGTTTTCCATAAGCATAAATTATTAGAAGAAAGATAGCAAGTTTCACAGACTGGTGAAGATAAATTTGCCCTAGGAGAATTATACTGAGTATTCTAGATGTAATTTCTTTAGATGACAGAGTACTCTTTGACCCCTGTGTATGAATGTTTATAAACTTTGTACAAGGGCTTTCATTTCCATTTCAAACTCAACCATTCACTACCCCCACAGTTGGATTTCTAGCTTTTCAAATAAAAATAGTATTTTTAAAGTATATATATTTTTTGGTTTCCGCGCATGTATTTTTTCTTACTTGCTTTGGCAATCACTTTACAAGCTACATATTGTTAGAGTTAATACAGTCTGAATTCAATTCTCTCATCATAATTCACATGTCTTTGGTTATAAATATACATTGTCTCTGAAAGTTAAAAGAATAGTCTTTATTCCTATCATGTCGCTGCATTGCTAATGTGGCAATGTGTGGCAAAATGGACTGTTGATAAACAATTTTCCCATCAAAATCTTATCATCCTTCAGTTTCTTCTTTTTGTAATTTATAATTTTTTGATAATTTATTTACATTTTAAATGTTTTCCCCTTTCCAGATCTCCCCTTTGGAAACCCCCTATCCAATCCCCTTTCCCCTGCTTCTATGAGGGTATTCCACCAACCACCCACCCACCCACTCTCGTCTTCTCTCCCTGGCATTCCCCTATACTGGGGCATCTAACACCCTTAGGCCCAAGGGCCTCTCCTCCCACTGATGGCCAACAAGGTTCTCCTCTGCTACATATAAAGAATATATTAGAGCCAAAATAGCTTTGTACAAGAACAGATCTGTAGGAACCTGCAGTAACTCTGTCTTCCTCGGTATTAGTAGTTATATTTTTCATGACTACTGCCAGGTCTTGATCAACTATTCCTCCTCCTATGAATCTAAGTCCCAGTTCTGGAAAGGACAGCGAAGTGGCATCTTGTTGCCTCTCAATCTTAGAAGTAAAGATAATTCTTACATATGCTATTACCTCATTTTTAATAGTTCTCTTTTCCTTTAACTCATCAGTCCCCACGGGAATCAATCCTGATGTTAACTTTTCTTATTTTCATTAAACGTTTCTTGAGGAAGAGGGCGACCCTGTAGAAGGACTAGCAGTCTCAACTAACCTGGATCCCCGAGATCTCTCAGACACTGGACCATCAATCAGGCAACATACGCCAGCTGATATGAGGCCCCCAACACATATACAGCAGAGGACTGATGGGTCTGGGTTCAGTCAGAGAAGATGCACCTAACTCTCAAGAGACCTCAGGGATTGGGGAGGCCTGGTGGGGTGCGTGGTTGAGGGGGGGTGGGGACATTTTCCTTGAGACAGGGCAGGGAAGAGGTATGGGATGTGGAATAGTCAAAGCATTGACGGGGAGGGGAATAAAATCTGGAGTGTAAAAAAAAAAAAAAACGATTAAATAAAATTTAAAAAATACAAAACACAGAAAACAACAACAACAAAAGTTTCTTAATCAAACTACGCTATGACTTCTCTGTTGCTAAGGTTTAGGCTCAGGTGTTTATGTACTTCAGAGAACTCACAATGCAATAATGCAATGAGTTGGTATCTTGCACTAGTTATAGACTAATGTGCTTATGGAGGAGTTTGTTTGTTATGACAACAGTGGGCATGTTTTAGAAGTGAGTTTTCCCTCTTTGGTCTGACTTCTCTCTTGTGGTATCTTGGCCCTGATGCTTTTCCTTTCAGCTTACCATGACACAAAGACCCTTCCCAGATACTTCTACCTTCACATTGAACCCCCTCAGTCCAGAGAACTGTGATAAATACATTTCCCTATAAATTAGCAATCTGTCTGGTATTCTGCTAAAACAACAAAAAATTGACTAAGTGACACCTCATGGCAAAATTCTAATGAAAACATTGCCAAAAAATTTGGAAACAAATCAAGTATGCATTGAGTAGTGAATATGTAAGCACACCAGTATATCCTTACAATAAAATGCATATTGCAGAAGTAGAAGTGCATTTCTGATAAATGTTATTGTTTAGATAAATAATAAGATGGCACAATTCCAAGTGAAAGAAGTTAGGCAGAAAGTAAAAAAGAATGCTCATTCCCTCATGGTATTTACATGCTGGAAAGCAGATGAGTTAGAAATTTGTGAAAAACTAATGCACATTTTGTTTGTGGTATGGTAATGGTCCCAGATCTGCATACATTAATCAGTTTCAAAGGAATATACAAGGCTGAAATGACATAGGTAGTAATCTTCAAATGATTTAGAGAAAAGGGAGGAAAAGACAAAGAAATCTTTAAAATAATATTATAATTAGACAAGTTAAATATATTTTTTATAATCTATTAGTGTAACTTTTTCCTTTGGGACCATATTTACATTTTGCCATTTAAAGTGGTATCTATCAACAATCAATCAGACTATCTTCTATTATTTATATCTCTATGTATCATATATATATGATATACATATATATATATATATATACATATTCATTCTACATTTTTCCAAGTTATACAGAAGTAGTTAAAAGGCTAAAAGTTTAGTGTCATTTTTATTTCTTTCTTATAGCTTCCTGTTCTAAAGTGCAGTGATTTCCTTAAAATTAGTGACCACATGTATTTTTATTAACATTTTAATACATTTTAAATTAGAATCACTTTCCTTTTCTCCCTTTACTTTCCTCACTACAGAGATGCCAAGTTCTCACCCTCCAAATATCGCCCTGACCCTCCCATTCTCTTTTTCCTTAGGCTTCTCATTTCAATCCCTAATATCCAATAAGTCTATTATTTATATATATAATTTACTTTCTTTTTTCCTCCGAATCCTCTGTGTTGTAACTTGGCTTTTCCCCCCAACCATTCCTGTAAACCTGCTTTAATTTGTTCTGCAATCGCCTCCCGCTCAGTCAGTCCAAGTCCTTATCTAATAGTCTCTTGGGCCTGGGACAATATTATTTTGTAACCTCATTCTTAATCTTGATTCTGCTGCAATCATGTTCATTTAATTTTGTGTCTCTATTTTGACCTTTTGTTTTTCTAGGCATCATAATCAATAATTGATTTTTGTCCTTCCACAGAATTTGTCCTTGGATTTTTTCCATGCAATTTTCATTCTTTCTGTACATTAATTTTAACTGCGACCTGTGTCACCATGATTTTAATATTGAATTTTTTACAAGAATTTTTTCCCACTGGATCCTCCAATCATATTTTAAAGCCAACTTCATTTTATCATATTTTTGCTTATGCATCCCTATTATTTAGCAGTTATTCATTTTATATATATATACACACACACACACACACACACACACACACACACACACACACACACACATATAGTAGATGATTAGAGAATGAGCTATAGTTAAAACTTTACTAAAAGTTGGGAGAAGCTCTATCTAAGTCATGGAGAAAATCTAATATGATCAGGAAGCTGACTGACAAGAGGCACACAGAGAGAGAGAACATCAAATGATTGATTTAGTCAATAACAAACTTGGATGCCAATTGGACAAGCCAATCTTTTTTCATTTTTCTATTAATTTATTTATTCATTCACTTTATATCCAAATTGCTGTCTTTCCTCCTTCCCCAGTCTGTTCTCCCACTCTCCCTCCCTTCCCCTCTGAGACAGTGGAGACAATCCCCTGAGTATAACCCCACACTAGCACATCAAGTCTCTGTAGGACTAGGCTCATTCTCTTAGGTTATTAAAGGAAGTCTGGCTAGGTGATTTAGTTATGTATATGAAACAAGAGGAAATAGTGATTTGAACTATTAAAATACTGTGTCTTTTAAAGTAAGGTGGCTTTTGAACATTTTTTTTTATTGTCTGAAAGGAATTTGTTGGTAACTTCATTGTATGTTCATTGAGACTTTTTCAACCAATGGTATGGGAAACACTGTTATAATTAAATAAAACCTAGAAGAAAAACCACCAATTAATAACCAGTTCCAAATAAATACAAGGGTAAACCCTGCTTATATTAAACATGCACATTTAATATTTATAGTTAATATGCATAAAGTAGCATAATGATGTAATGGCCAAGAAAATAGTTAATATAAACATATAAAGATTTGGGAAAGAGAGAAATCTCTATACAAACAGTGACTTGGCAAGAGTAAACTGACTGAAGAGCACAACTGAAGCGTTGGTCATCAAAAAGAACATGCGACATTCCCTTAGAAGAATATTCAAAAACACAAAAATGGACTCCGATATAAATGACCACTTTTATCCATTTTTACTACTATAATAGACTGCTGGACACTGATTAACTATTTTTACAAAAAGGAAGTTTACTGAGGTCACATTTCTGAAGCAAGGCTATTCAGGCGAGAAGCCATTTGATGAGGGCCTCCAGCTGTCTCCCTATGAGGCAGGTGGCATCACACAGTAGAAGAGCACATGGCATCAGCACACAGGCATGTGTGGAAACCAGAAGGGGAAGTTGTGCTTGATAACAACCTTACAAACTCTGATTTCTGAGCTCACAGCTTTCATCAAGGAACCAGAGACAATATCATTTAAGCATGTATGTGATAAAAAGGATATTAAGAAATTTTGAACAAGGATGTCTTCCAGCATTTATTTGGGAAAGCAAAGGATTCAAAAAGAACTGAGTGAGGGTGGGCAATCACAAGCTTTCCCTGCAGTTCAAACATGAATCAGATGACCTAGAAAGCAGAACTGACAGCATAAGTCCAAGAGCATGAGATGTTTTGTGTCTAATTGGAATTACCATCATGCTCAATCAGAAATACTCTCATCCAAATGTCTGAGGTTCCCATGAACTGGTCTAAATGACTTTTTACTTCCCTGACATAGTACCCTCTCTTGATACATATCACTTAAAATAATTGGAATTGGGTCTTTATACTTTCTTCACATTGCCTGGATTTTGTGGCTAGCCATGAGGCATGGGATAAGCTAAACTGAATAGCCTTGATTGTAACACTGATTACTGGCCACAGATTTACTACTGCTCAGCTACACAAGATGGTGAACATATTTCTGGAATAGTTTGATCATTCCTCTCCCATATATTTAAAGATGGTGTAAATTCTCAATGTGAACCCTGACATTTTAATGTTGTATATGGAAAGAGGGCAGCCTTAGGAAGCAATGTTATACAATGCATTATAATGTTAACCATTTGATAAAGTAGAACAAAGCAGCAACCTCAAAGGCAAGCCTTAGAACTCTCTTGAAGATATCAACTCACTTCATTGATTGGGTTATTTTGAGCTATGTCTTTTGTAATCTCAAAATAGAAGGCTCTTAAACATTTAGTATAGGAGATTACTGCAAAGTACCACAAGGACTTTTCTTCTATACTTTGTATGAAATGACTAGGAATAATTCTTTCTACTGAAAATAGTTTTTTCAGTGGTTCACTTTTGGACGAGATAGTCCATGAGGGTATTAAATATAAGACCAAAGAAAAATCTTTACCGAAAGAGAACAAGAGGTAAGATCATTCTGGAGGCTGAAATGTAAACTTTACCTTTCAGAATCCTGTGTCACAGGATTCTGGAAGGCCTTATAGTGAAAAGCCTTATAGTGAATGTTTGAGGAGAAAATCGGTTTATTTCAATGTAAATATGTGTGTGTGTGTGTGTGTGTGTGTGTGTGTGTACGTGTACATGTATGTGTACATGTATATATACACACACTGAAATATCATGGAATCTAGGCCAGGAGAAAGAATAGAAATATGTAGCAGTGGAGGGTGAAAAACTTGGGGAATCACTAGAAAGTTCCAGACACCAGTGATGCGAGAGGTTCCCAGAATCCAAGGGGGATGACATTAGCCAAAATACCCAACAGAGGGGAGAGAGAACCTGTTGAAACCACCTCCAGTAGGTAGACATGGCCCCTAGTTGAGAGACATGGCCATCCACCCATCTCAAAATTTTTAACCCAGAATTGTTTCTTCCTGAAAGAAATACAGGGACAAAAAGTGAAACAGAGGCTGAAGGAAAGTCCATCCAGAACCTGCCCTACATAAGGATCCATCCCATCTTCAGACACCAAATCCAGACAACATTATTGCTGATGCCAAGATGTGCTTGCAGAAGAGAGACTGGTATGGCTGTACTCTGAGAGGCTCTGCTAGCACCTGACCAAATAGATGCAGATACTCACAGCCAATCATTGAACTGACAACAGAGACTCCAATGAAAGAGTTAGGGGAAGGACAGAAAGAGATGAAGAAATTTGGAATCCCATGTGAAGAACAACAATATTAACTAACTGGAGCCTTTATAGCTCCCACGGACTAAACCACCAACCAAAGACTATACATGGGCTGGTCTGTGGCTCCTGCTACATATGTAGCAGAGGACTGTCTTATCTGATATCAGTGGGAGGAGAGGCACTTGGTCCTGTGGAGGCTTGATACCCCAGAATAGGGGGATGCTAGAGGGTTAAGGAGGGAGGGAGGGAGTGGGTGAGGGAGCACCCTCTTAGAGGCAAAGGAGAGGGGAATGGAGTGGGGGTTTGTGGAGGGGAGACTGGAAAGAGGGAAAGAGGTCAACATTTGAAATATAAATAAAATAATGAAAAAAGAAAAAGAAAAAATTATAATAATTAGCAAAAAATGGTCTATAAATTTGAAAAATAGTAAGACAGGGTATGTTTGCTTATTTGGAGAGAGGCAGGGGAATCTGAGGAAGTGATGTAATTATAATCTGAGAAATAAAAGGAATAATTTTTCAAAAGTGAAATAAAATAAACAGTTAGTTTTACTCAATTCTTTTTAGTAATGGACAGGCAGGAGGGATTTTAGCTGTGACTGGGAAAGACTTTTTCCAGGGAATCCTGAGACATCATGAAAAGAATGTGTAAGATTTACTGATAAAACTGTGTACCACATAAAATCTGTGTACAAAACCTAATACTTGACAGTGGAAAAGTTATTTGGAGACTATAAATAAAAATTGACAGGAAGGTATAACAGTTTTCTTCCTCTGATCTATAATGTTTTTTGGAGCTAAATTAATGACTTTGGATTTAGGAAAATTAAATTCATATTGATCTTCAACAGTGATTTTCAGATGACTGACATCATTTGCAATAGGAGAAATCTTTAACATATTCTTATCTGCCATTTTTGAAAGTTGCAATTTACAGATACAAATAAGAAGATACTGGAGACTGAGTTGTATTTGAAATTTTGCCTTTATTAAAAAGACCTTGTCCATGTAGGGTAAAATCAATCTAGAATTTTTTTAATCCATAAAAGAGTTCTGTTTACCGTTTAAGTATGCCCTGCTTATGAACTTTCCTCCTCCAAATCATACATTTTCACAGAATCTGACCCTTAATGGAAAGCTCAAATGTAATGACAAAGGCAGGTTTCCAAAGTCACATGGAAGTACTTTCCAAGTAGAATAAAGAACATGTGACCCATGGGCATGGGATCTGATTCACAGGTAATATTTAAATTTTATGTGGAAAGCAGTATTCAGAAGTTCCTATTGAATTTATTTATCATATTGGGTGTTTTGGAAAGAACAAATTGCCAGTAAAATTTTTAAAAAAGCAAGCTTACTAATAAAACTTATTTATCTATTAAATGTATGGATGAAATGTTTGTGTATTAGATAAAGCCAAAGTTCTTAAATACAACTAAATCCCTTGACATAACATATTTCATAAAAATAGATCTATTTGGACATGACACTAGTCCCTATTACCTGGAAACTTCATAGCTATAACCATATCTCAGAAGTGGCCCTACACTTACCATATTTTTAGCTCTTATTACTTGAGTACCAAACAGACCAGTCTCTCCCAGATATTACTGACTGACCCTATCACAAGCCAGTCCCTACCTGAGGACTACTGACAGAGCCATGATCTCCTACCGCCAACTTTTGAGGACCTACAGCAAAATTCTGCTAGCCTTATGGAGGGTTTGTCCACGTTTTCATGGCTTCATTTAGTTCCAGCTAAGCTAGGACCACTATGGTATCCTGTTCATTGAGTGATTCTACGGCAGAATCTTGGCTGAAACAAAACCTGAGAGTTCGAAGTAGCAGCAAATACATATCTAAACTCACATTGAAGAAGGCTGGAACTGATATTCCTACCAAAAGATACTACCAACCACCTAACTCCAGATAACCTGGTCCTATCACAAAACCACAAATATAAAACTCAAAAAATAAGATATCTTTTTTATTGGATATTTTCTTTATTTACATTTCAAATCTTTTCCCCTTTCCAGGTCTCCACTTCGGAAACCCCCTATCCCATCCTCCCTCCCCCTGCCTCTACAGAGACTGAAGGAAAGACCATCCAGAGACTGCCCCATCTGGGGTTCCATCCCATTTACAGTCACCAAACCAGGGCACTATTGTGGATGCTGGAAAGTGCTTGCTGATGGAAACCTAATATGGCTGTCTCCTGAGAGACTTTGCCAGAGCCTGACAAAGATAATAAATCTTAATCCTATATTAGTACCTCCTTAGTAATGTTCCCAGAGTGAATGAAACTGAGATTACACATGAAAGAATGACTTAAAAGTAACAATTATAAATATGCTCAAGGAATTCAAAGAGGATATGCATAAATGTAGTTAGCACTAAGAAAACACAAATGAGTGGTTGGAAAACCATTTAAAAGATTAAAATAGAATTAGTAAATAAATCAAATTTCTGAAAAAAATACAAACAAAATTTGAAATGAAGAGTAGGAAGAGGAAGAAGACGAGGAGGGGAAGGAGGAGGTAGAAGGGTAAGAAGGGGGAGGAAGTCCAGGTCAATGGCACAGAATAAAATTTCCAAACTTAAGGAAAGTTTGCCTTTTAAGGTACTAGAAGCATATATAAAACTAAATAGACAGTACGAACAAAAACTTCCTTATTCAATAATCAAATATCAAATATACAGAGCACAGAAAAATATTGAAATTTGCAAGAGAAGAAAACAATGTCACATATAAATGCAGGTTTATCAGAATAACAGCTAAATTTTCAATGGAGACTTTAAAAGCTAGAAGGGCTTGCACAAGTTTAGAAATACTGTAGACAATTACACACAACAGAACCATGGGGTGTAATTGAAGGAGAAAATAAAACTAGAGCAAACATATAAATGTCCTGTACCAAAACTTTATGTGTGTGTGTGTGTATGTGTGTGTGTGTGTGTGTGTACTTAAATGAACATACACACACACATATGTGTATCAGAAAAAAGAATGAATTAAATGCAACACACATCCACATAATAGAGTTTTCTGTCATGAAGATGATATTATTTCACTTGAGAAATAAGAATGAAACTGGATGTCTTTATACTAAGTTAAATTAGTCAGATGAAGAAAGATAAATTTTAGATAATTTCTTAGTATATGAGCATATGGGGACATGCACATGTGTGTAGTGAACAGAAATGTGTATTTGTGACATACAGTAGCACTTTGTCTGTGAAGAGTAAGAAAAAATTCTATAGGAACTAAAAAAGGGATGATTATGAAAGAAAGGACACAAAATATCTCATTTCTTCTTATATGAAGAATCTTGACCTCTGCCTGGGCCACCAGGAGTCCATAGCCAATGAGCGCCAGGAGAAAGCTACCCTCCCAGGAGCTTGGAAAAGCTGTGAGTGGGGTTAAGGGGAGCAACACCTCTCACCCAGACCCGCCCAGATCCAGCGGGATCCAGGGCCTGAGAACTCAGGGACAGGAAACCTCTGAACCTTCCGGTTTCCAAGTGTGGGTGGAGACCTCTGCCTGGGCCACCAGGGGTCTGTGCCTGGGGACCTCAGCCTGGGCCACAGGGCTCCAAGAGAGAGCGGGTATCCCGGGAATGCTGACACACCTTTGAGCACAGGCAAAACCACTACTTCTGTTCAAACTCACTGGATCAAGAGGGACCCTTGCAGAGCCATCAGGAAATAGGAACCAAGGGACAGCTGGGGACAAGATCCTTCTGGTTTCTGTCTGCACCCCAGAGCAGACCCTGTGCCACAGATCTCCAAACTCAAACACCTCTCAGAGAGAGCTGGTCTTCAAGGAGTATTGACACAGAGGCCTGAAGGAGGGGCAAGCCACAACCAGACAGAGTAAGATCAGCTAACATCAGAGTTAACAAGATGGCAAAAGGCAAGGGTAAGAACATAAGGAACAGAAACCAAGAGTACTGGGCACCATCAGAACCCAGCTCTCCCACCACAGCAAGCTCTGGATACCGCAACACACCAGAAAAGCAAGACTCAGATTTAAAATCATTTCTCATGAGGATGATAGAAGACTTTAAGAAAGAAATGAATAACACCCTTAAAGAAATACAAGAGAAGAGAGATAAACA
>CM052713.1:70966881-71051092 GCA_028551405.1 Uromys caudimaculatus | reverse complement strand
TGTCCATAGCTGGGATTGTTTCCATCAGCTGTTCCTTTCTCTGGATCCTTCATCTCAGTGTAGCCAGGGTGGCAGTCATTTGTTCTCTGGTTAGAGAGCAATACAGCCTATTGGTCTTTACTGTCACAGCATCAAGCTCTCTGCCTGCATACTGAGAGTCTCTGCCTTTATTAGCTTCAAGTAGTTGCCATGTTTGCCAATAACACTTTAGCATTACATCATTACATATTATTTCATTCTTATTTGCTACATACAGCTGGCATGAGCTGGTGCACATCCTACTCTTAGCAACTATACACAGCTAACATGAGCTAGCTGCTCCTCGCTGTAACATCCAACTCAGTTCTGTTCTTATTTCTTATTTCCACACTCTCCACATTTTCTCCTTTCCTTTTTTCAATGTAAACACAGTTTAATACCAGCCTGAATATTTAAATAGTAAAGCATAATTTTTGTAAAGAAATTTATGTGTCCTTGTAACACAGTCCAAGAATGGAGTCATGTGAGACTTCTGAGTGCTTGTGAGAAAACGCTAACAAGAGCCTCGTGATCTCAGTTCCATCAAAACATAAAATTATATCTTTGTGCTTCTCTCAGATGTAGCTAATAGGAGTGAGGTTTTTTTAGCAGTTGTTATTCATACACCTCCATGGAAATATGTTTTGCCACCTGTGACTTGTTTTTATGACTGAACACCATATTCAGGTGACTCTTCATAACCCCCAGAATACAAACTGCTTGGTGGTCTGAATAAAGTTGGCTCTTGCATGAGACTTTTGTCCAACACCTTCTAGTTTCCACTCTCCCAGGTTTGCACTGCCAACTAGGGCAGTAAACATGTCCTCAAAGTAAATGAAATACTTTTTGATTTTTTTCCCTTTTAAAATTTTCTGTACATCAGATCTGTTCTATTTGGAGAAATGAAAACATTTGCTTTATTTCTGTTGTATGTTAGTAAACTTATCACTAATTTTAAGATAGTTTTCTGCTTTCAATAAGAGCAAATATATGATCTATGGATCCCCACTCATTCCCTCACCCCTTTATTCTCCTCAGATCTAGCTGTACCTCCCATGCATCCACTGTTTGCTCTCAAGTTCTTGCCCCACAGGTCAATGTGATTCATTGTGCATGGTTCTCTAGCAGTCGAGTTTCCTAATACTAAGGAGTACCTTCTGCCAATTGTTCTTATTTGCTAACAGTTTTTTCTTTTTTCTCAGAAAACTTCAAAGTTATGTCTACTGGTATCATCCTTGTTCAGCAGTAACTTTATGAGACTTTACATGAGTAGCTTTTGACATCCCTAGGAAATGCAACCTCCCCATTACTCTGGCTATTGCAATCTTTTGGTCACCTCTTCTCCAATGCTCCCTGGGCCTTAGGTGAAATGAGTGGTAATGTAGATGTGTCAGATGGGACTGATCGCCACAACTCTAAGTTTTGGTTGACCGTCATTTTCAGTATGAAAATAGTCACTAAATGTAAACTTTGGTTTGGTTTGTTTAAAAAAGGGCTAAAAGTTTAATGTTGTGGGAGGGTCTTTTTTCTGTGTATTCAGATGCTGATGTCTGTGTCAAGAGAGCTAGATACATTCTAGACATGGCACTGTAATGAATATTAAAGAAGCTCCTGTATCAGTGTGGTGTAAAGGGTGATCCCCAATTATCTCTGATCAGTTCATAAAAGGCAGATCAGTCAGTGACTGGGCAAAGGAGATAGAAAGGCTGGACTTTTGATCCCAGTCATGTATCCCAAGGAGAAAAGCCATGGAGAAGGAGTTGACTATAATCAGGTGAGGGTGCAGGAGAAGAAGGGCCAAGGCATGTAGGAAGAAGGAGGTCAGGATGAGGTTGGTCAGGAGGAGGAGTTGCCAAGGGAATTCTCCATGAGGACAGACAGCTACAGCAGAGTGAGCCAAGGAGAGACTAAATGGGACTAACTTGGAGCATGTGGCTGGGGAATAGCTAAAATAGGATAGAGGGTTAGGGATATCTGCTGTTATAGTGCTTAAAGCTTGTTGAAAACATCTACATGTCTTCTCTGTTAGCGGGGGCTAGCTAGGGTAACAAACCTGCCAACTTTAAATTTCATTCTACAGTTCAACACTATACTCAGTGCAAACTGGACAGTAAATCGGTAAGCCACATGAAGATGAATTGTATTAATCACTGAAACTGAACACATATATAAACGGAAAATGCATTTCAATTTTTAGGAGCATGTCTTACTAAGACACTTGACGTTTTTATTGTAGTATTTTATTTGTTTCTTTGTTTTTATTCTAACAGAGGGTTAGACACCAATTATGTAGTAAAGACAATGGTTTGAAGAATTTATATTGTATATGAAATAATGTCTGGATAAATGAGTTCTTTATTTACATAAGTAAGACATATGTTAAATAAGATAAAATATGATATATTAATCAATAAAAACTTTTGGTTTTAAAATATGCAGAAGAATATTTTAGGTATATTGTAAATCATAACAAAATAGAACAAAAAAGTTCTACAGCTATACTTATAATGCATTTGTATAGTAATATACATATTATAAATATATATGTATATTACTGTATATATGTAATTATATGTGTGTGTGTGTCTGTATGTCTGTGTCTGTGTGTATTTAAAATTTCAGTGGTGGTATTAGTATATAGAAACATTATTAGTAAGGAATTGAATAAGAATAAATGTAAAAATAAATATATCCCTAAATGGTTGTTTTGGAAAAAATCTTGTTTTTGTTTTTGAGACAGTGTTTCTCTGTGTAGCTTTAGCTGTCCTAGAACACACTCTGTAGTCCAGGCTGGCCTTGAAATCACTGAGCTCCACCTGCCTCTGCCTCCTGAGTGCTGAGAATAAAGGTATGCACAACCATACTGAGTCTAAGTGGCTTTTTGAAATTACAAAGTGCTACTGTTTATTATTCAAAATATAAATTTTAATTCAACATTGTTACTATTTGTTTGGACATGACAACTGCCTGTTCCTATCATATAAAACCAACATGTTATTCACTGCTAAGGTACTAAATAAGATTTCAGTGAGACAGTAGTGAAGCATTGCTTCAGATTAAAATAGGTACAAGCTCTGATGTCTGGGATGGGTCTTAACCTCATAAAGAGATAGTGTGATAGTAGTTTTTGTCCTTATGAGAGAATCTAGATTCATCAGGAGATGGGCATTTGGGAATGTCTGTATAGAATTATCTGGATTGGGTTCATTGAAGTGGAAAGATCCACACAGACTGGGTAGTATCCATTCCGTGGTTGGGATTGTAGGCTGCCTTAGAAGGAGAGACCATGCTGAGCACCATCGTATAAGCACTCATTAGTGACCCTCAGCTTCTTAACTGGGGATGCAGCATGATCAGTGCTGCTGAACAGCTACAACATCAGTACCCTGTCGCGATGAACTGTAGCCTGAAGCCCTGAGATTAATGAGCCCTTAGTTACTTTGGTTACTTTTCTCAGGGTGTCTCATCACAGTGACAGAAAATGAATCAAGACCCATGGGCAGCATGGCTATAGTTCAAACAGGATGTGGCAGAGAATCTGAAGGCTGACGTTCCATTTTTGAGGATTGTTCAAATATCCGAGAATCTACCACTCATGGGGGATATTTCTTAATATTGGTATCTTTATTGTTGAGAATTACTGAAAATCAGGGCACATTACTACCTCTGAAATTTGTAACATAGTTTTTTAAAAGAAAATGAAAGTCATCACATAAAGAAAATAGTTCTTAGCATTTGCTGTAGCATCTGTCATGTAGGAGTAATGAGGCAGTTAGCAGAGAATACTAATTTGCTTATTTCAAATTCAAAGAAAATTAAACATTTCTGTTTATGAAAAGAAACTATTCTTTGAATAATTATTTTTCATTAAAAGCAGCTTTCAGCACAATGAAAGCTTTTGAGTCAAGATATTGTGTATCTGATCATTTATACTTGATATATTTTAAATATCTGCTTTACAGTTTTAATTTAAAATTTTTATTTACACTGATTCATTCTATATTTTAAAAATACTTTTGAAATTAAAATATAATTACATTATATTTTATTATCTCTTTCCCTTTCCTTTCTCTGACCCTTTTCATACACTACTGCCCTCTTGCTCAAATTCATGGCCTCCAGTTTTAAATTGTTTTAAGATGTTACAAACTTCCTTGGTATGCTTCCCCTGCTTGGCACCTTGTCCATGCTGAGTCTACTTACGGAAAACTGCAAACCAAGCCATAATCCACAGCCAGCCTTAAACAAATACATAAATTCTCACAATAATATCAAATTAACTACGATTTCTCTTTAATAATCCACGTTCCTTTTAATGCCGCAATTCAGACTGTGAATGCAAAAGTATATCCAGAAAGCATAACACAAAATTAAATTTACTTGAGATAGGAGTATAAAAATTGGTTTATGATTTAAAGAAATATCTGAATTCGTTTTTTTTAACATGACTGGTATTAAAATTAAAAGATACCAATAAGTACCTTGATGTTTATAAATTTATTGGAAATATTCTGCCACAAATATTTCAGACTCAATCATTCTAACAATCTGGTGGTATTATTGTAACTTGCTTACCCTGTGCATTATTTGATGAAGCTAAAAATAATGTCGACAGTCTGAGACAGTGCATTCATTTATGACTACATTTCCCAACTTAGGACTAGATTGAGAAATGTGGGTTATTTTATCGAATTTCAATGTGTTCCCTCTTAATCTTTATTTTTTAAGTTTTCTAACAATAAGTTGGAAGTAAAAAAATGAGATAGTTAAATATAGAAATCATTTTTCAGATACATAGGCAATTTTATAATTTACTATTTAAATACTTTATACATTTTGAAAAGCAGTGCATATGAGGACCTTCTGCAAGCAAATATATATATTTGATGAACGTGTTTAGATATTGTGGCCAAATTAAGGCTTCAGTTAATATTATTTTCCTTGAGTATTGAAATTGATCTTCATTAGTGTCTTCCATGAGTCACTTGGGGAAGTTAAAGAAAAATAACCACTACATTTTTTACTTCTTATTCACATATTTAAGGCAATCTTTTGCTATTCCAATGGAGGAGGCTCCCTTGGCCTGAGTAGCTGAATTCTTGACAGATATCAGCTGTGCCTTTCTACTCTGATTTAACTTCCAGGAATTTATGTTCCACCATTGATAAAGCTTTACCTCCTGTGAGATTTTTTTCTTCTCTCAGTCAAGTGTATATATGATATATTATAGCTGACATTAGAGAATCAACATTTTCCTTTAATTGCCTTCCTAGCGTCAGGCTCAGATCTCAGTTTAGCAGTGATCTGTTTTCTCTAACATGATACAACCTTGTACAGATACATCCAAAATGTGTAGTCCACAACAAATATATCAGAAGACAGTTGTAAGCACATTAACTTTGAGTCATCTTGTTATGAATTTTCATTTATGTACCTAAGAGACTGTATGGATTTAATATATACCAGTCTTTTATTTCTGATAATCTTAATAAGTTTAATGCACTGCAAAATAACACCACAAAATATTTCATCTCTGTTGCTGTGCCCCGGACTGTTTTTCTAATTAAAAGGAAGGGCTAATCTATTCCTCCTCTTGAATTAGAGCAGAAATTTTGAGTAATACAAGAGTTGTAGTATTTCTGAGCTAGACTTTTTCAAGAAGTCTTTAAGTCAGGAAGTGACAATGAGATACACTGGACACAAATCATTACAACAGATGCAAAGCATCACATACCGAAGAGTGCCAATGAAGTA
Source organism: Uromys caudimaculatus (assembly GCA_028551405.1). Taxonomy (NCBI): domain Eukaryota; kingdom Metazoa; phylum Chordata; class Mammalia; order Rodentia; family Muridae; genus Uromys; species Uromys caudimaculatus. Next base: position 71,045,320 of record CM052713.1, on the reverse strand, counting down.
CATGTGAAGATGAAAAAATTCAGTGAAGCTAAAGAAATACCATCCCTGCCATCCTTTCTCCAAATTAACTCATGAAATGAGAGTTACAGGTCAACATTTTATTACTGAGAGAAAGGCTTCCTTCCGGATGTCACATTAATAGCTCACAAAATGTTTCAACTCTTCATTGAATTGCACAGTTTCTGCTGTAGTCACTGGAAAAAAAACCCAAACAATCATTTCTCTGTCGCACAAGGACAGAACTCTCCTAACAGATCATCATCTAATACAAGAGAACAAGTATGAACTTGTATCCTTTTGGCTCTGAAAACAAAGTATGGCAAAGAACAAAATACCCAGCTGATGAATTACACCTCATTCCAAAAAGAATCTGTTAATTAGAGCAAAGTTAGAAAGACCATTAAGTGAAGTATTTTAAGTACATTAACCTGAAACTCAGGAAATTTAGTCTCTCTGTTGGGTGTTTGTATAAAGTAAAGCACACCAAATAAAAATTAGATTTAAAACAATGAGGGAGCAACAGTGTCTACTGGCCAGACCCCGAACTCCTGGAGATTGGATGACCAACCAAAGAATACACTTGGAGGGACCCATGGTGCTGGGCACATATGTGCCAGAGGAGGGCCTTGTTGGCCATTGGTGGGAGGAGAGGCCCTTGGGCCTGAGGTTGTTAGATGTCCCAGTATAGGGGAATGCTAGGGAGGGAAGACAGGAGTGGGTGGGTGGGTGTAGAAGCACCCTCATAGAGGCAGGGAGAGGAGGAATGGAATAGGGGGTTTCCAAAGGGGAAAACATTTGAAATGTAAATAAAATCCAAAATAATAATAACAATAATAATAATAATAATAATAATAATAATAATAAAGAACAATTCTAAATTAAAAAGCAAACAAACATGAATGAAAAAAACAGATGAATGTGTGTTTTAGGTTTGCAAAGGGTATATTTAAAAATAAAGGCAAGAGAAGGCTTTGTGAGTTGTACTTGATAACATCATAGGTAGTGGTCTCTAATCCTCTGTAGTAAGGAAGACCTTTGAGTATCCAGTCATGAATAATTAGCTTACTTCAAGACCTGGGTAGGGATCTTCTCTGCCAAGATATGTAGCCTGAGAATAAAATCAGAGGTTTATCTTCTATGTGGGGAATGAAAACGAAGGGGCCAAATACATTGTCTATTAAACCTGCCCACTGAAGAAATGAACTATTTTAAATTTGACAGTAAGTAAAAGTATACTATTGTAGAAGTTAAGGGTATATTTTTCAGATTTGTAAGCAAGGCAACTGTCTGAAGTACCTTAAAGGGGATATGCATATATCCCTTAATGAAGTCTTTAAAAACATACAGAAGAGGTAGAATGAAATGATTAAAACAATTCAAGATAAGAAGTTATGAACCAAACTGAAATAAAACTGGAACTGAAAAACTTAGGTTGTCAAACAAAAACCTCAAAGGTAATCCTCACGAACAGAGTTTAAGAGGGGAAAGAGAGAACTTCTGGTATTGAAGACAAAGTAGAAGAAATGGATACCTCAGTCAAGAAATGTTAAATATAAGAAAATCCAGGCACAAAATATCCACGTAATCTCAAACATTAAAAGAAAGACATATAAACAAGAAAAATAGGAGAGGAGACCCAGATCAAAATCACGGGGAATATTTTCAACAAAAATCATAGAAAAATATTCTAACCTAAAGAGTGATGTGCCTATCAAGTACAAGGGGCATATAGAATACCAAATAGACTGGACTGAAAGAGAAGCTCTCCCCTACATGAAATAATCAAAACACTGAATGTGCATAAAAAAGAAAGAAATTAAAATCTGCAAAGGAAAATGACAGAGTAACATAACCTGTAAAGGCAAATATATTAGAATAACATCTGATACCTCTAATGGAGGCTCTAAAAAGCCAGAAGTGTCTGAACAGATGTTCTACAAGTTCTTAGACCACAGATGCCAGCCCAGACTACTATACCAAGAAAAAATAATTATTACAATAGACAGAGAAAGAAAAATAATCAATGGGACAGATCTTCTTCATTTGCCTAGAAATGAATGTGCTAGATTGGCAGGTCATCAACTCCTCAGATCTTCCTGTTTCTGTCTCTCTACAACTATGATTCCCAAGCACCGCATTGAGAGACTCTTCCTTATATGGGTTTTGGGATGGAATACGGGATTCTTGCTTATAAGGCAAGTACTTCATAAATCTCTCTAACCTATAAATAATGTATGCTTTTTTATTTCTCATTGTCTGGCAGTTTCATACATTTTTACACTAAATACTAGTCACTGTCACACCTCTATTTTTCTCTCTCTTATCCTTCTATGGCTAACAAGCCCCTCCTATTTTATATCATCTTTCTGTAAGCAGCATATTAAGTTTAATTCATTCCTCACCCAGGTAGGTTTTATAATGGAGAAAAGTCAGTTTATCTATGACTTCACCACTGAAGAAAATAGCATGCCCCTGATTCAGCTATACCACTCCTGGACATATAGACAAATGGCCTCTTATCCTAAATCAGAAATACCTATAATGTACATTGAGATTCTGGTCACAAGAAGGTCACTGTCAAACCAACTTAGCTGGACACCAGCTGGAGAACAGATGATGAAAATGTGGTGCACATACAAAATGGAATTGTATTGAACAGTAAAAAAGATCAAAGTTTGTAAGAAAATGCATGGACCTAGAAAATAGTGTCTTGTGTGAGTTGAACCGGGGCTTGAAAGACAAATGCTGTGTTTTATATTTTATCAATGGGTCCTCATCATGTATGTGTGTATATATATTTACAGAGGTATGCTTAATCAGCATTATATGCTGATTAAGTCCAGGAAGATAAAAAGTAGATAAACTGATAGAGGGAGAAGAGAGAGAACCACATTCTACACATGATAATGCGGACTAGGAAGATTGGGACTAGAAAGATCTCAGTTAGGTGATGGAAGGATAAAGGTACCTAAAAGGAAGGTCTGACAAAACCTAAGTGTATAAGCAATAGACGTAGGAAATCGGCTATTTCATAAGCTTGTTACCAAACCTAATATAGTCTAAATTAATGGAGGTAACATTGATGACTGGATTAATAACATTGTTTTAAATAATTGTAAAAAATTTTAAAGCTACAAAATTATACATATATATATATATGTTTAGTATTCTGGCTATCACAAACAAACAACTCCATTAGAATTGAGTTTAATATAAGTGTTACCCTCTCAAAGACTCCATTGTGCTCTGGTATGAAGATGTGTCACTAAAAATGTGTCACAGATTAAGAGTTTCACTGTTGAGTGACTCACAGTTCCATACTCTGAAGAGGAGGCAAGGCACTCTCAACAAATGTATCCAAATTTTACCTTTACTTTTCATATGGGCTAAGAATGTGGAAAACACCTCATAATTAGTAGTTCTCTCATAAAAGTGGCAGGTGCGTCCTAACTAGCATCCTCATGTGTAATAATGGGTCCTGGATAGGAGGGTTTCTTTATATGAAATGCATGCGTGTGAGTCAGAGAATAAGTCATATTTTCCATAGTGTATGCTGTGAGCTTTTTAACAATATCACAGAAACACCATTTGAATCATTTCAGAAGTGTTTGGTTTCGCTTGTATTAAAATATTTGCGTGCACTATTAAGGAATTTCTAAGAGCTCCCAACTTTCTTCACCATTTCCCAGGTCTTTATCTTCTATCCATGTAGTAAACTATCCTCTCTAACCCCTATCTTCTGTTAATACATGCTGTGCTATTTTAACAATTTCTAACGCTTTGAGTCATCTGAAGCAAGACAGGGTCCTCAATTGCATTTGCTAAGTGGGTTTACTGTCTTTTCAAACTATTTCAAACTTTTCTGTAGCTTTGACACTGCCCAATGCTATTTGAACATAGACCCACCATTCCATTTGAATAATCAGTGGCAATCCTGATTTTTATTTTTACATTTCAAGCTGCTGGAGATGTTTGTGTTTCATTTTTCTTATTTAGAAATGAAATAAAATTATTGGTGTACGTTTCACTTTCATATTTGGATACACTATTTAGGGGCTACTAAAGAGAAATATTTATGATTGTCAACTTAAAAATAAATGGTCCAGACATGAATTCTTCTCTCCGTATTAACTTTAAAATGTTGTATACTCTTCGCGTTTTCATCTGTGAAACAGAAATTTGTCTAATTATGTTCCAGAGGATGAATATTATTACAGTCAAAATTGCATTCCTTTGACATCAGGTCATTTCTCACAAACTACCCAAGTGTGGAGACGATGGGACATAAAACACAAAATACTTAACCTTGTGTTACTGATTCAACAGTGCCACTGGAGCAAGTCTGCCCTGGAAGTCGTTCCTGAAACATGACCTCATCTTTAAAATAATGATTCATGACTGAAGAAGTCTCAAGATTTCATGAGTGAGAGTTGTAACAGAAATGTGGCGGGAGTGAAGGGATTGGGAAGATTGAATCTTCAAGTGCTAGAGAAACAGCACAGCATGAGGAGTGAGCAGGTATACTAGGCCTAGCCTGTGTCTGCTGGCACATTAGTCTTATTTCTGGTTTTAGAACCTTACACTCAAGGCACAAACAACCTTTCTCTCTCTCACACACACCTGTGTCCGCACACATACACACACACACACATACACAAACTCTTCCACACACACGTATCTTACATTGAATTTTTGAGCTGTGTGTGTGTGTGTGTGTGTGTGTGTGTGTGTGTGTGTGTGTGTGTGTAGGCCTCCAACATTCCATTCTGTGTCAGATAATTTTTTTCCGAACAAGGTTCATTCTGGAAAATGTAGGGCTTTATAGTAGAATTAGTCAAACCTACAGCTGTAGCTCAGTTGACAGTGTTTGAACAGCCTGGAGGGACCCTGCTGTTCAATCCTCAGCACCACATAAATCAGGTGTGGTGCTGCATCTCTGGAATACTAGCACTTGGGAGGTGTAGGCCAGAAGACCAGGTCAAGGTTATCCTGAGATTCAGAGTGAATTTGAGTGCATTCTTTTCTTTGTGAGGCCCTAACTCAAAAAATAAAGACTATCTTTAACAAGAGCAACAGTGAAATAAGAACAGTATTATTGGTCAATACTTTTGACCAGGAGAATGAAAGCTTATATCAGGTTGAGAATGCCCTGAATGGATCTGTTAGTTGTATGGAGATGTCTATTATTTATAAGTGAGCTCATTTCAACGTGGATCTTGTCTTAGCTAGGGCTTTACTGCTGTGAACAGACACCATAACCAAGGCAAGTTTAATTTGGACTGGCTTACAGGTTCAGAAGTTCAGTCCAGTATCATCTAGGCAGAAACATGGCAGCATCTAGGAAGGCATGATACAGGAGGAACTGAGAGTTCTACATCTTCATTTAAAGGCAGCTAGCAGAATAATGGCTTTCAGGCAGCTAGCATGAGGGTCATAGCCCATGCTCACAGTGACACACCTACTCAAACAAGGCCACAACTTCTAATAGTGCCACTCCCTGAGCCAAGCATATAAAATAACATTCTACTCCCTGGCCCCCATAGGCTTCTTCAAACATATGAGTCTATGGGGTCATACCTAAACATAGCATAGTAAAAAATACATTTAGTCTAACTTCCAAAGCCGCCATAGTCTATAACAGTCTCAACAATGTTGAAAGTCCAAAGTTCAAGGTCTCTTCTAAGGTTCATCCAATCACTTAACTTTTAATCTCCCAAGCAAGACAGGAAGCCAGCTGGGCAAACTCCAAACTCTGCATCTCCATATCTGATGTCAAAGTGGTCTTAAGATCTCCAACTCCTTTTTAATCTTTGTTGACTACAACAAATCTCTTTCTCCTGGGCTGATTCCATTCCCTGTTAGCAGCTTTCCTCAGCAGATATCCTGTCTTGGGCATCTTGAAAATCTTGGGGTCTCCACGGCAACTTCAATGTTATAGCTTCTTGTTTCAATGTCTGGGATCCAAATATGAACTTCTGGCCTCCTCCAAAGGGCTGACACCACTTCTCCAGCTCTGCCCTCTGTAGCACTCTAAGTTCAGGTTGATCTATTCTACTTCTGCTGCTGTTCTTGGTGATCATCCCATGGTACTGTCATCTCCAATACACTAGGGTCTTCTGCTGCAACTAGGCTTCACCAGTAGCCTCTCATAGGCTCTCTTCATAGTGCCAAGCTTCAAATCCATTGCATGACCCCTTCAATCTTTGGCCGTCACCGGTATCTGAGGCTGCACCTTCACCAACGGCCTTCTAAGGCCTCTCACAGTGCCAAGCCTCAGCAGCTCTTCATGACCTCTTCATGCCTTCAAAAACAGTACCACCTGGGTGACTCTTACACATTACCAAGTCCAGCTGCAGCATGAGTCAGACCCTTGGCTATCTCTGGAACACAGCCTCTTTGTGCTCTCAGAAAACACTTCTCAGAAGATTTCACCTCAGTGATGCTTGTCTCTTCTTAATCACCACTAAGTTCTTATCTCCAGCTAACCAGCATTAATTATCCAAGTAGTATCCTTCTCCTCTTGACTATAAAGCCAGTGGCATATGGCCAAAGCTGTTGAGTTCTTCTGCTTGCAGGAGCTGGACATGCCCCCCTTGTTCTGTCACATTATCACTAGCTTCCTCTTTCCCAACTCCTTCACTGCCTGTGCTTAGTTGCCCTGGATCTTGTTCTGTAGATAGGCCTTGAACTCACAGATCTGCATGTTTGTCTCCTGGGAATTAAAGTGTGTACCACCATGCCTGGATTTAAGTTTTTCTTCACCTAGAGCTTGCTCTGTCTCATGCTGGTCTTGAACTCAAAGATCTGCTTGGCTTTATCTCCTGTGGTGAGTGTGTACTATCATGCCTGGATCTAAACTTAGCTGGGTAGGATATTGCCCCAAAGTCCCATTCCCTTAATTGAGTATCTCTTTGAACACAGGATTCAGCACCATTTCACTTCCTGGTGCCCCTTTAATACCCAAACCATATATTTTATATTTTTCCTTTCTCAGCTTGCTATGCTTGTTTAAAAGGCTCCTCATGAGACTTATCCAGAGAACAAAGTCTATGATGGGCATTTCTGAAACTTCCTTTGTCAATGCAATTAATCTGAGCCTGTTCACATTAGTTCCAGACAGTCTCTTCAGAAAGGGCAAAAAGTAGCCACATTCTTCTCCAAAATACCACAAGAACAGTCTTTTTGACACATACTGAAATTCTCCTCTGAAAGCTCTTGGGCCAGGTCAGCACAGGTCAAATTACTCTCAGCAACCAAATCTTCCATATTCCTACTAGGATGACCCATTAAACCCGATTTAAAGCATCCCACTACTTTCCAAATCCAAAGTCCCAAAATCCACATTCTTCCAAACAAAAACATGGTCAGGCCTATCACAGCAATACCCAACTCCTGGTACCAACTTCTGTCTTAGCACTTTATTGCTGTGAAGAGACACCATAATCCATACAAGCCTTATGAAAACAACATTTAATTGGGGCTGGCTTAGTGGTTCAAAGGTTCAGGTAGGAACATGGCAGCAACCAGGCAGGCATGGTACAGGAGGAACTGAGAGTTCTTCATCTTCATCTGAAGGCTGCTAGCAGAATATTGGCTTCCAGGCAGCTAGGATGAGTTTCTTAAAGCCCATGCCCACAGTGACACACCTCTTCCAAAAGACCACACTTTCTAATAGTGCCACTCCCTGGGCAAAGTTTATATAAACCATTACAAGCCTCATGGGATGTCTTTATGAAACCCCTTCTCTCGGTGCTCAGTGACTATGCAGAAGAGAGAAAAAGTGAGAAGAACCAAAGGAGATGATGACTCCAGGTAAACAGAACAGATGTACATGTGAATTCACAGAGACTATGACAGCATACAAGACAGGCACACGTTCCATACAGATAGAACTCCAGCATGGATAGGGGGAAATGGACTCAAATTCCAAATCCTAACAAAGAATCTATTTGCAATTGATACCCTCTGACAAAAAAAAATCAGTTTTCTCCAGTAGAGTATCAGTGGGTATATTAACAACACTCTGCAGCAGGTCCCACGCCCTAGAGTAGATGGCAAGAAAAAATGGACTCTGCACTTTGTGTTACTGTTTGCTATATTGTGTTTTACTGGTTTTCTTTCTTTCAATCTGTTATGATTTTATTTTCTGTTGTTTTTTTCTAGTCTTTCTTTGAGAGAGAGATAGAGAGAAACATAACTCTAGGTGGAGAAGGAGGTCGAGAAGATCTGGGAGGAGCCCAAAGAGGGGAAGGGATACGATTAAATCACATCATATGATAATTGTTAATTAGAAATTAAAAATAATATATAAAGAATTCATTTCTATGCAAAATATTAATATACAAAATTCTAAAACTTACCTCTTAATAAGTCCTTTATTACCTGGAAAACAAGGCTGTATTAGAGAGTTTTAATAAACATTGCAGATTATATGGTTTTCTTTCCTCTTCTAAAAAAGAAACTATGTTAAAATTGTTTCAAAACTTCTCATTAAGCTGGAAACAACCCAGATGTCCCTCAACAGAGGAATGGATACAGAAAATGTGGTACATTTACACAATGGAACACTACTCAGCTATAAAAACCAATGACTTCATGAAATTTGCAGGCAAATGGATGGAACTTGAAAATATCATTCTGAGTGAGGTAACTCAGTCACGAAAGAATGAACACGGTATATACTCACTAATAAGTGGATATTAGCCCAAAAGTTCAGAATACCCAAGATTCAATTTACAGCAACCGTTGAACTGAGCATGGGGTCACAGATGGAGGAGTTAGAGGAAGGACTGAAGGAGCTGAGGGAGTTTGCAGCCCCACTGAGGGAGCAACAGTGTCAACTGGTCTGACCCCCTGGTGCTCCCAGAGACTGGACCACCAACCAAAGAATACAAATGGAGGGACCCGTGGTGCTGGCCACATATGTGGCAGTGTAGGGCTTTGTTGGCCATCAGTGGGAGGAGAGGCCCTTGGACCTCAGGGTATTAGCAGTATAGAGGAATGCCAGGGAGGGAAGACAGGAGTGGGTGAGTGGGTGGGGAATATCCTCATAGAGGTGGGGGAGGGGGGATGGGATAGGGGGTTTCCAAAGGGGAGACCTGGAAAGGGGAAAACATTTGAAATGTAAATAAAGTATCAAATATAAGAGAAAGCTTTAGAAGATGCTTTTGATTTAAAGTATGTATGTAGCTATCCATCACACCTTTATGACTGTGAAGTTTAAAGAAAGCTACATGCCATACAGGATGTTAAGGTCGTTTGCTCAGGCTAGAAAAGGCAGGTAATGGAAAGATGATACGTTTGTCAGATAGAAAGCATACAGCTGTTAGTGAAACATTATCCATACACTTGAGGTTCTGAGTCTATTGCTCAATGATGTCAGGATTGGTGCTTGTGCAATTGTCTTAGTTTGTTGATACTTTTATATATATGTAGGAGACAATTTGATTCTATAATGAAATGCCAGCCCACCATCACTCTCCATTGAGTCGTATTTATACTCTCTCCAAATATCACAGGTTCTCCCATGGATCTTGCCTCAGCAAAACACCACATGAGTTGGCCTCACCATGTGAGTCTACATTGCATGACCCAAACAGAAACTTCCACTTCACACTGTGTTGTGCCTATCCTTCCTGAGTACTGCCTCTTAGAGTTTTTATGTCTCTCCTTCCATGACTGGTCCCAAGCTTTGGAAAGGTGGTGTGATATCCATGTTCAGTCTGAGGCTGATATTCTCACCACAGTCAGATATTCTCTGCACTTTGGCCAAGTGTGATTTTCTGTATTAACTGTCATCCATAGTAAAATAGTAGTATCACTGATGAGATTAGAATGTTGCAAAAATCCATCATAGTCAGATTAATTTAAAAGGTAGGTTGGTAACATGTTTAACTCTTGATCATAAGATTTTATTGCTTAAAGCACCACATGCAGTATGCACCAATACCCATAGAAATCATGTCATTACTAACCTAGAAGCTTCCTCCTATCTAGCTAGCTCTCATCGAACTAGATGGCGTTAGATAGGCTGCTGGGGAAAAAGAAGTCTCCCATAGTCTTACCCAGTGACCAGCATGGCAGTATTCACATCAATACAATAGATGTATGAATGTTATATGGACTAAGCAAACATTTTCTATAAGAAATCCATATCAGATACTCAAAATCTGGCTGTAAACTCATGGTTTGGTGATTCACAGGCCTTAGGGTTAAACCAACTACTATTGCTTATTTATGTTTTTTTCCTTTATGTGTTCATGATGCATCCATTCGGTATATTTTAGGCTCCATGTAGTTAGTCGCAAATGTTGTGTGTCCATGATTGGTATCCAGAAGAAGTTGCCTTACCATCTTTCTACCCAACTTTAACCATAGAAGCTGCAGTCCTCTCAAGTCTTCTACTGTGATGTTTCCAGGGCCATGGAAGGGGTGATATGTAGATAGAGATAGAGATAGAGATATAGAGATAGAGATAGAGATAGAGATAGAGATAGAGATAGAGATAGAGATAGAGATAGAGCTATATAGTGTCTGTGGTGCTATCCACATTACTAACTTATTCTCATGAGTCCCTACTTTGGCCATTACCCACTGCCAAATGAAACTTCTCTGGCTACACTGTTAACTGCACTACTCTATGGTTTTAACATAAATATTTAAAAGGCAGTTTAGATACATGTCAATTTGGTATAATGCCAGTAGTTGATTTCCTATACAGCCTATAACCACCTTACTCATAGGCCTTTGGCTCAGTCTGCAGGGCCAGAAATGTATTCCCTCCCATGGTGGGCATCTTGAAGCCAATGAAATAGTTGATTATTTGCTTAATACTCATTCTGCTATTGCACCAGCTGGCATATCATTTCAAATAGTTCAGGCTTGTAGCATGCAGGGTTTATATCTAGGTGTGATAGTTGATGACTTTTCTCTTCCAATTCTTTGTATCTTACCTCCTGGCAGTATGAAATATAGCCAAAAGAGAGAAGGGAGAACTAGATAAATTCCAGTTTGGTTTCTTTGCATTTTTTATCAAGATTATTTATTGTCACTTGTTTGTTTGTTTGTGCTTTGTTTGTTTGTTTTGTTTTAGAATTTAGTAGATATTCCAGTAGAAAGATAATAATTTGGGCATTGTATCTAAACACTTAGTTTAAATACCATTGCATGTCATCACTGCAGAAAATATAAGCCCCCCCATTATGTAATTCAACATATTTAACGTGAAGAATTCTTCTCTTGTAATATAATTTCAGACAATGCGATAACGAATACAGAAGGACAGCTGCCACTCCTAGTTGTCCCATAAATGCTAATGAGAAATGAAGGCATGATATGACACCAGCTTCCTGCTTATGTATGCACTCTCATGCATTCTTCCTTACACTTGGTTCTCTTGTCTCGTTGACATTTCAGCAACTGCAGTGGGCTCTCTCACTGTGCAGCTCTTATGTAATTTCTTATCCCTGCAGTGGCAAAAAGTACAACAAACCAAGTGAGTTAAAGATATTTATTCCATTCCTGTTTGGGAAGCCAGAATCCTGAAGTTGGGTCCTGAGCTGGGCCAGGCGTCTTGCAAATGTTCTAGAAGAATCTACTTTCCTGTGTCCTCTCTTTTCTCATGTATCTTGGCATCCCTTAACTTGGAGGATAACTTCCATATCTGCTTTTTTTTCTCCTTATATGCTCCATGCACACTATATCCACACTACAATCCCTAATCAATTACATCAGAATTGATTCTTTGCCAACTTACAGAACTTTTTTCTTTAGGTTCTTGGTGAACCTGAAACCTTGGAAAATACTGTTTCACTTACATGTTTTGAAATTTCTCAAATTCTCATGGTTTATTCAGTAGATTTAGTCAGCTCCCATGTAGGTTTAAGCTTTTGTAGAAAGCCAACATCTACTTTTGGCAAGACACTACATAAATATATGATGTCTAGTTTCCCATTTGTCAGGAGGAATAAAACAAATGCGCACATTTGCTCCATCGCACACCACTGTGGGATATTTAGCTTTGCCCTTGGCTGATGTTTTAGATTCCACACTGCAAGAATTCCTGTCATAGATGGAATGTGCCAGTTGGCCGGCCTAGAGACTGCAGTTCCCACTGAAGCAGCTGCATCTTCATGTGAGCCCTGAGTGACAGAGAGCTTCAAGAGAGGACATTTTAACTACATCTAAGACAGACAAAAGGAAGTAATCATGATACTTGGACATGGACATTCACTTCCTCTAACATCAGGGAAACGGGCCCAGTATTTGGCTTGCAACTCTGAGTGTGCTCTGTGCAGTGATGAGTTCCATTAGAAAGTGTACCCTAAGCTTTAGCAATGGACAAAATTGATGCTACAGGCTTTAGTGATGGGTGACATATTAGTTCAAAAATATGTCGATGGGGAAACAATTCAAACACAGAATGTCACATTATTGAGCTGGTTTGAAGATTAAATCTAGTGAGAAAACTTTACTCATGAAGACCTGCAGAGGGATGAGTTGGTAAACAGGAAAAGGTAATCTACTCTCTCCTCTAATTCTCCTGTCCCTTATTAGCTACACTTCACTTTAATTCTCACATACTATGCATACTTCTAACTCAGGTTCTCCAGGTACTCAATGGAGAAATCCAGATTCTCACTGGTGTCACATAGCTCTGCCTGACTTTTGATGTTGCTAAGTCTTCTACCACAGAAAAGTTGCTATTGGCTAATGCATGCCAACAGGGGAAGTAGGACCACAAGCATTGTTGCATGATGAGATATGGGGACTCCTGTAAAGCATTCTTTCTGTATAGAGTGTAATTAGCCCACTGTCTATTTATTGGCCTAACCCAATTAAATATTTTGGATGACTATGAACAGTATACTGTTTTCCATACCTCGATATGAGGGCACCAAATCCATTGAGAAATCCCTATCTCAGAAGACAGGTGACTTCATCAGCCATCTGCGGCTTTCTCATTCAGTTTTCTCTAATACAGCAGACTATCATAGATTGGATAGTTTAATGATGGCATTATTTCTCACTGATCTGAAGGTTCAGTACCAAGATCTGGTGTCAGCAGTGTTATGTTATCCTTCCTACCATATCTTCATATGTACAAGGAGAGAGAGAGAGAGAGAGAGAGAGAGAGAGAGAGAGAGAGAGAGAGAGAGAGACAGAGAGAGAGAGAGAGAGAGAGAGAGGCACAGAGAGACAGGGGCAAACAGAAACAGAGAGGATAAAAGAGAGCAACATCTTGACTGCCTCTATAAAAGCACTAATTTCTCATAGATAGCCTACTGGCATGATGCAATTATGCCATGTCCATCGCCAAGTCCTATCATGGCAGGGATTACAGTTTCTACATATTAATTTGGAGATAATGTTATTGCTGGCAATGACCTCTGGGATTTACATTTGTTTCCTTTGCTCATTATCCTTGAAGTCACTACCTCTGTGGAAAATAGATTTTGTCTGCATTTTTTAAAGTGTCATATGTATTTCTCATGTTGGTTTTAAAACACTGTTCCATAGTGCAAGTGTGTTCCAGGCAGTAAACCTAGCAAACTGTCTACACGAAAATTATTGAAGGTAGATGTCTTAGTCAGGGTTTCTATTCCTGCACAAACATCATGACCAAGATGCAGGTTGGGGAGGAAAGGATTTATTCGGCTTATACTTCCATGCTGCTGTTCATCACGAAAGGAAGTCAGGACTGGAACTCAAGCAGGTCAAGGAGCAGGAGCTGATGCAGAGGCCATGGAGGGCTGTTCCTTACTGACTTGCTTGCTTCCCCTGGTTGCTCAACCTGCTTTCTTATAGAGCCCAAGACTACCAGCCCACAGATGGTACCACTCACAAGGGGCCCTCCCCCCATGATCACTAATTGAGAAGATGCCTTACCACTGGATCTCATGGAGGCATTTTCTCAACTGAAACTCCTTTCTCTGTGATAACTCCTTTCTCCAGTTTGTGTCGAATTGACACACAAAACTAGCCAGTACAGTAGACATTTTTAACCAAATTAGTATTTGTTAATGTTTAATCTGTATACTGTCAATGATCACATTTTCATTTGTTGAGTTACATTGTTTCTAAAAGATAACTTCTGAATCAAATCATATTTGCCAAAATAAATACAAACAAGGGTTAAAAGACATAAAATATCTTCCCTATACACATTAAAATAATGTTTACCATGACTTCATCATCATCATTTCAATATTACAGGTAGAAATCCATGACCCTACGGGATCATATGAAAAGAAAAGATACTAAAGTTCTGAAATAGGAAACAAAAGGAAACAAATGAAAGAAAGAAAGAAAGAAAGAAAGAAAGAAAGAAAGAAAGAAAGAAAGAAACAAAGAAAGAAACAAAGAAAGAAACAAAGCAACAAAGAAACAAAGAAATAAAGAACAATAATGATGATCTAGTAAGAACGAGGTTATTTATAGTGCAAGGGTAGGTGTATCACTGGAAACCCATATCAGCACGGATGATGATTCAAAAGACCTATGTCCAGGGAGCATGCTGCTGACTTGCATATACCCAGCAGGCCGGAGAGTTTCCTCTTCCCAGCTGCTTTTCATTGTTCGAATCTAACTTCGAAGAGGAGCTGGGTCATCTGAGCTTCCTCGGACTGATCAGTTTGGTTTGATTTCTGAGTCTTGGAAGCATCTCTCCCCCACTAGTAGTTAATGTTTCAGTTAGAAGAAAATCCCTATACAATAAAGTTACTTTAAAATAATGCTTTATAAATGTTTCTGCTTTCTATGGATGTTTAGCAAGTTGTTGTAAACTTAGCATTCTAAAATTATATAAATTTATTCTATATGTTTCAATGTAAAAGTCCACAATTAGGGCCTTATAATCTCTTTGGAGACTCTTGTAGAATCTTTGCTTTGTGTATTTTAGCTTCTGGTATTGGGTGGCTGCTGATAAAAATCACTCCATTTTCTGCACCGTCTCTGTTTTGTTTTCTTATTTCTGCCCATGTCCCTCTCCAATGCATAGCACCTGTAAGTGTTCTTCCTATTTGGAAGAGAAATTACATATTGAAAAGATATTTAAAGCAAGAAATATATATATATATATGTTTCATAATTTATTTACATATTAGGAACAGTTCTCTAAATAAGGCAACATTCTATAGTTATAGAAAAATGTAAAGTTATATTTGGTGAGGTCACTATGCTACTCACCAAATGCTCTAATCAATCATTGAACTAGTAAAAACAATATAAGGGGTCAGAAACAAACCTGTGCACTGTACTGTGATTGGTCATGTTCAGGCACGTGACCCAATCAGAATCCATTTTCAACTTTTTCCTGGTTGTCCATGTCACTTGAAAGATTATAGAAAAGGGAATAAAGTTAACTATGAGGAGGTACATAGGGACAAAGAGCAAGGTTTAATGTTTACCTGTCTAATTCATGGTATCCTAAAGTGAGCTTCTGTTTTAACCTATTCTTACTTTCACTGATTGGCTCCACAAGAAAAGCTAACTTCTTGATGAGCACTTGTAAGTTGCTGTTTTTTTTTTAAGTTACATTTCATTTATTGTTTGTGTGTTTTTGCGCGTGAGTGTGGGAGTGTCTGGCCTTGGTAGACATCTGGGGATCAAAGATAACTTTCTTACACAGTGAGCCACCTCATTGATGCTTAGATTGCATTTCTACCACATATGCTTTTCTCTTAGACATCACTGAATAACAAACAGACTCTCTAGAGATTTTACCACATCTCATCCACAGCAACAATGATGGAATTAAGGTGTGATTTAATTAAGTTGGATTGGTATAATGAGAATATCAATTATTAATCCACCAGATTGTGTCTCCAAACACTCATAACTATGTATGGGTCATGTATGTGTTTGTATACATAATAATAATAATAATAATAAAATAATAATAACATTAACAATAATATATATATATATATATTGTTTGTGTGTGTGTGTGTATGTGTGTGTGTGTGTGAATATGTTCATATATGTGCTTGTGTGTGTTCAGAAATACCAGTAGAGTAGAACTGGTACTTATCATCAAAATAACTTGTCATTTTCACTTATGTTAGAAAATCCTATATCCATGTTGATTCACTTTATTTAAGGGAATTTTATGTATATACATATTACATTAGGCCTTATTTCTCATATAAGAAAGTAGAATATAGCAGGTTCTCAAATTCTTTTGTCTAATCATGATTGCTGACATGTTTAATGGGTTGGTTGCTTCAAGTCTGAAATAAATTTTAAATTCTAAATATTTGAACCATGAAACTCAATTAAGTCCATATGGACATAATTTCTTCACCAGATTAAGAGTGACATTTAAGGAAAAGTCAACAAGTTGATAAATTATAACATCTAAATTGTAAAACTATCTTTCAGGTATATTAAAACAAAACTGTACACTGATTTATCAAAATAAGCTCTTGATGGTACAGGTATGGTCTATGCATTCATGTATGAACATTAAACATAGAACAATAGCAAGCAGAAGATTTGTTTTTGCTTTATTATTATGTCTCAGTAACTAAAGATCCTAAACAGATTTTTATATAGTTTGCAAACTTGACTCTTTCAGATTCCTTAAGGACCACAATATTTTTTCCCACTCCTAAACCATTGAAAGCTGCATTAATTTGAAGATTTTATACATGTCAAGATGCAGCTTTGTTACACTTACTTCCAACATTTCACACACACACACACACACACACACACACACACACACACATACGCATGCACAAACACGCACAAACACAAACACACAAACATACAGCTCCTTCTGATATGTTCCATCTTTTCAGGACCCATATCTTCTACTCTGAGGCTGATGACAAATTATCCAATGTTATGATCAAAGGTACATTTTATTTCCCCATAATTATCTTAATGAACATAATATAAACTAAGGAACATGAAGAAATATGAATTTCCAAGAGAGTATATACTACTTTTACAACCAAGAGTCTTCTCTTTTGCTATATTTATTTTTTTTATCTTTGGAGTTCTAATTTGGTAAATAATATAGAAGGCATGAAAATTATTTACTATGAAAAGAAGCTTTCCTGATTATCCTCTTAATTATTTCAAAGAAACTATATTGGAGAACAAAAGCCATGTAAAAATATATATG
Organism: Uromys caudimaculatus; assembly: GCA_028551405.1. Lineage (NCBI taxonomy): Eukaryota > Metazoa > Chordata > Mammalia > Rodentia > Muridae > Uromys > Uromys caudimaculatus. The sequence goes on along the minus strand of CM052713.1, from coordinate 71,028,189 downwards.
TTTCTTTAAAAAAAATTCCTTCACCAACTACTATGATTTCAACCTAGTAGATGCTTGAAAACAATAAGGACAGAGGACACAGTCCTAGAAAATGAGTACTAGAGAGGTAACTGGAGAGAGAAAGAAGGTGATGTCATTCAATAAAGAGGATTTAAAATATACTTATGATTAATATGAAAAGGAGAAATTGAGAGAAATGTTAGTTTGAAAAGAGCAGAATGATCTAATTGAAGGCTTTTTGATAGAATAGTACTCAGACTGAGAACTGAGAGCGGAACTTGAATAGAACATGGGTGAATGAGGACAAGAGGAAATTCAGGCAAAGAAGAAAAATTTGGAATGAGAAAAGTTGAACCATGAAACACTGGAGATTTTTCTTTGTAGGTTTGCATTTTATCTTAGAAAGAATTAATAATCATTAGATATTTTATTCTAATTAAAGGATTTTTTCATTAAAAGATACAAATACCATAATAAAACAGATTTGGGAATAATGTTTGTTATATGATTAGTTAATTTTTCTGTACTTGGGTTTGCTCAAATCTCATCTCAGAGATGCCTATTCTGGTTCCTCTGTTTAGTATGAACACATGAAAAAACCCAAACCCTGTCCATTCCAATCTTCCTATTTTATTACAGTTTTGTTGTTGTTGTAGTTGTTGTTGTTGTTGTTTTGTTTTGTTTTTGTGTTTGGTTCTTTGTGTTATATCAGTTAGCCACTTTACTCACTGACGCTCACACCATTGTCTGACTCTGCTAATGTATTCTTAAACTACATAGACAGAGATCTTTGTGATACTTGTTTCTGCTTTTCAAGAATCTTCTTAAAAGCATATCACATGCAAGAGAATGTGTGTTTGGTAATTAAAGACTTGAGATATAGATTTTCTTTGACTGGAACAAAGCCAAAATCACCGTCCTTCATCAAAAACTCGTATAAGACAGTTTAAGCTTAATTAAGTAGCACATATGCTGCTTCGTTTCCCTGAAACCCTGGCAAGGAACAGTGTCAGCATTATCTGCTTAAGCTCTGTAGCAGACAAGTTCACATTCTACAAAGAGGTCATGAACAAAACTTTTTATCCAGGGAGATATTTTCTTTAGATCAGCCTCAGGAGGTAAGATGCTGGCAAGCCAGCATGCTCACTGTTTTCCTGGGCTCATTCTCACACATATCCATTTCTCTTCACAACATAGCATGGACCGCACATTTATAGGAGGTGAACTCTCAAACTCACATAAATGAATTCGCAAGCACAAGTATTCTTGGCAGAAACTCAATGTGGTTTAATTCCTGAGATCTGCTCATTCCTTGGAAGTGCCATGTTATGTCTCCCTAAAGGACACTACCCATTGACAAGTTGACCAGTAAAGGGCATCTTAAACATCTTCAAATGGCCACTGATATATGAAGTTGTCATTGTTAACTTTATATTTTTTCCTTTGACATATCTGAGTATCATTGATTTTAGTAGAATAAAATAAATATCCAAAAACGAATTAAGAAAACAATTACGCAGAAAGAAAACCCAGCAAATTTGATATTCTGAAATCATTGTATGTTCAAATAAATACTATATATGAAACAGCATCTTTTTAAAAATAGAATGAACATGACGTGATGGGTTTTAAAACTGAAATAAGCATATGACATGGATTGAGATTTGGAATTCATGGTAGAAGACATTCTCAGGTGTAAAAAGATAAAAAATACAACTCATATTAATACATGTTTATCAGAAAAGCATGAACCAACTGAAAGAATTCCAAATATTCAATATGGAGATAATTTAGATATCAAAATAAACAAAGAAGTATTGGGTTTTATTCTAAATTATATTTTAAAGCTCCATATGGATGTTAATGAATGACTGGACAAATGAGGGAGAAGAAGTCACTCTGCTTTACAGGATTCTAAGTGATCAAGGAAATCCCAACAATAAGTATGGCACATAAGTAGCGAACTCTTCTAAAGACTAAGAAAATACTCAAAGACAGAGTATCTTTTTATAGAGAATTCTGTTTATCACACCAGTAGACAGGTTACCAAAGTCAAGTCCAAAGATCATACTGACCATACTCTTCACAAGGTGATTAAAACAGATCTTTATTGTTTTCATATACCTTACAGAAGACTTTGAACTAGAGGGAATGATAACCCAAGGAGGATTAAATGATACTCAAAAGTAATATCATTTATAAAACTATTATTGGATAGAGAATAGGGGGTTCTTATATATTAACTGAGTTATGTAAAAGAGTGAAAACATGTCTGTAATATAGACTTATTTTATTTTGTTAATCTGAGATAAACTTTAAAAATGTAATATTTTAAATTAATGAAACAATGTAAAAATCTGGTGTTGAGTATAGTCACTCATGTCTGCTGTCACAATACTTAGGAGTCTGAGATTGAAGGGTTGCTATGACTGTGGGGCCATCCTTTCATTTTGAGTGAGGCCTTGTCTTAAAAATAAATAAATAATCAATAAATTAAACAGCTCTGCTATTATTACTTAGGCCAATGGGGAGACTACATGAAATAGGATAATATTATAAATTGTACACTGAGTTATCTTAGACACTGGGGAGATTTTACAAGGTACAAAAAATAATCACAGTGTGTATCCCACAACTGCATCCACAGGAAACATAGTTGGCACTCACTGTTGAGACAGGCAGGTTTCTTTAAACTTTTTATTTTTTTAATTTTGCTTCCAGTGAGATAGATGGGATAGCAATGACTTCCATAAACATGTCTCCTTCTGTCATGGACTGATACTTGCTTATAAATGTTAGTAACAGTAATCGTGCCTTCTCTAAACCAAAGTTTATAGTAATAACAACAGTGCTATATTGATGCATTAATTACTTGGCTGGTCATTCTAACAGAATTCCCAGGAGAATGGTTTAAGGGGGGAAAGGTTGATTGTAGTTAATAGCTTCAGAGGAATTTCTGTTAATTAAAGAAGATAAGGCTCAGCAAAACAGAAGATCCCTCTTTGCTTTGCTTAGGGAGACTGTTGCTATAAGCACATGTATGCGAATGTACATTGAAATGTGCTTCTTCTATCAAGAATACCTGGAATCTTAGCTGCTAGGCAGTCCCTTCTCCATCTCCTCCATCTGGGACCTCACACTCCGTCCAATGGTTACTGTGAAGTGAAACTTGGGTATTCTGAACTTTTGGGCTAATATCCACTTTTCAGTGAGTACATACCATGTTTGTTCTTTTGTGACTGAGTTACCTTGCTCAGGATGATATTTTCAAGTTCCATCCATTTGCCTGTGAATTTCATGAAGTCATTGTTTTTAATAGCTGAGTAGTACTCCACTGTGTAAATGTATCACATTTTCTGTATCCGTTCCTCTGTTGAGGGACATCTGGGTTGTTTCCAGCTTCTGGCTAATATAAATATGGCTGCCATGAACATAGTGGAGCATGTGTCTTTATTACATGTGGAGCATCTTCTGGGTATAAGCCCAGGAGAGGTATAGCTGGGTCCTCAGGTAGTATTATGTCCATTTTTCTGAGGATTCACCAAACTGATTTCCAGAGTGGTTGTACCAGCTTGCAATCCCACCAGCAATGGAGGAGTGTTCCTCTTTCTCCACATCCTCGCCAGCATCTGCTGTCACTTGAGTTTTTGAACTTAGCCATTCTGACTGGTGTGAGGTAGAATCTCAGACTTGTTTTGATTTGCATTTCCATGATGACTAAGGATGTTGAACATTTCTTTAGGTGCTTCTCAGCCGTACGAATTTCCTCAGTTGAGAATTCTCTGTTTCACTCTGTTTCCCATTTTTTGATAGGGTTATTTGGTTCTCTGGAGTCTAACTTCTTGAGTTCTTTGTATATATTGGATATTAGCCCTCTATCGGACATAGGATTGGTTAAGATCTTTTCCCAATCTGTTGGTTGCCGTTTTGTCCTATTGACAGTGTCCTTTGCCTTACAGAAACTTTGCAATTTCATGAGGTCCCATTTGTCCATTCTTGATCATAGAGCATAAGCCATTGGTGTTCCAATTGATGTGGTTTCTGTGCTTTTTCTTTGGCCAATATTTTTCTGTTTGTTTTTTATCCTTGTCTGCTTTTTGTTTGTTTGTTTGGTTGGTTGGTTGGTTTGAATTCTCTGAAAATATTTCACCTCTTATATTTCTATATTTAGTATGGATGACTAAAGAAGGGAATAAATATTCCATTATTTTTAGCATTTTATTATTTTAGATATCTGTGTATTTTCTAATGAGAGAGAGAGAGAGAGAGAGAGAGATTGAGTATGGATCAAGGTGAGTAGAGAGGTAAGAATCTGGGAGAAGCTGGAGAAAGGAACATAATCAGAATATAGTATTTGAAAATATCCATTTTCAATAAAATAGAATGCATGATAAAGCTGTTAAACAAAAGAGAACAAAGAGAACTGTGCTAAGCATCTTAAAACTAAGAACTTACTAAGTCGTCAAAATCAGTATTGTGATGTACAAATTGTTATTGCATCTGACCAGTAAAGAAATTGAGAAAAGAGGTCCTGAGATTACATTGAGGAAATGACCTCAGCCTCGAGATTTTATTTGTAGCCTACTGTGCTAGCAATAAAACGCATGTGGATAATATATCTTTATTTGCACATGTAGTCTTGCTTTCAAATTTGTTCCTTATTTGTACAAGTGATATTGCTTTCAAATTTGTTCTTAGCCCACCCACATTGGTATATAGTCTTTGGGCACATGAATGATGTACTTGAGAAAAATTTTAATATGTAATAGTGCTCACATTCTACTCACTCTGAAAGTCCAGATTCTAAATGCTCATTTAAGTACTGGAACTATGCTAATAAAAGATTAGATGGAACAATGAAATCTCTCTTCTTAAACATGAGAAACTATATGAATGTTTGACGCTTTAAAATTTGAGGTATACTAGTACCTTCATATTTGAAATATTTGATCAAATTCAAAGTGCTAAAATATGAGTTTCTTTATAAAATTTTTGATAAAGGAAATAATAAATTTAATTAAATATGGAGTATAGAGCCAAGTTATAAAATACTTGAAACAAGTGTTTTTTTAACAATAAAAACATATCTAGATTCAAACATTTATATATGTCATGATTCTGTTTTTATGTAGCTAGATAAAAGAGAAATATATGGAGAAACATATACACAGATACTCACTGAAAGATTTAGGAAATATAGGAAATGAGTGACTATTGAAAGGTTTAGAGCAGCCAGGCAGAGATGATGCACACCTTTAACCTCAGCACTCAGGAGGCAGGAGTAGGTGAATCTCTAAGTTCAATGCCACCCTGGTCTATAGGGTGAGTTCCAGGACAGCCAGGACTGCATAGAGAAGCACTGCCTGGAAAAATAAACAAACAACAACAGTCTTACAAGCATATTTGGGTGGTGACAGGACTCTTCCCCCATGGAAAAGGTTATGTGAAATTAGGCCTGGTGGGGGTCACAGGGTAGGGATCTCTTATAGACAGGGGAAAGGAGAATGTGATGTGGAACTGTGGGAGGGCAGAACAGGAGGGAGTAACAACTGGACTGTAAAAAAAAAAAAAAAAAAAGTAATAACAAATAAATAAATAAATAAAAACCTCTATATCACAAAGAGTACCTATTACATATATTAAAACATATCAATCATCACAAAGGAGAAGGTTACAAAAGAACATTCCAAAATAATTATTTTACAGATAAATAGACAATTTCCATGGAAATGATGAAGAAGGAAATTTTTCTCAGCCACTTTGAAGCCTAAGCTTTTGACTGAATATTATATTGCTAAAGACAAAATTAGTTATGTACAATTAATGTATTCTAATTGATGTTATATTTACAATACTTCATAGACTTTACTTTACTCTTGGTGTAAATAAACTTTCAATAATGATTAAAAAAAAATTCTCAAATAGTTCCAAATATGGCAAAGAAGAAGGATAGAACAGAGTCCATGGAGCTGAAATTAAGTGGAGGGGGCGGAGCAAAGATTAGTAATTGATAGGTGATAGACACAGAGGGACAGGTAAATATGTAAATCCATAAATCTGCATTCACTCTAGAGGTATTTTAATCCAGAAATGTGGTTCTTCTGACTTATCCTGATTGAATAGGTTGCATACCCCTTTAATCTCTGTGGTTTGCATATCTTTAATCCCTCTGGCAGGAATACAGACTACTTAAATAGCAATGGGGGAGGGAGAAAATTCAAATTAAATTCAGTGGTGTTCAGTCTGGTCGGGTCTAGTTTGGTTAATTCAGTGCACTTTAGAGCTGTTCAGTTTGAGGAGTTCAGGGGCATAGGAATCCAGTCAAAAGCTGAGAAAAGCTAATTTTAGTCAGTCATGTTGGAGAGGAGTTTAAGCCAGAACCACTGAATTGAACCAGCTATCAAGAGTACAGAAAGAACTAGAAAGAATGATTTTATTTAGCAGTAAGTCTCAGAGGCTGAAACATTCTAGACCTAGGCTAGCAGATAGTGGTTGGAAGCTGAATTCCTCAAGGTCCAGGCTTGCAGACATTGAGATTGTGTGGAGGCTAGACGCTTCCATGCCTAGGCCTAGGAACAGTTAGATATAAATGCTCTGGCCTCAGCCCAAGTCATGTATTAGTAAAGCGTTGGCAAAAATCACATCTCATTCCTTCATCTGAGGAAATAAAAGCAACATTTACAATTTATAAATATATTTTCCATATCCATTTATTAAAAGTCACTAAAATTAATATATCATGAGCAATCATTACATTTATGACCCAATTATTTATTTTTAAATGTATTTTCTTAAGACAAGGGATCAAGACTTCTTAGAGTACAGAGTGATATCAATGATGGTCAGCAAAGTATTTTATGAAGTATAAAATATCTTGCCATGTTAGAAGATTACTAGAAGACACAATCTCACAGAAACTCCATAATCCTCAGTATTTTACAATCCCCCCTATTCAATAATATTCTCTGAGCCTTAGGTGTAGTAGTTGTACGGTAGATGTATCCAGAGAAAGGAGGGAGCTATGACTCTGAGTTTTGATTGCTTGTGATTGTTTTTTGTAATGGTCTATCTTGCAAAGATAAACTTTATTTATGAGGGGTAAGGAGTGCATTTATTCTTCACCTGCGTGCCTTGTGGGACTAAGTGACTGCTAGATCCTTGGATTTTCATTTACAGCTGCTGTTGACCATTGTTGGGGAGTTAGACTACAGACTGTAAGTCATCAACAAATTCCCTTACTATATAGAGACTACCTATAAGTTCTGTGACTCTAGAGAACCCTGACTAATACAAGTCCCATTGCCAATGTTGTCAAAAACAACATCCACACAATTCATTGAACATGGAAAAGTCAAGCTGGTGCCCATATCGAATCTTTACCTCCACATTCTAGTTTTTTTGATATGGGAAGATACCCTGCAGGGCTACTGAAATAGAAACCTGGACACTAACCTATCTACAAAACCTTTGACCTACAATATATCCTGCCTGCAAAGTATGCTAGGGCAATGGTAGCACAGAACTTCTGGGAGTCAATCAATGTCTATTTGACATAAGACACACTCTACGAGAAGCAACCAATATGGCCAGATGAACAAGAATCAGAAAATAGATAGCCAGAAGGGATAAGGTAGAACCAAACATGAGAGGTCTAAAAACTGAAAATCAATAAAATGACTCCTGATGATGTTCTGTTATCTTCATTGATCAGTGCCTTATCCAGTCATCCCCAGAAAGGCTACCTCTGGAAGCAGATAGGAACAGATGCAGAGACCCACAACCAGGCTTTATGCAGAGAAAGAATTTAAATTGGAGGACTCCATCAGGGAATCCTGCAGAATAAAAGGTGCAAAAATTGTAAGAGCCAAGGGGATGGGTGACAGAATGAAAACAAGGCCCTCTGAATCAACTAAGCAAGGCACAAAGGAGTTCACGGAGATTGAAACAAGCACATGACCAGCATGGCTCTGACCCAGGTCCTCTGTGTATAGATTGTAGCTATTAGCTTAGTATTTTTATGGGACTCCTGACATACATCCTGAGAATGACTAGGTTGATTACTTTGCCTTATCTTAGGATTCTTTTTCTTCTGTTGGGTTACCATACCCACCTTCAATATGATTATTTTTGCTTTATCTTATTTTATTTTGTCACGTTTAGTTGTTATCTCTTAGAAGTCTGTTCTTTGCTTATGAGAGATAGAAAAAAAGTAGATCTGGAGGAGAGGGAAGATGGGAAGAGAGTGGGAAGAGAAGAAAGAGGGGTAATTATGATCAAGAAATATTATATAAGAAAAGAATCAATTTTCAATAAAAAGAGAAGGAAAAACAGCATACATACTGGAAGTGTAAACAAAGTCTTACAAAAGCAACAAGAGATCTCAGATAAGATACCCTTGTTTTTCTAAGAACAGAATATTTTATTTTAACCAGAAGATTTAGGAATAAAAAGCAGCAGGCATGTTAGAAGCTTTGCACATGAACACACATTATCTCAACAACATTTGGAGGAGGATATTTTTCTAACTGATATCCAATATCAGTGGAACATAAAAATATGGCTTTATTACAAAGGTATATTCTGGGATTTGGTGACATTTTATATTATCATATTAATTTTGTCTACTGACACTTAGATATATAAAATAAGCTCTTTAAAAAGTATGTGTTCATTAGCAAAATGAGGCTTCAAGCCAGGTTCTTCAGTGTAATGAAACTTCTTGTTGACACTTGGCTCTACAGCATACACTGAAGGCAAATCACACATTTGGCAAGTATTCTAATATCCAAATATAGCAGGCACTTGAGCACAATTTGGCTTTGACCATGTTTACATTAGATTAGCAGCATACCAAGTTTTGTGTTTGTTTTATGAGCTAAAGAAAGTAGCTAATAAGAGTATTTTCCTAAAGAGACTAGGGAGAGTTTCAGAAAACATTAATATCAGGAAAAGCTGCACACGGTGACACATATTTTTATTGCCAGCATTCAGGATACAGAGGTAGAAGGATGATAAGTTTGAGATCAGCGTACTTTACAAGCTGAGAACCTGTCTGAAAAAATATCATTAACAAATTAGGCCATGAAATCAAACATTTCTCTGTTCCCTTACTAAAGTTAAATGATTCTACTTAATATCAATCTCTTAAAGTGTTTCCCATAATTACTATTCTGAAGTAAGTTACATATTCCTTATATCTGCTGTTTTCTGCTGAATAATACAGCATGTAACCATGAAAAAATAAGCTTTTGAGTCAGAAAATAGTTCAACAAACTAAGAAACAATAAAAATAGCCTTTCTATAGTGGCTGAACACATGTAAATGTATACTTCTGAAAACAAATCTTGTAATATAAAATATACATGTAAAAGTAGTGTTTATTTTATTAAAATGTTCTTAAATAAAAATGAAATAAATAACATTTTAGACAAATCATCTTTACATATACTTAGAAAAATAAAACTGAATATTTTAGTTCTATTTTGAAACTGATGAAGATGATAACTTAAGAAAATTGAAGGCTTTATCTAGTAGAAAACCAGATGTCTTTCTTTTTTCTTTTGTTTTCATAAACAAAAATTTCTCATCCTTGCTTTTCAGATGACAGAATATTATGATCTTAATGGGTAGACTGATGAGTGTCTAAACTTCCAAAATAAAAGTGTCACATGGCATCTTAGATCCCACATAACTGTTACTGTATTTGGAATAAACCTTTTCAATCAAACCTTGGGTAATAGATAAGCACTGTGTAGCTTGCTTCTAAGCACTAAACACATCCAAGTATGAAATCATTTGGCCACTGCTACAGAATGACCAAAGAAACTTACAATCTCTTAGTTTTCTGGAAGAGCACAATACTGAAACTACAGGAGTAGTTAATGAAGGAAATGGATAGATGCCTTCTAATAAGCATAAGTCACAATAATTACTAATGCTGAGTGAGACTAGAGATGAATGACACCATTAGTCATGGCTTTAGTGAGAAAATTATAAATATAAAAATTATACAGAGATTATGGAAATAAAATGTTTCAAAGAGACAAAGTACAGATTGTTGGGTTCAACTCAAAATTCATCCTCTCCAACAACTAAAATGAACTGGAAAACTCCTTTGTGAGACAGTGTTTTCTGTGCTGAACTCATGAAATTGCAACACGTGGTCACTTAATAAAAGATCTAGACTATGACAACACCAAATAGCATCCCAATATGGAAGGTGGACATTTCACAAGACTCCCACACATATATAGATCTGCAGACAATTAATAGTTGCTGGGAAAGAAACACAGAGAGATAGAGATAAAGAGAGAGAGAGAAAGAAAGAAACACAGAGAGATAGAGATAAAGGGAGAGAGAGAGAGAGAAACAGTCTTCTCCAGATAGGTTACTCAATACCAAATGATCAGTTAGTTCTAAATACATACTCACACAAGCAACACTAAATATACTTACCAGGTTGTGTGTGTGTGTGTGTGTGTGTGTGTGTGTGTGTGTGTGTGTGTGTGTGTGTAACAATAATAAAGAAAAACAGGTCATGAATTTGATCTGAAGAGAGTTAAGGGATCATGACAGAATTTGAGTGAAGAAGAATAGAAATAATGTGAACTCAGTACCCATGGATGTAATCCTCAAAAGCTATTTCAATTAAAACATATAAAGATAAATAAATATTCTTTTCCAAGGTGGAACACAATTTATAATTCCTAAGATATTATTTAGTTTTGGTTTTAAATATATCAAAATATAAACTATTAACAAATAAAAGACTAGATACCAAATAATAGTGTCATTCATTCGCAGGAAGAAAGGTAAATAATGATTACTCACTAAATCACACTTTGTTCCTCACTGGTGATCAGCCTCCTTGATATTGTAGGGGAGACATTCATATTTCATTGTATATTTTCTTTATTAAAGGAGAACTGACTCAGAGAAGCTTGAATGGTTGTCCTAATTTGAACAAGATAGAAAGAAAAACAAATTGACCTTCAAAGACTAAACCTGAGGGAAATAATAATAATAATAATAATAATAATAATAATAATAATAATAACTATAATACTAAAAGCCAGACATCTTGATGGAGGCTTCATTATCTTTGTGGATCTGAAAGTAGAAAGCTTGCAAATAAACACCCCAGGCTCATAACCAACTAACCAGGGAGGAATTGATACGAATATTTACACATTTCAGCCCCTAAATCTGCACAGCCACTGTGCCAGAGTGGGAGTCAGTTGTTAGAGATTTCTAATCTAAACTCAATGTGCTTTGTTCTCAGCATCCAGTTCATACTCATTTCTTCCACTTAGAGGGAGGTCTTCCCGGTTTTTTCTACAATACCACAAGGTCCTTTCAAAGAGAGCCAATAACAGATGAGCCAAGATGCAAATGCCAGAAAAGCTCAGAAAACACAAAGAACTTGACCGAACCTCAGCAGTGGCATTAGCCCTGATCATGATTTTATATTTGATGCTATGGGTAAAATTCAAAATTAGAATCTAGAAATTCAAATTTTTCATCGAAAGAGCTACCTTGTTATATCCCTGTAAGAACTATTAGTCAAGAACAAATCCATCAGTACCTAGAATCAATCTTGGTATTTACCACAATTCCTAGTGTGTCACTCTCAGAAATTTTGTAAGGATAATCATGATATCAGTCCATCAGCTTTTTCACTATTCACATTAAAATAGCTAAAAGCAAGATATGTTTTGGCACACCGTCCTGTCAGAGGAAGCACTTGTCTCACTGATAGGATGCTATATTATAGTTTATAGCAGCGGTTCTCAACCTGTGGGTTCATACTACAAGGATTCTTTCACAGGAGTCACAAATCAGCTATCAGTATTACAATTCATAGCAGTAGCAGAACTGTAGTTATGAAGTAGCAATGGAAATAGTTACATGGTTAGAGTACACACATGAGAAAGTGCGAAGGGTTGCAGCATTAGGAAGGGTGAGAGCCACTGCTTTACAGTGTCAAGAACATCATGAATACAGTAAGAGAAGAGATGCTGGAGTTGTGTGGCAGGATGGCTGCTCTTGATACACCAATCATCAGGACTGAAGAAAATTCAGGGAACTTTACAATGCAACAAAATATTTCCCATTCTGACTGTTAGGGAATTATAAAATATAGTTCAATAGTGCATAATATAAATTGTCTTTTGTGGAGTGAGTTATACTTTAGCAAGTGCTATCTATTGCTGTGTAGCTAAACATCTCAGAACATTGGTGTGATTATCAAAAATTCTTCTGACTTGGACTCCTGGCAAAACGTGGAGAAAAGCAGTAAAGTCCAATTCACTATCAATGTATTTCCATTAGGCAGTACTTTCAATGTATTTCCATTAGGCAGTACTTTCAATGTATTTCCATTAGGCAATATTTTCAATGTATTTCCATTAGGCAGTACTTTCAACATGCACAGTCAAGTTTTCTACAAGCTTTTTCTTTGTGTACAGCGGATGCATGACTGTTAACCCATTCTCTCCGAAATAGCTTAAAAGGCAAAGCAGGATTTTGTTCTGAAGCTAAAGAACTTCTCTACGTTGCATTTTAAAAATCATATGCTGCTATTATTTTAAATTTTATTTATTTTTGTACCTATTCAGCTTACATCTGAATTTAATTGAATATGTATATTAATGGGGAGAACAGCATTTAGTCAGGATAAGGTTTTACAAATCCATAGACAGTGAGGAAGTAAAATTAAGAAGTGAAGACACTTTTCTCCTGTTGAATCCATCCAGGAGCAATAGTGGATGAAACTATTCATGTCGATACACAGGCCATAATATCGAGGCTTTCATTTTGACTTTTAGTAGAGTTTTCATTTATTGACCTTAAAACAAGCACTAATCCATTTAAACTTTTATCTTGCCATGTGAAATATATGGCTTCTGTGAGCCCTCACAAGTTCATATGTAGGGATTTAAATTTATGTGTGTTAAGTTTTCTTTACCAAACTGAGGTATCTCAAATAATTCTTTTATAAGAAAATAACTTTGCTTGTAGGTAGAGAGCTTGTTTAACATGGGGAGAAGAAACACACACACACACCCCACACATACATACATACACACACACTCACACACACACACACACACACACACACACACACACACACATATAATATATATATGGAGAGAGACAGAGACAGAGACAGAGAAAGAGACAGATGGGGGAGCACTCCAGAACCAGAGAGACTAATTTTATTCAGCCTAATCTATTTGCATATTTCAGACTAAGATCCTTGGCCTCATTACATTAAGCCTCAAATGGGTATGCTGGAAGGAAGTGGAAGAGAGAATGTGGCACATTGCTCTTCTTAAAGCCAGGAAGTTAACACAATCAAAATGAATTTGTTAGAGACTCTGAATCCAATCTACAAACATTCCACAAATCCTGTCTAAAGGTCACACATCTTCTCAACAGCAAGAACCTGCAGCCAAACTTTGAGCACACAGATTAAGTGGAAAATAATTATCTAAATTTAGTAAGTTCCAAGTTCCTGTGTTTTCATGAATTAAAGACCGGGGTTTTTCAATATAAGTAGAGTTAAATACAGTCATGACCTTAGGGCACTTATAATGGGATTGGTGGCCTTACAAGCACAGGAAGAAAGAACTAAGCTTACACTTGCTTTCCCACTGTGCAAGCTCTCCATGCTGTGATGCAATAAAACACCTTCAGTTTTCAATTTCAGGCATCCAGAGGAGCAAAGAAAAACTTAATTCATACATGATCTCGAGCATAATATTTTAACATCATAAATGGTCTAAGAAATAACATAAAGTTTATATTTTTTCAAAAACTGATTTCTCAGTGGTTGAGAAAACACTATACAAGAAAACATTTTATTTTGTTGTCTTTCCTTGACAAAAAGAGGCAAAAGTCCACATATGGATATTTGACATAAAATAGTAAAATTAATCTCATGGGCTACTTTATTTATGGCCATTATTTGTCAACTAACCATAGAAACCAGCAGAGAGCCAGGCTGACATACTAAATAAAATGCTAAGACTGAAGATGCTGATAGCAAATGAAGAAACAAAAAGTAAAAAGAAAAGAAAAGAACCCCTGAGGATTACCTTATCACATGCTCAAAAATAAAATCCAATAAAAGGCAATCACAACACATGGATCTAGGCCAATACTTATTCTAGAGCCATGTTCTTCAATAAGCAGTAGCTGGTCACCTCTCACAAACAAGCACTATGAATTTGTATCTTTTTATGTTTATCCCCTGCTCTAACAAAATACATGAGGCTGAATAATTTATAAAGATAGTGTTTATTCCACTGATCAGCCTGTCTGTTTTTATGCCAATAGCACGTTGTTTTTATTACTATTGCTTTGTAGTATAGCCTGAAACCAACATGGTGAAAATCCCAAATTTTCCTTCCTACAAGGTGTGCAGGAATAAAGATGGAACAGAGGCCGAGGGAACAGATAACTGATGACTACCCCAACTTGAGACCCATCCCATGGTTGAGAACCAACCCCTGACACTATTAAACTCATTGGTGCTGATAAAAAGTTGCTCAAATAAAGGTAGGGGGGACACAACAGGGAGAAATGTGAATTTTCTCTTTGCTTTGGCAGGAAAAGTGGAACAAATTGTAGGATGAGATGCAAATATTAGCTATTGTTTCCTTCAGCTGCCAGGCCGAGAGAGAGAGAGAGAGAGAGAGAGAGAGAGAGAGAGAGAGAGAGAGAGAGAGAGAACAAGTTAGATCTCTGCTAAAGAAAGAGTTCTCCCTGGAATAAAACAATGGAGTTAATGAAAGAATTAAATGCTAAAAAGGAAAAACCTGAGCAGCAGAAATACAGAAATGAGCTCTTTGTGAGTTGTTGGCTAATGGGATTCCACAGACTACCAAACATAACAGGCTATTGCTAATGGTTTTGTTTACTCTCCAGAATATGACTGTATAAGCCTATTACAGAATACCACACACTGAACTCACAAGACATACAGAAATCCAACTGATACAGACCTAGATGTTTAGTTCTTCCTGGCTTGTTTTCATAGCACTGGACAGTACTGTGTATGCACACACACCATGAGTAAAAACTAACCATCAGTCTCACCAAGTTGTGAATGCAAAACTAAAATGATAATTGACCTGAGATGATATCTCTACTGAGGCAATAGTGACACCAGTGTTATAGGAGTAATAAACCATGTTTTCCTTGGCTATATGGTCAATAAACTAATTCCTGGCACTGTTAACCAGGCCAAGAAACTATAGCAAGTCAAGTTACTGCCCTCAGGAAAGAATGTACTATTCTTATTGTGCTAAGTAAACATAACATTCAAATGAATCTCAATGATCTGCTACTAATTCCAAAGATTACTGCATCTTTCAACTCTGCTCAGGGAAGTTTCTGCTTGTAGTAGATTCTAGTTAACACAGAGACCCACCATCGGCAAAGGTGCAGCGAATAAGAAATATGGAGTACTTATCCCTAAATGAGATGCACCTTTTACACTCCAAAGCTCAGGGATCTTTTGGAAAATGTGAAAAGAAAGATTGTAAGAGTCAAAAATGACTTCAAGGATAAAACGTTTTCCATACACAAGGACAAAATGATTCCCAATTGTGCATATGCTCTAGAGTGATTTTGAAGGAATATGCAAAGTTTACACAAACCAAAGCCAGACAAAAATCTCAGCACTAGCTGAGGAACTATTACATTTTGATAGCTGCTAAGAAGCATCCACGTTCTTTAATGACATGATACTTGGTATACCAAACAAACTCCAGGGCAGGCCCCACTCCTGAGGGTATTTAGGCAGAATAAACTTTACTCCAGAAAGAAAGAGAAACCAATTCACACTTAGGCAGCTGAGTGTGGAGAGGTTAGTGATATGAGATGTTAGGGTGAATATGATTAAATATAGTTTATGAAATTCTCTAAAAGTTAGTAAAAATATTAATTCTTGTTTTTGTAAAATAAAATCTGTGTGTGTGTGTGTGGGGGGGTTAGGAATGATAGATGATCCATAGACCCAAACTTTAGTACCAGAAAAGGGGAAATCAGATTCAGCATGAAGATGGTGCCTTCACATGGCCCATTAAGTAAATGATGAGAATCTTTGAGGTGATTGACTTGGCACTTTGAAACAATCCATGGAAGAGTCTCTCAAACATTTACTTGAGAAGTTGTAGGACATGAGAACATATCAGATCAGTCTGAGTCCTGTGGAAGCAGTGATATGCCTTCCCATCCCTCCTTGAGGAAAGGCCAGTGTGTTATTTCTTTTCCATTATGATAAAATATCATGGGAAAAGCAAGATATCGGAGAAAGGATTTACTTGTGTTTACAGTTTGGGGTGTATGTGTGTAAGACTTTCTCCATTCCATAACGCAGAGCAGAGCTATGGTGACTGGAGCTGGAAGCTGAGGACTTAAATGTTGAACACCAAATAGATGGCAGAGAGAGAACAACTTAACAATGATTCTGAGGTTTTGATGTTTCAGAGCCAGACTGCAGTAATTTACTCCCTCCATCAAAGCCAACGTGCTATGTCTCCTTAAACAGAACACTAACTTGGGACCAAGTATACAAATCCCTGGGGCTGTGGAGAACATTTCATTCAAAACAAAACACTTTTTATTCTAAGGCAATATGAGAGAAACCAATCACTGTTGGGCTTGCTCATACCGGGCAATAGGGATATTTAGTTCTTGCTCATTGACATCTCCATGAGTATAAGGTACTGAAGGATAATAGAGGAAGGGTAGGTATTATTGAAGGAATTGAACATTAGAAAGGTGGTATTTGGTGTCCACTTTGGAAGGCTGGAAAGTACCCTATTCATGGGAGAATTAGGTAAGAGATTGATTCATGGGGAATCCTAGCAGTGGCATAAGGTTTTAGTGTCTTTCTGGCACTCCATGGTCAATTATGATCTCTATGACATAGGAGAAGCTCTAACATATCTGTGTGAACTAGATCAGAATTCCTAAAGTGCTACAGCAATCAAGAGATGAACAGAATGTCAAAACAGAAAAGGTGTATATTCTGGTCAATGAATGCAAATCTGGTAAAATTTATGAATAGCCAAAGTCACTAAGTGGATAAAAGTGGCCAAGTACAGCCCTAGGGTGCTTTTGGAAGACTTTCAAACCCCATCAACCTTTCAGAGAAGACATAAATAATAAAACTCTGTAAGTGAAAAGAATCAGTATTCCCTTTGTGTTGGGCAGTGAGCATCTCTGTGTATGCTGTAGACAATGCTTTGCTGTAAAAATATATACTAGATGTGGAGATTTGTAGGCCACCCCAGGCCTTTTTAGTAGGTAGGTGTGGCAAAGGGAAGGAAAATTTGGCTGTCCTTGATCCTATCAGAAATGGGAAGTTGACTTCATTGGCACTCATAGAAGACTACAGTTTGGATTTGCTCATCTTGGTGACTTGGTCAGAACAGACTAGCCTGACTGAAAGTGAGGAGTAGGGAGATGTAGACTAGCCCCTCAGGGACTGCCATGCCCCTGGGTACAGACACCGGATAGTTCATGAAAAATGACTATAAATTGTGGGATGACAAAGGGGTAGTATTTATATATACATTATTGGTCAAAAACTTTTTTGGAGGAAAATAATATAAGTAATGAGATTTCCTTTTTCTTGTATCTTATCTTATTAGAGGCTCTATCACAATACTTGTTTAGCTGTGCAAGACAAGGTGGTACATACTAGGAGGGAATGATGGTGAAACTTCCGAGATCCTTCCCACTCTCTGTAAAAATATTCACAATTTAATGCTAAGTATTGATTTCTTATAGATTTAGAAAGGCATCTGCAAGATCATTAAAAATAGCATCTATAGAGTTATAATGAAGATACCTTGAAGAAAATTCTACTTGTATCTGCTTAATGTTACTGTTGACCATAAGTGGGTTATCTTGTGTTTCTAGTGCCATAAGTGGGCTAACTTTTTGTGAGATGTAGGTCAGTGAGAAACCTGAAGTTTTCCAAGTTATAATGGAAACTTAAATTTCTGCTAGTTGCAAGCCACAAGTAAATTGTATGACTCTTCTGCTGAAGATGCTTTATACTTTTGTTGCAGGAAATGGAGGTGTTGGACAAGAACTGAAATAGGAGTACTTTCATTGTGTCTGGCTTGTATCATGGTGTTATTCAGGCCACTGAGGGAGAACTGTCACTTAAAACTCTGGTTGGTTATGGACCTTGTGATGCACTATCAACAAGCCAGGACAAATGTGCCCAAGGTCAGGTTAAAGATCCATAGTATATTAAAGTATTGGCTCTTATGAGTAAAACCAACTGTTCTCGACTTGGATCTCAGACTTGCTCATAGAAAGGAAAGTACTTCTGGTACTATAAGCCAGAGCAAAGGTCTGTGGCTTAGGAAGTCATAGGCTGGTTACACATTGGAAAGCATTTTTTTACTGCTTTGCTAACTGGAGATGGCATTCCTGTTAAATTACCTTCTAAACACTTATGGTGCTATTCATAGGCTAGCATTTCTGCCAACCTTTGTTGTAGAAGCTGGTTATTGCAGAGAATAAGCCAGTCAAGTTCTGTGTTGTTCAGCTATACAAAAATAAAATAATAAAGCATCAAATAATTTCTTCCAAGATTTAGGTAGCCTCATGGAAAAGGTGGCAGAATAAATCTGAGAGCTTAAGGAAATGTGGATTATTTTATAGTGCTTTCCACTGAACTAAAACAATCCCTTGCAGAAGAAAGAGAAGGACTCATGAGATTCAGGGAGCCAATAAAAATTTAGAGGCTTGAAAATTTTATGAAAATGACAAGATTCACAAAGTCCAACCCAATGATACAAAGAAGTGAACAAACGCTGTGAGAAGACTGTGTTGTTGGTGGAGAATGACTGTATGCTGTGCAGAGGTCCAGTTGTGTATATTTTATGAATACTCACCCATTCTTAGATGGACATTTTGGTAATGTAGTTGCCTTTGAGTTGTACCATTCCTGTGAAAAATAGCCCGTGCACCTTCCTATAAGTAACCCCAAAAAGCACATTGGTTTGTTAAGTTACACTTGACTGGAATTAATTTTGTTTTATGTTTTGGTTTAGTACCTTATCTGGAGTGAATAGACATTTTATTCATGATACTTGAGGAATAATCACACAACTTAGCCCTATAATATATCTGTACTTAGGGTATAAATTAGGTTAACTGGAAAATCACATACACATACACACATGCAAATGCAATATGTTCAACATTTTTAATATGTGATCATGTGTGTCTGTATGTGTGTTTGTGATATATATGGCAAGGAGGAAAAGATAGAGAGAAAGGGGGAAATTGAAAAATAAATGTGAAAACACTCAAGACTGAATCTCTATGTCAAGCCAACAATCTGGAAATTGGGCAAGAGTTGATAATGGCGATTTGAATCTAAATTGAATTTAAGGTGTGCCTGAATTTCATCTATGTCTGAAATCTACAATTTAATGTGTTACTAATCAGCTGAGGGTTTGTTACTCTATTCAAATGACAAAGTATAAATACAAACATGACATTTGTTAATAAGACATAGGTGTCCTTTAGGTCAGCATTATAAAAGGATTTAATGTTAGGTCTCCATATCTTGATACTGTAACTATGGCTTTACCTTCCAGTGGTCCATTTATTTGTAAATATCATTAAATCTCTGAGTTTGGGGCAGTAAGAGACTCTGCCCTTTGTTCTACAAGTCTACACTAAAGACATAAAATCTCAATTATAAAGGTTTAAAGCTCCTTTTTAATCAGAGATCATACCTCTTAGTGGGTTGTAGGGACTGTTCTGTGGCCAGGTTTGCAGATTCTTCTATATTTTTGTCTCATTGTACGCTTTTGCTCTTTGAATTTCAGTGTCTTTCACTCTCTCAACTTCTGATGACTTCCATCTTTCTTGACTGTCTAAAGTCTTCACAGTTAGTAGTTCTCAGGAGATCTTCAGCCACCTTCTTTCTGTCCATTCCAGTTGTCCTTGTGCTTAAGAGGCAAATGTTTTCTTCACATGACCACCTGAGTCCACTGTACCTATGACACAACTAGAAGAAAGTATAAAAATTGGCTAGGTTTCCTCGACCTTCAGTTGCTCCAGTGTTTGCCTCTAGTCCAGACAGCTTCTACTGCTCCAAGGCTTGAGGAAAAGACCTGGCAGTTTGCTACTGTTTACCACCACGTAAAACAACTTGGGTACTTATGTCTCAAAGACTTAATAATTAAAGAAGAAAGGTGATAAAAAGTTCATAGAGCAAAAATCTAACACGAACTGACATTCTTTTTTTTTTCAGTAATTTTTTTTCACTAAGTACCATTTAAGATCTAGACATATGTCCTCAGTGAGAGTTGGGACTTTCCTATCAGGCTCACAGGGTGATTTCCATTTGTCAAAAAGTGCAAACACACCAAGTTGTCTAGATAACTAATCATCTTCCTTTCATAATTATGTAAAACGGTATCAAAATTTGGGGCGTGTAGACATCATTTAGGTGAGATGTGGGAAGATGATACTAATGCTGTCAAGACAGAGTTTCAATTCAATGTGGATCAATGAAAGCCTCCACCTGAGTGTCTTGTCTATATGCTGCATCTTCTTTTAAAAAGCTAACATTATTTTTATATTTACATCTGTTTTAGTCATTTTTCTCAGTGCCATGGCCAAGTACTTGAGCAAAACAGCTTGAAGGAGGGAAAATTTATTTTACCTGAGGGTCTCTAGGGTTTTATTTTATGGCTTCTTCTATTTTTCCAGGACTATAATGAGGCAGCAGGGTATATGCAAAGGGTCTATTCACCTTCCTGGAGACAGGAAGAAGAGGGAAAAAGATAGATTCGCAACCAGGTGTGATATGTAATGTCATAACCCCTCTGTGACCTGCTTCCATCAAGTAGAACACAAGTCTTAGTTTCTAGACCACTCCAAATTGTACTATAGGGAGCTTAAAATGCAACACAAGATCACATGACTACTTTTGACATCAATGTGCCCACTCTGTTTAAGGCAGGGAATGACTGTAGACATTCCTCCATTTTGGTGTTATTGGCATTGCCAGTGACACAACCTTCCTTCCTGTAAAGGAAATTAACAGATAGTTCTATGTTTAGTTGCACTAAATATTACTAAATATGATAACTAATTACACATTTTCCATGCCTTTTCAAGTATATTACTGGTGTATTTTTAGTTCTTGGATTGGATACTCTAAATATAGATTTTTTTCTTATTTTTGGAGAAGCATGTAAATTATAATTAAGACAATATGAATCTATTTATTTTGTCTTGGTTAACTTGACATATTTATTTGTTTTGCTCTTCTGGTACAATTACAAGACCCTTCAGTTTGCAACATGAGGGATATTGGCAGAGGATATACGAAGTGACATCACTCTCTCTAATCTAGCCATATGTTCTCTTTTCCCATTTGCAAACATTATATCAAGCCAGAAGCAGATTTTAGAGAGCAGCATTGCCTATGTTTGACTTTATATTTTCTCTCATGTTCTCCTGGTGACTACATTATGACATTATAGCTTCTTGTATTCCCATGTGGCACTGTGTAGAGATCATAGATTTACAATGTGTTGACATGCGCATAACTGACATTTCTTTTGTTACATTATAAAAGATAGTTCAAATAAAACACATCTTTCCAAGAGTTCACAAACTGGTTACATACGGCATGAAGTTTCTCTCATTTCTTTTCTCCATATCTTTAGTAAGAGATGGAAATTTGATAATTAAATTTAGTATAGTCATTAGAAATTGACTTTTGTTAATTTTTAATCTTAATCTTAAATGTCTCTGTGATGAATTTTAGGAATGATACAAAAATAATAGGGAAAAATCACAATCCATACTTTCTCTTACTGTATATATTTAAAGTAGTTTTTAGATGTATAACTTAATGATCTCATGTTTAGTGGCCATATTCTCTGTTTCCAGTGAGGCAATTATTTTAATGAGCTACATGTTGTCTTGTATTAACTTTAACTATTTTTTTCCATGATCAACTTGAGTGCTGAGATTTTAATGTGTCACCCAAAGTTCCCATGATTTGAACTTGGTCCTGGTGGAACAGTGTCGAAAAGTATAAGCTGTATGAGATGATTGTGTCTTTCAGGCTCTGCCTTAATGAGTTGATTAAGGTCCTCAAGTGTAGGTTAGTTGTGAGAATATTTGGTTCCCCTTCACCCTCTAACTCTTTTGTCTTTCTGCCTAGCATGAGGTAGCCCAGCACAAAGGACTCTGTAGAGTGTGGCCTTGAGAGTCTCTGACTTTCAGAACCCAAGAGAACAAATCTCCATCATTTTATTTATTCCATGGTATTTTTCTAATGTTAGATAAAACAGACTAAGACAAGCACTTTAGTCAAATTTCCCCAAACCTCAAGTATTAGGATTTTGTGTTTTCATTATTTTATTTTGAAAACTCTGGTACTTTTTCATCTTTTCTAAAATTGGGTCAATCCCAGGCTCTTCTCAAAGGATAACTATAAAATGATAACTGGCAAAAATGAAAATTTAATAAAATGAACAGAGTAACAATGTGTTAAGAATGTGCCCAATGGTTCACCTAAGGTTTTATAAGTAGAATAAAAATTACATTAGGCTTGACTAATCAAATGTATAAGATAATTAATATGTGATTTTATATCAAATATTAATTGGTTTGACATCTTTGTTTTAAGTACTTTGGCACAGACACAGTGATTTTTATCTTTATTTATTCAGTTATACTTGAATATTAGGCTGATCAGATATATAACAGAATTTTCATTCCAAAGATTATCAATAAATATAACATTAGAAGTCTAGCACATTCCAAATAAAGTTGCTTTGTTCACAGTCATACCAGAAAAAAGACAAAATTAAAAATATATATTCTTATTTAAGTTTAAAGAAGTATTCTAAATATCTTTGCTGATATTATAATCGTTTAAAAATGTTTCTTCTCTTGTATGAATAGTTTATCTAAGTTTAGAGAAGTACACAATTGCAGCATTAAACTTTTATACCCATATGTTTTACACAACTGATTTAAGAGGATTTCTATGTCCACAATGCAGAAAATAACACTGCCCAAAGCTAGCCTTCTGGAAATTAGCAGGAGATAATTTTAATTTGGTCCATGAAAGAAGGAAGAGCTGTAATCACACAGATCTCAAAGAATGACTAGTCTTAGTTACTTTGTGAGTTTGCCTTCTTCTGGGGCAGATTGTATGTACATTTGTTTATTTGTATTGTTTTTTATTAAATTTTAAGAAAATATCATTTGCTCCCATATTATCTCCTTACTCCATCTCCAATAGATAATTCTATACCCTCCCAACTTTATGTATGTATGTATGTATTTATTTAATTATTTACACTCCAGATTTTATTCTCCTCCCAGTCCACCCTCCAACTCTTCCATATCCCATACCTCTTCCCTGTCCCCATTTCTCCACAAGGATGTACCTACACCACCTGACCTCTAAACTCCCTGGGGCCTCCAGTCTCTTGAGGGTTAGGTGCATCAACTCTGATTGAACACAGGCCCGGCAGTCCTCTGTTGTATATGTGTTGGGGGCCTCATATCAGCTGTTGTATGCAGCCTGGTTGGTGGTCCAGTGTTTGAGAGATCTTCTTGGTTCAGGCTAATTAAGACTGCTGGTTCTCCTACAAGGTTGCCCTCCTCCACAGCTTCTTCTAGCTTTTCTCTGATTCAACCACAGGGGTCAGTAGCTTCTGTCTATTGGTTGGGTGCAAATATCTGCATCTGACTCTTTCATCTGCTTGTTGGATCTTCTGGAGTGCAGTCATGCTAGGTCCCTTTTGGTGAGCACTCCATAACCTCAGTAATAGTGTCAGACCTTGGGAACTCCCCTTGAGATGGATCTCACTTTGGGCCTCTCACTGGACCTTTTCTCAGGTTCCTCTCCATTTCCGTCCCTGTAGTTCTTTCAGACAGGAACAGTTATGAGTCAAAGTTTTGAGTGTGGGATGGCAACCCTCTCCCTCATTTGATACCCTGTCTTCCTGCTGGAGGTGGGCTCTGTAAGTTTTCTCTCCCTACTGTTGGGCATTTCACCTAAGGTCCCTCCCTATGAGTCCTGAGAGTCTCTCACCTCCCAGGTCTCTGGTGTATTCTGGAGGGTCCCCCTACCTCCTATCTCCCATAAATATCCTGGCATCCAAACATTACTTTTAAGCCATAAACTTCCACGCCCCTTTTTTAACAGAGGCTTACATTCGTTTTATAATGCTAGTGTGTTCTGTATACAAAATAATCTCAGTCCAACTTGAAAAGTCCCCATAATCTTTAATATTCTAACACTGTACAAAAGCATAAGTGCAGAGTTTCTTCAATGAAAGACCAGTCTTTATCTGTGAAGCTTTATAACATCAACAAATAAAATACATTTTTCTAACATCCAATAGGGAGGAATGGACACATAGCAGGAAAGAGTTTATGAAAGCAAGATTGAGGCCCAGGAAAGAAAATCCTAAGTCCAATAGCTCTATGCATCCCATCTAAGAGACATTATGGAATCACTGTGGCCTCACAGTATTACATAGTCCCTCCTCGGCAGGCAGCTCTATTGCCTGCATCACACACAGATTCTCACTTAAGCCAGCTCAAATCCATGTCTGCATCTAAATTCAATAGATGTCCATGGTGCTGATATCTCTAATAACGTGGAGTCTCCATTTCTACATAGACTTCACTTGCACAGCTTCATCCAATAGCCCTCTGGGACCTCCTTCCAGGACCTGGGACCTTGCCATACAGTTCCAAATAGCATTTGCTCTAGAAACTTGTAAATGTGTCCTTTGCCCACTTAATCTTACTTTTCTACAGCTGTAAAAATAAATGCCATATAGAGTAATAGACAGCACTGCTAAATTTCCTGCAATCTTGAGATATAGTCTAATCGTGAGGGGCCACAGTTACATCGACTTGCATATGCTAAACTTGGGGAATGTTTCCAAATACGTTTGTTCCTTAGTAGCAAACTCCTTTAATGACATTCTCAGTTCAGGCTCTCTCATTCCAAGAGAATTTGGACTTTTATAAATTGTAACTTTTCACAGGTAGGATCTTGTTTTCAGAGCATATTGGCAGAAGAGAGGACATGATACCTACTCATTTAATAGTCACAGGTGCTTTCTGCATACCTACTCTTTCTGAAACTTTATTCTGCAAGATTTATTTTCATTATTTTTAATTTTGTGTGTGGGTGTCTCCATGTCTGAGTATATGCATGTGAGTATGTGCAGGTGCCTGCAGAGGCCAAGAGATGTTGGAACCCCTGGAGTTGTGAGCCACCTCTCTTGGATGCTGGACATCCAACTCGAGTCCTTAGCAAGAGCAGAGTCTGCAGCTTAACCTCTGAGCAATTTCCCCAGCCTATTCTGGCTACAAGTTTAGACCCTGTCCTTCCTACCAAGTGATACGTGTTCAAATCTTCTTTGCTCCACTTTCTTCTCTCTTTCATGGAAAAGCTGAAGATGCAAACTGAGCAGCAACTGTGTCGTAGCCTAAATTCTGTGGTCTTGAGACTTTGTCTGTTAAATTGCTTCATGCTTGTGGTCTCACTCTGACTTAGATTCTTAGAACACAGAGAGAATGCAGTATGTGCAGTATCTTGCTAAAATGTAATAACAATGACCCCTCATCTAGTACCAGACAGAACAGTCCCTTGTGTCCCTTTGAAAACCCAGGAGTACAGGACACCAGAACACTGCCATCAGTATCAACTAAGCGGGACTCATAGGATGTCATAGAGACTAAAGCAGCAGCTATGGATGCTGCATGGGTCTGCATCATGTCCTCTGCATACATGTTATAATTCTTTAGCTTGAAGTTTTTTTTGGAATCTTAGCGATGACAGTCTCTCACTCTTTTGCCAGCTCATAGGACTTCATCTAGCCTTGAATGGGGGCATATGTGTAGTATTATTGAATCTTATTGTACCAAGTTTAATACCACAGGGAGTCCTGCTCTTTTCTGAAGGGAAATGGAGGAGCACTGGATCTAGGGGAGAGGATAGGTGATATGGGATCTGAGAAGAGGGGATGGAGGGGAGCCTGAAATGCCTATGTATTGGATTAGATGGACAGAAAGAAAGAAAGAAAGAAAGAAAGAAAGAAAGAAAGAAAGAAAGAAAGAAAGAAAGAAAAGAAAAGAAAGAAAGAAAGAAAGAAAGAAAGAAAGAAAGAAAGAAAAGAAAGAAAGAGAAAGGAAGGAAGGAAGGAAGGAAGGAAGGAAGGAAGGAAGGAAGCAAGGAAGGAAGCAAGGAAAGGAAGGAAGCAAGGAAGCAAGGAAGGAAGGATGAATAGAGAAAGTAGAAATCAGGCCATCACTTTCTATTTTTCTCTTGGCATTTTGCTTTCCTGTCCTCCCACCAGAATCTTGCTATAGTCAATGTGTATAGGGGATTTTTTTAACTTATGGCTTCTAACTCCTCCTCACTCTTCCCACAAACCAGTTCTAAAAACCTAAAGCTTTTAGTTTAAATTTATTAACACCCAAACTTATTGTTCCTAATTACTTGTATTAGTTACTTTCTTTATTATTGTGGCAAAATAGTCATCAAAATCAACTTAAAGAAATAAGGAAATAGTCCATCATAGAGGGGACCGTATGGGGGTAGATAACGTCAGCACCAAAACTAGTTATTTAACAGAATTTTACTCCAGTTACCAGAAATATACAGAGGTAACCTACTTTGTGAGTTTCTTAAAATATAGAAGGGAGAGAGGTATTCAGGAAATGGCCTATGGTTTTGTAGAATTACTATGTTTAAGAATCCTAGGAAGCACACAGAGAAGGTCCATACAGCACGAACCCACATGTAAAGCAGACATGGGAAAAATTAGTCCACTGCATTGATGGATGGAATATAACAGATAGTTAACACATAACTACACTCTCCACTTTGTGCCAAGGAAATAGTTCTGAGATGTATGTTACAAGGCCTTCTGAAGGTCATGTGGGGTTGAGTATCCTAGGACATTTTAGAGACTCTGATAGGATTAAACATCAAACTGAAGACAACAACTTAAAAGTGTTGTGTCAACATAGATAATATGATGTTATGAGCTGAATTATTCCCCCTTATGTTCTGTAAATTGAAGCTTTAATACTCATTGCAGAGGTTAATCTTAAAGGATTAGTGTCATTATAATAAAAGACACTAGAGGGCTCTGCTTCCAACCCCATGAGAAGACATACTGAAAAAACAACCACCAGAAAACCAGGAGTTGAGTTGAATGTCATTTTATCTTGGACTTCTGGATTGCACTTATGTGGGCCAATGCATTCATGTTATCTGAAACCCCGGCCCTTTGTATTATATTATGAACATCTGAGCTGTGAAGACAGAATGAATAATATCTGATAAAAAAAAAAAAAAGAACGTGGGTATAATTCATAAAGTTAAATGAGCCATCTCAAGGGAAGAACTGTAATTATATCCAGAGAAGTATCACCATTTGGAAATAACATAATGGAGGAAGTCACATGGAAGGATGGAATGAAGGTTGGCTGTAGAACTTAAGTGAGGCTGTAGAATTCTATAAATCTCAAAAAAGCTATTGTATGTGTGGTCTTCAAGTAAAGGGAGGAACTGAGACTCCAGCAACAAGAGACTATATTCTTTGCATTCCCACCTCAAAAACAGAGTGGAGATGGCTGGGAGGAAGGGACACCAAGCCAAAGAAAACTATTCTTTTGCCTGAAGACTCTAGTGTTTACAGTTGATATTGGAATGAGCGAAGAATAACTGCATTTTGCATGTGATAAGGTCATGAAATTGAGTCTGTGAGCAACGCAGTGCTATGGAGAGAATCCCACCTCTGAGAAAATTTGTAGTTGATAGCCCTTAACCCAAAGATGTTGC
The DNA here is from genome assembly GCA_028551405.1 of Uromys caudimaculatus. Taxonomy (NCBI): domain Eukaryota; kingdom Metazoa; phylum Chordata; class Mammalia; order Rodentia; family Muridae; genus Uromys; species Uromys caudimaculatus. Next base: position 71,000,297 of record CM052713.1, on the reverse strand, counting down.
ATTTGAAGGAAGTTGGAATTAGGGTTCAAAGACATCATGTGCTTAGAGCTTTGATCTGATAAGGCTGCTATTCCTACACTAAGAAGGCCTGGTTACTCTCTGGGACTATATGAGAACAGGGAGAATACAGCCAGCTGTAACTCAGGAAAAGGACTCACGCCCTCTACTTTGGAATTATTGTAAGCAAATACATTTAAGAAACCCTAGTTATAGTGTTTCTTATGGAAGCCTCAGTGGTCTGATAAATGGAACTAAATAGTCTCATTTTAAAATGTTTTGAACTGTCTCTTACTAAATTTCTCTAACCTCAATTGTATAAAAATAATTTTGTTAAGATTGGAAATATTATGTCAGTTCATTCCTTATGAGATAGTTGCACATTTTTTTGAGTGTAATATTTCAATATGATATGGGAGTTTTGCAAATCAGCCATGATTCTTCACAGAAATTCAAGGGAAACAACTAGTCCTAAGTAATAGAATTATCTTGTCTACATCATTTTTCTTATAAAATGCTTCTTGATTTTCACATTCCCACCTGGACAGATGATGACATTACAGCCTGGGTAATGTAGTGACTCCATACTGAAATTGATAGAATAAACCTTACAGTGGAAGTCACTGGTAAACATGTCCTAAAGTAGGTTTGCAGTGTTCAACAGCACATTTCTTTTTTAAAACACTTTACACAATTAAGAAAATAATACTGCATCCTCACCAGCAGCTGCTATCACCTGAATTTTTTATCTTAGCTATTCTGACTGGGGTGAGGTGGAATCTCAGGGTTGTTTTGATTTGCATTTCCCTAATGACTAAGGATGTTGAACATTTCTTTAGGTGCTTTTCAGCCCTTCGAGTTTCCTCAGTTGAGAATTCTCTGTTTAGCTCTGTTCCCCATTTTTAAAATAGGGTTATTTGGTTTTCTGGAGTCTAACTTCTTGAGTTCTTTGTATATATTGGATATTAGCCCTCTATCGGATGTGAGATTGTTAAAGATCTTTTCCCAATCTGTTGGTTGCCGTTTTGTCCTATTGAGTGTACAATTTTATGAGGACTCTACTGTGGATGCTGGGAAGTGCTTGCTGATGGAAATCTGATATGGCTGTCTCCTGAGAGGCTCTTCCAGAGCCTGACAGAGGTGGATGCTCCCAGCCAACCAATGGAATGAGTGTGGGAGTCCACAATGGAGGAGTTGGAGAAAGGAGAAGGGATGGAAGGAGTTGAGGGTGTTTGCAGCCCCATGGAGGAAGCAACAGTATTAACTGGCCAGACCCCCCCCGGATCTCCCAGAGACTGGACCACCAACTAAAGAATACAAATGGAGGGACCCATGGTGCTAGTCACATATGTGGCAGAGGATGGCCTTGTTGGTCATCTGTGGGATGAGAGGCCCTTGGGCCTGAGGGTGTTAGATGCCCCAGTGTAGGGGAATGCCAGGGCGGGAAGACAGGTGTGGGTGGGTGGGTGGGCGAGCACCCTCATAGAGGCCGGGGGCTGGAGGATGAGATAGAGGGTTTCAAAAAGGGAGATATGGAAAGGGGAAAACATTTGAAATGTAAATAAAGAAAATATCAAAAAAAAAGAAAGAAAGAAAGAAAGAAAGAAAGAAAGAAAGAAAGAAAGAAAGAAAGAAAAAGAAAGAAAATAATACCTTCCTGAAATCCCAGAGTTGTACAGAGTATTGACTGTCCAGGAAGCCAGTGATTTTCCAAAAGCATGATTTACATTTCTTTATGATTATTATTAGAAAAATAAATCTTACATTGCTCAAAAAAATTAATAATCCAAGATTGTTAGTCACACATATACAGTAGTGAGTGTGAAAGCCAACACAGATAGATACTATTTGGAATGCAACCACCAACTAGCTTGGATTATATTGTGTGTGTGTGTGTGTGTGTGTGTGTGTCTGTGTGTTGTGTATATGTGGAACACACTTGCACATACACATATATTTTTACAAGCTTACTGTTAATAATTGTATAATTGTTGCATTGGACATTAGTGTTTTGTGGAATTCCCTTTGTGGAGTTCCCCTCTTTTTGTACTTCTTTGATTAAAGTATGTGAAGAAAATAAAAACATAAATTATATTCAATTTTCTTATATTGGAACAAAATCCTTCTTTCTTGATGTTTTATGTCTCATTTCTACAAAAAAACTTAACAGTGTTCAAATAAAGTAAAATTTTATCTCTAATATGATACTATCTTACAAACAGTAATAATTTTAACATTATTTACTAGATATATAAATTACAATTTCTAAAATAAAGTTTAAAACTAAAATTAAAATTTTAGTTTGCTTCTGATTCTCAATTCTCTTTCAAGGGCCATTCTCTAAAATAGCATATAAAACTGAGACTTTTCATACCTATACAGAAAGCCATGTTCTACATTTAATAAATATTTTGCTGGTAGCTGGGTGGTGCCGAGCACACAAAGGAATCCTGTTGAGCTCCATGGAGTTGAGTCAGGTCTTCTGGAAGCGTTGCATATTTCTCACTTCTTTTGTCCTTGTGAGACAGATACTGATCAGGAACATTCAACCTATCAGTGCTGCCTTACTTGCCAAGGATGTGCCAACCTAAACACAAAATCATTTCCATTCGATTAGTTCATATTTGGAACTAAAAACATTAGCATGTCATGACTTCACACTCAATTCTAAAACCAAGAGCTTGGTGAGGGAGTCATGTTTCAGATTTCTAGAAATACTTGTTTTAGGTTAACTATTTCTCTCATTGTCCGTCATATACAGCTCATCAGTTTCATAATTATCATGATTACCAATATAGAACACAGACTGTCAAGTCCATGTTGAGGTTTTGTCCTTTATTGTTTATTGTAATGTTAAATGCAGGCCACCAAAACTTGGATTCTGCACATAGCCCTTGTGATCCTGTCCCCAAGTTAATTTTGATTGGTGAACAAAAATGCCAACAGCCAATAGGTAGGCAGAAGAGATATTGGTTGGGTTGAAGTTTCAAGAGCTTGGGTCAGAGATACTAAGTAATTCCTAGAGTACTGATAGGAATGTAGATTCTAACGACACTGAGGTTAGGCAGCTCCCAAGCTGTTGTGCTACTTAAGGTGTATTTTAAGTATAAAGGCTGTGAATGTGTTTTTCTTCTAGGAACTCAATAACAAAAGGCAGGGTAGAATCCCCAGGCCTGGATTTTTAATAATTTTTACTACAAGTTCATGTTAGAACTGAGAATATTTGAAGAGATATCCATAAGTTTCTTCCAATATTTCTTTTGTTTCTGTCAGTTATATTTACACAGTAGTTTTTAAAGAATCAATTCACACAAAAGAACAATAAAATTTATGAAGTACTTTAATTTGATCTAACTTGTGAAGAACTTTACAAATAACAAGATCTCCAGTACTTACAGAAAGAGGCAGTAAATTATTGCTCATCATCTACTTACCAATTTGGACATGTTTAGACCTCATGTGCTTAAGGCAATCACTCAAGATTAGTGAATAACTATCGATGAAAGTTTTTACAATAAAATTCCTATCATCTGACCAATATTTGGGTAGGATACTGAGGTTCTTAGGTCCGTTAATCTACATTTATGAAGAAATCCATGGTTTCCCCTCCTTCGGGTATGACTTAGTATGTCGTTAACATTTTGTAAACTCTAGAATGATATACCACAATCAACCTCACCAGGCAGTTATAAAAGTCATTGGGGAAAAAAAAACCAAACAAACATGGAAGTAATATCTTCAAGAACACATGGAGCACAACAGATTAGCACCCTCCACACTTCTCCAACCTGTTCCTAGACACAGTTGCTTTACGCATCAAATTCAAAGGAGCTTCAGTCACTTTATTAGCAGACATCATAGGAGTGCAAAATATCATTATTCTTCGACACCATAGGAGTGAAAAATATCATTATTCTTCAATACCACGAGTGCCCTGAATTTGTCATTGGAATACTTTCAAGACAGCAGTGAAGTATATCCTTCCCCCTGGGCCTATGGAAACCATCAGTTCATTGATCCAGCACAATAAATACAATCATTCTGAAACACTTCAAAATGTATTATTAAAACTTATTCTTGGTAATTTCATACATAAATACAATGCATTTAGATAATATTTTCCTCAGATCTTTCCTCCAAATCCTTCCATACAACTACTTTACATTCCCTCTAACTTCGTATCTTTTTTTACTTTATAATCATCCTAATTCAGTGAGTGTTGGTCATCTAGGTAAGAACCCCATGAGCTGGAGGACTGGCAACCTACTGTGGATGACACCACAAAAAGCAATGGACTCTTTGGTCCCCAGAGGCCATCAGTTGCCAACATCTCGAAGTCAAGCCAGTGAATCCCTTCCCTCTTCGTGCTGTAATGTTCATTGCCTTGATCTTGTGTAGGTCTTTTATTGGACCTTTTATAGCTGCTATAAATTCTTAAGTGCTACATCCTTGTCATGTTCAGAATATAGTAATGATTTGAGAACAGTGTTCTCCAACCTCTGCTTATTACCGATTTTACTCCTTTTCCCATTGTATACTGCAAACCTTATGTCAGGCTGATAGGAAAGTCCCATTTAGAGTTGAACACTATTAAATTACCTATTCTCTATACTTTTATTAGTCATGAGTCCCTGTATTAACTGACTTCTACTGTATAACAAAACTTGAATCATGAGGACTTAGATTTGCTCTGTGCATAGAAATGTAAGAGTTTAAAGGCAGTTTGATAGTATGTCCCTTTAGCAACATAAAGCTAGTAATGTGTGTGACTCTGAGCTACAAGTTCTTTCCTAGGTTTATAGCACTGGGAATGAGTTTTATTCTGGGTAAGGCCCTAAGTCACCTGGTTGCCTTTATTCATTTTTCTACAACCGCATGTGTTGCATATCTTACTAGGCCAGTAATTATTGTAGTTGAAGAGGTTCACCACTGGGTAAGACCAATGATGGTGTGTCTCCACCAGCAACCCTTGCACACCTTTTGGTACTATGGATGTTAACTAATGGAAAGGATACTTCCAGATCAATGCTAGCTTGACTTCTCCATGTCCTGTGACCAATGGTTGTGGTGTCATCATCAATGTGGCCTTAGTCTCAGTTCCTTATGCCAAACTAGGAACCATAGCAATAGCCTGGATTATTTTGGGCATCTTTGCAATCACTAGACAACAACTCAACAAAGCATATCCCATACCTCCTACTGGGCTTTGTTTGTTAACCTATGGTTTCTGGGTAGTGCATTATCTTCTGTATAGGGGGTCTACAATTTGTGTGTGTGTATGTGTGTGTGTGTTGAAATTTACTTACTTATAAAATAACAGTTAATATTGAACACTTTTGAGAGTCCCTTTCCATTTATTAATTTTAATTCCTTGATTAATTTAAAAATTAATATATTAAAAACATTCCAAGATATTTGAATTAAATGTGCTTACTATTTATTTTGCATTTATATTAAATAAACTATTTGGACATATGTGAATTGAGAGTACTTAGTAAAATGTTTTAGTTCAGTTCAAAATTGTAGGATTTACTGCTTAAGTTTCTTGTTAATTCCTAAAACGTAGTTGTGGTAAAAGATTGGAACCTCACAGAAGAGGGCAGAAAAAGATTATAGGAGTCAGAAGGAACAAGGGACACCAGAAGAACATGGCCTACTGAATTAATTAAGTTGCCTTGTATGGATGCACTAACTTCAAATATGGTACTGCTATTTTTCTTACATGGACAGAGCTATCTGTTCTGCTCACCATGCTTGCAGATTTAGGCATACAAATAGAGAAAATTAAAACAGCCTCAGAAGTAAATCCAGTTCTTATAATCTAAGTAGTTGCTTGCCATCAGTTTACCCTTACATATACATCATTTGTATCAAAATATGTGGCGTTCATACGAATTATGTATTAGAGAGAAACTGTGTGAATGAATCAGTACACAATGACAGTATAAGTCTTCCTTTTACAAATTTCTGGTCCCAATCTGGAAAGCCAAGAATTAAAATATATAATGGAGACATCCTCTGGTTCATTAGCACACTCAACATACATGAAATCATATTCTCTGAACATGTACTTCTCCCACAAAGTAATGCTGAATTTGTGATGTATCTTTACAGCATGATACTATTTATTTATTTTGGGAGTAAAACATTTCCCTGCCTCTGAGTTTCACTCAGAATTTCTTTGGAAATTTATTGGATCAGGATGATACATTCTTGATAAGCAAAGTCAGAATCCATAGCTTGCATAGCTGGGGTTTGACTGGCATCCAAGTTTCAATAGCTGGCTTGCAAGGTAAGTCCTACTCTAAGAAATGAGTCTGTTGGGAAGGCTAATGGGGGTGTGATATGCGTAGTGAGTTAATTATTCCAGATGTAGGTGGTTCTGAGTAGAGTTGGCATTAATTAGCATGTAGGACAGTAATCCTCAATTTAAAGGCTTTTCCCTATGTAGAATACTTACAAAGAGATCACAAATGTCTGTGCTTTCTAGATCATCGTCCTCAACCAGCAGTTGGTTAGGAGGAACAAAATTATGTTTGGTTAATGATACTAAATGGAGAAAGTGTTAGATAACTATAATTAATTCCACTGCCTCATTACATGAGTTGGAAAATTGCCTGTAGGGTGCCAATGCTGACTTTTAATTTACAGTTTTACACCTTTCTTTTACTATATACCTTTTAGCTATATTCCCTTTCCTAAACCTGACAGGGGTCCCCAAAGAGCTTCTTTTTCATATCCAGTTATATAAATATCTCTAGTAACAAGATAAAAATTAATGGCTAACCTCATGCCAGTCAGATGAAGGCAAACAGTCTTTGAATATATTATAGAAGCTTAAAATTCCTCTGGACTTTTTGGATTAAGTGCTAACATAAAGAACACATAAGAATGGTATCATTAGCCTTTTAATAAATAATTTCGCTTTCAGTGACTTCAAGCAACAAGATATTGAAATCAGCTGAAGCTATGACATGGGCCATTCCATTACCTGGATCTAGTGCTGTTTTTGAATAATAAAAGACAGGATTTCCAATATAAAATAGTCACAAGAAAATATATTTTAGTAATGAGTACTATATATAGTGTATTGCTTATCTTATACAAATGTTAAAGTATGGTTGAGATACAAACAATTAAACACCTTTCACATTTGAGGTCTCTTACTAGTAGAATCTTATAGCTCCTAATTAGTAATATGATACATATATTTTCATTTTATTATTGAATAATTTTAGTATATTAATATATCATTCATAGATTATTGCTATTTCATAGACAATGAAATATGAATGGAGGGAAATTTTGGTTGAATTGGTAAATGGCTAGATTACAATGTTCAGTTACATAAACTCATCATACTGTTAATTAATTTGATCTTTTTGGTGGCTAAAGGATCCTCTTGAAATCTCAGAGTTTGATGTAGAAACATTTGACCCTTAAGGGTTATTAGGATCTGAGGTTATTATGTCTGATAGGAGATTAAATCCAGCCTCTAAATATATCTTCTATAGATGTTTCATCTCTTGATTATTGTCCTCCATTTGAGTTGAGTAGCAGAAGAATAAGAAATAGAGAATTTTTGAAACAAAGGAATCATATGTCGACGCAGAAGTGTAGTTATATAGAAAGTAAATTTCAAGCACTGGAAGAATCAAAATATCTTTTCACAATATTCTTAAAGAAGGTTTGCACCTCCTACAGAACTTCTACTGGAAAGCATTTCTAATTCAGTGCTTGAAAGAAAATCTTTTAAACCTTTGTCCAAGTCTACAGACTCTGTTTGAAAAAATAGGAGAACCAAGTTTGGGATTTTCCTATGGACACTTGAAAGAGAAAACATTTCAGTGATCATGCAGGAGTTTTACATTCTTAGGTCTTTATTCTGTTTGTATTCACAGAGATGTGTCAGAGTGACTCTAGATGCAGGGTATTAAGATAGTTATCGATCAGTCAATAATAGAAAATTTTGCAAATATAGGGAAACTATTATTCAAAAAGGTCACTTGTTCTTTCCTGGACTGGAAAGCTGTCAGCATCAGAATTAGAAACAGAGAACAAATGCATTGAAAGAGTGGACATTGTCTTTCAACATGAATGATGTGTAAACTGTACCCTGAATGAGCCGATGAGCATGCCTGCACATGAACAGTTTCTATGTTCTTGGGATGGTTCTAAATTGTGATATCACTTGTATTCTCTGGATTGAACAGTGTAGAGAAAAGTCACCATTAAATAATAGTTCAGAAAAGCAGCTGGAGACACGGGCTCGTGTAGACAGAGTTCAAAGACCTCTTCAAATTCGCCTTTAAAATATAATTAATAGCATTTTTTCCATGAATGTGTTATAAACTGACCCAGACCCTTTCAGATCTGAGCACAATTTTCTTTTAGTTTGCAACATTTTTAATCTCTGGAAGATGTCTGAATGCAATTAAATCCTCCCAGGAGAAAAAGTTTTCCACAGGGAAAACATTGTGCGAGGTAGTGTTTCCAATAAAATTAAGAAACATATTCAGACATATGTTATTGACAGATAGATATACTTTTGGAACACATTGGATTAATTAATTAATAAAATAATAAAAATGTTCTTCTATTATGTTTACTGAATCATTGAAGTGGAATAAATTTGACAAAATGGCTGATTGGGTAAAGCAGAGCAAAGAAACAGAATTTGAAATAGAATGGAATAAATAAATCTTTAAAAATTCACTTTGTAGTGAGTCATTAGTTTTATTGTCTCCTTAAAGATGGAAACTATCATGTCAACAAATATCTTATATTTTAAAAATAAATTGTGGTAACATATTAAACCTTGCTTATAATATAAACCCTATAATATTTCTCTCTGGCTTAAATCAATTACAGCTGCAAAGCAAGAACTGAACACATTAACGCATCACTTTGAGCTTTCAGCAGAGGCCCACCGATGTTGATTTTTACTAAAGTAGATGGAAGGATGTTGGAATATCATGCAGTATAGATGCTGAGAGAGGTCAGGATGGTAACTTACCAATCAATATAACAATACTTAATTAAATAAACCGCATTATATGTTCATGCTAGTAATACAATATAATCTATCCATAAAAACAAGACAGGCTCCTCCCAAGAACTAAACAGTAATCTGAGTGTGTCATAAAAACAAACAAAAACAGGCAAGTGAGATTAAGAACTGGCTACACTCTGACTAAACCCTGACATTTAATTCCTTCCATTTTTTTTTTTTTCATGTGAATCTGCCATGTTTGGGAGAATTGTAGAGTGTCAAACACAGGCATAGGCACATGCTTTCATGTCCGGCAATGTGGAAAATTACCAGCGGTAGTAATGAGGTTAGGGTGGGGCAGTTAAGGAGACTCTTTGTGGGGGCTGAAAAAATATTTCATGAACTTCTCAAAATTGATTTCCCTTTCCCACGTTTTATCGTGTGATGCAACAGCAGCAGCTTCCCTTCCTTTTCACACTGTGACAACATCAGGACCAACTCCCTTCTTTGTGATAAGATTAGCACTACCTCTCTACCTTTTTCCTCACTCTTACATACCATTCTTCCTCTGCCACACATTCAGCTCTAATTCCTTCAGCCACGACCACACAACTCTTCTCTTAAATACGAAATCTTTTATAATTCAACAGATGAGCACTTTGCATTGTATAAAGAAATACAGAAGTAAAAAATGAGAAAGCTAAAAATGGTGAAGTCATACAGCTTATTTAAACAAATTTTAAAGTCATGATTAAGGATAGGAGCTATAATATATGAAGAAAAAAAATATATATCAATACTGCAATTATACTAATTGCTACAAATAAGCAAATATTAGTTCTTTTTATTTAAAAAAAAATTCTTTAATCTTGTTTTACAGTACAGACCTTATTCCCCTCCCAGTCCTCTCTCCGACTGTCTAACATCCCATACCTTCTCCCCGCATCTTCAAGAGGATGTTTCCACTCTCTCCCCCCAACTGTACCAGACCTCCCCACTCCCTGGGGCTCCAAGTCTCTCCAGGGTTAGGTGCATCTTCTCTGATTGAACATAGATCCAGCTGTCCTCTGCTGTATATGTGTTGGGGGCCTCATATCAACTGGTGTATGTTGCCTGGTTGGTGGTCCAGTGTTTGAGAAACCCGAGGGGTCCAGGTTAATTGAGACTGCTGGTCCTCCTACAGAGTCGCCCTCCTCCTCAGCTTCTTCCAGATTTTTTTTAATTCAACCACAGGAGTCACTAGCTTCTGTCCATTGGTTGGGTGCAAATATCTGCATGATTCTTTCAGCTGTAAAGTTCAAGATTAATTTAAAATTTTACTTTAAAATTGTACAATTGCACGGGATAGAAGTGAAATATTTTCTCATAGTTTGTGAAGAATGGATAAAAATCTTTGACAGATCTTCTGTTACTCATAAGCAAAGGGTAAAGACTCAAGAAGAGATAAAATTATATCAAAGTTATTTGTGCCTGTGAGTAAAATCTCTCAGGATTTCAAGAAAATAATTGATTGCCTACAGTCTCAGAATATTTTTAAATAACTTTTCATCAATGTTCCCTTGTAGACAACTATTATTAATTTTCATCAGCAGCAGAAGATGAAAGCTCAGGGACCAAGAACTTGAATTTGTAGCTGCGTTAATGGCTCAGATAGAAAACTATCACATTCAGTGACTGCATGGAACCGATCTGCTAACCAAACTCTCAGGTTCTCATTTACTTGATGGTAAGGGCAATCAGAGTCTAGCAGAGAATAATCTGTTCATGTGGTGTGTGTGTGTGTGTGTGTGTGTGTGTGTGTGTGTGTGTGTGTGTGTGTGTGTGAGTTTGTCCACATACACATTCATGTGCACACATGAGTATGTTGGTACATGTACATATGTGAGTGTGTGCCTCCCCATTCTCAAAGAAGATGAAGGGGGATGGGTGGAAGTTCTGGGTGAAGAGCGGGTGGGGAGAGAGGAGCTGTGATTTATATGCAATGTGTAAAAGTAAATAAATTGATAAAAGTATGAGTATACAAATTTATATGCTTGCTAGTCTTTCTATTTTCAGTCCTTGATTATCAGAAGAAAGGTATGTAAAATGGAAGTCAACAGCTTTAAATGATAAATAAAAGTATTCACTTGCTTGTAGTTGACATTTAGATTAAGAATAAGTATCACAGGAAATTAATTGGAACATGCTTCATTACTTTATATCTCAGAATTTAAAAATATGTTTAATTCATTTAATTTATATGAATAATATAAATGGTATATTTTTCTCAATAGCATATTAATTGTGTGGTTCCCACAAAATGATTAGTTAATGTGTTCACATTACAAGATGCTGTATTCAATACAGAGCAATATCAGAACAAAGCTTATCATTAGAGTAAAGTGTAGTGAGAAAAGGAGATAAGACATTTTGCGGACAAATGTGTGCTGTAGGAGATGCCCTCTCTCCTTTAAGTACAATAGAATCACAAAGGAACAGGAGTGTCTTTCCAACTGGGTGAATAATTACACTTACTATGAACAAGCTCAAAGAAAGTAGTATTTACTTTTCAATCTATGGCCCAGACCTGCTAACTTTATACGTTCATTTATGAGAAAAACTATCCTATATACAAAAACAGAACAAAACAGCTAAAGTGGTCATATTTTCTCCAAAAGATTCAAACTTTGGTCCACTGAAAACTGATAGATTTTCATTTCCCAAACAGTGAAACACATGTTCTCTAATTGCTACATCAATGAATCTCAGCTAAGTCCAGTGTTAACACTTAATATTGACTAGAAAAAATGATAATGAGTATTTGGACTCATGATTCCAAGAGAACGGTGGGAATCTGTGTTAATGTCATGGTGCTGTGATGTCAGTGATTTGGCTGACTGAAGTTATATGCATGACTGATATTGACCGAAATGCAATAGCTGGAGGTTCTGGATTCTGGTTTCCTCTGATGTTGTTTGAGCGCTTTAAAGAAAAGTCATCTAGAGCAAGATGAAGCTGGTGAGGTAAGGGGCCCATGATGGGGATAAAACAAGAAGAAAGGACTTGCATATCTTCAGGGAAAGGATGGAATGTCTGGGTATGAAGAGTCAAGATTGGGGTGTGACAGTAGGAGAGCTACAATTATCTAATGCTGGGGGGGGGGGATGGTTAAGATCTATCTACATCTAGAATTAGAAACAAGCAAAAAAATGGTAAAACTGCACTGCTCTTTTGGGACTAGAGTGCAAATATTAAAATAAGAGGAAGTGGTTTTTTTGGTTGAAAAAATGAGAAATTCAGTTTTAACATGTTAATGTCCAGCAGAGTTACTGGTTGACTGTGGTTTGTCTGTAACTTTAAAACAAACACGTCACTTATGTATGTCAATATTTCACTTCATTCGCACATTTGTAATTTTATGTGAAGTATGCTAGCACATTCAGGTAATTGGACTGACACTAAATAAAATAAAGAATTGGCTTGGAAATGCATAATACTTAAAATTAAGTAAATTGGCAAAATAGCTGAGATTTTTACTCATAAAGTTGACTTATAATTTCTCACTGTGGACATTCCTAATTTCATAAACCAGAAAGTCCCCACAAGTCTGTGGGTTTTTTCAATTTCCAGATGGCTTTGCAGACATTGGAAAAAAGAAAACCAACATTAAAGAGTATGTGCCAATGTCAACTTTAGAGTCTTGCAAAAAAATTATGAATGAGTTCAGTAATGTAAACAAGAATACTATGAAGAACTGGGAATATAGTTAGGGAACAATGTATGTAGGACACAATGGAAAAAATTGTTGCGTTCTCTTTTCTTGTCTTTGAAAAGCTTATGTGTGTACTTGGAAAGTCAATTGAAATAATTGTTAAAAAGCAGACATTTATTCAATGTCCCAAAGGGCAAATGTCATTTTACTTCATTTTACTCATGACATTGAAAAAATTACTCATAATTACTGTGGTAAAATTCATTACTGATAATGGATTGCCAAAGTGTTCCTTTCTTTGATATAGTTTGTTCTAGACTTTTTTACACTCCAGTCGTTACCCCCCTCCAGGTCTACCCTCCCATAGTTCCTCATCCCATTCCTCTTCCCCATCTCCAAGTGGATGTCCCCATGCCATTCCTTCCTTCCCTCACCAGACCTCCCCACTTCCTGGGCTCTCAAGTCTCTTGAGGCTTAAGAGCGTCTTCTCACACTCAGGCCAGACCAAGCAGACCTCTGCTGTATATTTGTCGGGGGCCTCGGACCAGCTAATGTATGCTGCATGGTTGGTGGTTCAGTGTCTGAGAGATCTTAGCTGACTGAGACAGATGCAGATACTTACACCCACCAATGGCCTGAAGTTGGGGACACATGTGGTTGAATTAGGGAAAGGCTGGAAGAAGATGAAGAGGAGGACAACCCCATAAAAAGACTAGCAATCTCAGCTAACCCAGACCCTGAGATCTCTCAGACACTTTGGACTTACTTCATAAAACCCCCTTTGTGCAGTATTTTTTTGGCGTCAAGTTTTACTTCTCTTTTTGAATGCTGTACAGGTAAAATATCAAAGGCTGCAGCACACTCAGCATTTATATGAATTTCCATTTCTGCAAAGTTTGTAATGTTCACTTCTTACCTACCTGGCCAAAAGAACAAACAGTATCTCCAAGACCTCAGGATGTTTAATTGACTGCCAGCAATTTAAAACTTCAGACAACAGATTATAGAATAAAGTTTCATAATTCATTGTTTTTTTTTTTCATTTAGAAGAAAAACATTCCCTTGTCAAGAAATAAATAATCATCAAGGAATTTTGATCAAGGATAAAGAAAGCATCCATTCTTACTATTTAGAACCAAATGGTGGTGAGAACAATGTAGATTTGGAAAAATTACAATAGATTGTAAAAGTTAAAGACCACATTGACTTTTCCTCCATCTCCAAGCATACCATTTTGCTTGTTTTTAATTTCAAAAAAATGAGATGAATCCTGCTACTTTGACATACAGGGAGCATGTTGCATACACTAACACAGAATTTGGAATTTATTAGAAACATTCATAATCAGCCGTTCTACATCATGATTGTTCAACAACCATGTGTATACACTATTTATATCAGAATCTTGGCTTCAGATATGAGGCAAGTAAACTAAGTCACATCACTATTTTCCCATTCGAACAATTCTGTAGGTGAAATTTCCCTCTAAACAATTATCCCCAAACCACTGGTTCAACTCTTCAAGTGAACAAAAATTTGTCATGTATCAATCATTCCTCTTTTCAAGCATGATTTACTAAACTGATAAAGCTTCCCTTGTGAATCCTAAACCTTTATTCTCTTTAGTTTGGAGCCATAGTCTCACCATGGGTCTATTTTGGTTTCTTCTTGTTGACTTTTTATTTGTAGATTTTTTTCTTTTATGTATGCTGTTTTTCATATATGGATGAGCACACTCGAACATGGTGCCTGCAGAGGTGAGAGGAGAGTACCAGATCTCATAGAACTGCAATGACACATGTGTATAAGCCACACTTAGGGGTTCTGGGAATCATATGTAGATCTTCTGCAAGAATAGTAAGTGCTTGGTCTAAACCGGAAGGTTTACCAATGCTGAGAAGGAAGTACACTCCTGAACTTATCCTTAACCTACACAGCTTATCCAATGCTTAATTACTTGGAAAATTAATTTTCTACAATAAAGTCTTACTGCAAATACAACCCACACTTAAGGGCAGGCTCAATGCTCCAGGCCCAACTATAGATGACCAACAGTTAATGAACTCAATGATATTTAGAAGGTACTTGGTTGTTGTTATTTTCATTGTTCATAATGCTTTGTCAGGGCATAATTTTTTCCTTATAGACTGCTTGCTTATATATTATGGTTTCTGGTTTTGTTTTTATGGGATTCCTGCATGTGCAACTAAGTGTGTCTCAATGTCTGTGTGTGTTTTTTATGCTTTTCCTTTTTACTCTGTTTGCTTGTTTTGCCATATTCTTCTTCTTATTTATTATTGATTATTAATTATTATTTTAGATGCCTGTTTGTATTTTAATGACATATGTAAAGAAAAGATGTGACTATGGGTGGATGGGGAACTGAGAATGATCTGAATGATCTGAGAGGATCTTGGAAGGTCTGGGACAGGAAATACTGAAATTCTAACATATTATAAAAGGTACAGGTCCAGATATTTTTCATCTATCAATGTATTATCAATCTATCTATCTATCATTTGTCATCTATTTATGTATCTATCATCTATGTTTATATAATCTATCTAAATATGTATAATACTTAAACATTTGTCTTTATACATGTATCAATAAACCTCTATATATCTACCATCTATCTTTGTATGTATCTTAAACTTAATATATCATCTATATTTTAATATATATATAATATATATATATATATATATATTATATATATATATATATATATATATATATATATAGAGAGAGAGAGAGAGAGAGAGAGAGAGAGAGAAATAGAATTGTGGGATAGAAATATTGTAAATACCGAACTCATATATAAAATTCTTAACAAATAAAGTAGGCCTTAATAAAAAATCATTTAATTGCCTAGGAGTATAGCTTTTTTTTGTTTCTTTGTTTCTACTCAAATGAGTACATAAGCTTAGCTCTTGTGTAGACATACTTTTATGTAGATTGCTGTCTCTTAAACCAATTCTACATTTTATTTCATGGAAAGAGAAGCTAGATTACAAAATCATATTTAGTTTCATGTATAATTATATTCAAGATAATTTAGAATTTAACCTTATATCTTGATTTTGCTTTTTTTAGTGAAAACCATACTTTAACATAATTTAGATATGCACATAGTACAGTCTACGTATTAAGTATCTCTTTCAAAATAAATCAACATAACTGACAAATGTATTATTTTTTCCAAATTAAAACAATTCTTTTAGGTGAAACTTAAATAAAAAGGATAAATCTATCAAGAAGAGGGAACAGTTGGCATGGTTCCCATATTTCCCCACTTCCTGTGTTGTTCTTTCCATATACATCACGCTTTACAAAAGAGTAGGTTATTATTTGATGAAGTACAACCCTTAATGTGCAAGAGTGAACCAAATGTGTATATTGTGATCTGATTCACTATTATTGAAGCTGTGGTTTGGGAAGATTTTGTCTTTGTGGAAGAAAGAAGACTATTGTTACTCAGCCTGATTCTGCCAGAGTATCTGATGGAACTTAACCTTTGCTGGGGCTGGCACTGGATTTGGACTCAGTTTGTATGGGCAGAAACATCGGCTGATCTGCAGTGAGAAAGACTGACTTGATTAACCGCAGGATATTTCCCATGCTTATCCAGACAATAAGGACTCTGTGCTGTTCATGAATGTAAAGTAGTCACCAGTCCTGAACTAGATGTATTTTGAGATTGAATTCTAGCAATTCTGTAAACGTCATAAAGACTATTCTGGTGATGTTGCCACAAGGAAGTCAATTTCAGAGTTTGCACAATATACTTGAGCTTGGTGATGTTAAACATGCAAAAGAAGTTGATGGTTTATTTATGTACGTGTAAGTTGATTATGAAAGAAAATAGTAAAAACATAAGTCTGCTCAGAAAAGATAACCTATATCTTTATGCCTAATATTTATATGTGTGTATTCATACATACAAATGAACATGTGTACATATAACATATATATGTACATATATACATAAATACGTAGTTATGTGTATATATACCAAATATCCAATAGGAAAGTCTATTTATTAGTGCACTGCCTTACATTATCTATAAACTTTTATACAGCCTCTAAATAGAATCATGTATTTTATGAATGTGCCTCCTAAGCTCAAATCTATGACTTTGAAATACATCCTAATATAACAACAGTGAGATCTAAGGTTTTGCAAGAAGGGTTAGGGCCCTGAGGACTCTGTCTGTCTTCATGAGTATATTAATACCATTATAAAAAGACTTCAGAGAAAAGCTACTAACATATGCTTTTCCATTCCTGTCTCTGTTCTCCAGGACATAACACAGTCAGTGTGTGGGCTGCTGAGCACTTTCCACAGTCTGACTGACTCTCCATCATCTTTTTAGACAGCGTAGCCTCCCCAGTGCATGAGATAATGAATTTCTATTTTGTATAAACTACGTAGTCTATGGTTATAGTAGCATTCGACAAAGGCACACTTGTATGACTGTATGCTCACCTTACTACTGTTTTATCTTGAAAATTGTAGGGGACATGGTTCTATGTCCCTGTGTCTTTAAAATTCTTATTTTACAGGCCATGATTTTCTATGATTAAGAACTATTAAAACAATTTATTTCCTCATTAAGTTGAAAGTTGGAACAATTTATTCCCTCATTAACTTGAAAATTGAAACAATTTATTCCTTCATTAACTTGACTTGCCCTTGAATATGCCTTTGTCCTGTTTCGCTAACAATGGAAAATGCTTTACTCTTTAGTGACCTTGGTATTGAAAATAACCCCTAGACACGCTTAGGTGAATAAGCATTCATATGTTTTAGTCATTTTAAACTGGAATGGGGTTCACATTTTATAAAGAAAAAGAAACTGGTTGGAAATTTATCTATAATCTATCTATCTATCTATCTATCTATCTATCTATCTATCTATCTATCTATTTATCTATCTATCTAACTGTACTTCGAAATGCTGGGATTCTAAGTACTACTGATAATTTTTAATAATTAACTTTTAATATTTCCTCTTTAATTTATATCTGTAGTACTCATTTTTGAGCCACTATATTTTATTTTACTTTTACTTTTTAATTTTGTTTTCCTCTTTGCAGAAATAATCTCAACCTTGACTTTTGCCATCCTGTATCCTTTGCTGGAATAAAAAAAAAGCAAACATTTCTAAACATTCAAGTCTTCAGCACTATAGTAACCCTCTCTTATTTTATACTTTGGTATCCTTTCCAACAAAGGTTCCTAGTTTGCATATGGTTTTAGTTTTTTACATTTAGGACTTTAATCAAATTGGAATCTATTGTTAGTGAAGGCTCTGAAACAAGAATCTATCTTCTCTGCCATTTCCTCTCAAGTGTCTAGTTAACTTTCGTCACCCCATTTTTTTATTTTTGTTTTTTAACAATCTCTGCTTGCCTCATTTTTTAAATGCCATTTTGGAAATTCATTAGTTTTGATATACACAGCTGTGTTTTCTTGAAATCTTAATTGAGTTATTTTGAGCTATTTGTCATTTGTGTCTTAGCGCCACATTGAGTTACTTATCATGATTTAATCTGGTAAACTGTTTCCTTAACAAACACAAGTTTAGTGCATATTTGAACCAAACTCTTCCCAGGATATAAATTCCACTACACTACAGGAATAAATTCCAAACACATCTTAGGCGACTGAACTAGAAAAGAAAAATAGCTTTAAATTCTGGATTTTATACTAGATGAAAAGTTTTAGTATCATATTACATTTAAGATGTAAAAAAAAAATTTAGTTGTTTTTGTGAATGTGTGTTTTGCCTGTGTGTATGTATGTGTATATGCACACAGCTTATGTGCTTGTTGTCTGTGGAAGACAAAAGTGGGTATCAGATCTCTGAGACTGAAGATTGGACAGTTGTGATCTCCAGTGCTGGAAACTGAACCCAGGTCCTCTGCAAGAACAGCAAATACTCTTAACCTTTGAGTCTCTCTTCAGTTCCTCATTTATCCAGTAATCATCTCTCTTCTACACTTCTGTAGAGTCTTATACAGCTACTAAAAGATTAGTTTAACAATAAAAAGATAATTTTAGTTAACCCAGAGACACACATTTTCCCCATAACTTAACTAATAGCTAATAATCCAAGGGAAATGTTATCTCGTTTTGTAATCAACAGGATCAGCCACTAGAGGAAGCAGGAGCTTTGCATAGTTCAGCAACAGCACAGGAACCAGCTCACAGGAAACAACTCCTAAGTTTTATTTCTGCCTAGCAGAATTCCCAGAAGTCCTTGAAGACAGATAGCATATTTATAACTTGGTATCTAAGTCAGCATATATGATTAGGCTTTAGAATAACTATAATTAACTAAAGAAGATTATCAGGATACTTTACAGAGTATGTAAAGGGAACAAAAGCTGCCATCTCTATTAGATCATCTACTTCCAGTTACTTAAGTCAAAAAATAATTTGTTTATTTTTTCCTATTAAAACATTGTAACTATAATAGAATCCTAGGAAGAATAGATATTAAGGAAACTTTCTTTATGGCAATGAAAAAATAACTTGTGATTGAAGTATTAAATAAATTTTCATTATAAAAATTACTCTGTAGGAATGATTCTGGTCTCAGAAACATTCAATTGCCCTTCAGTACACAATCTCAGACTCTTGCAAACCCAGAGAAACTAGGAGATACCATATAGTTAGAAAAATGTAACTAAAAGATGTGTGTTTAATCATTTACTATTATTTATCTTCTTTTAGCAGCTTACATACATTTTATTTTTGGGATCCACTAGGTCCAGTTAGTGCTGTCCTGTGTGCATGGACGTGGAGCAGAATAGTATGAGATTCTTATCAGTGGCCAAATCCACAAAAACAATGACCCCCCTACCATCAAAGATAACTCTAAACTATCAGTAGCTCCTTAGCAAAGGTTCAATCCTGGAAATCATATGCCCATCTATAATATAATTTTGTCTATTTTGGTATTGTGCAAGATTTGTATTGATAACTACAGCTCCTGGGAGTTCAGAAGTGTAATTGTGAGCATTCCACCCCATCTTCTGACTCTTACACTCGTTATGCTTCCTCTTCCATGATGTTACCTGAATATAAGTGGTGGTGGCAGAGGATTTGTTGACTTAGATACTAAAAATTAAGTCTCTTATTTTCAGTGCTTTTATCAGTTATACATCTCTCCATTAACTGTTGCCCGCTGCAAATAAAAGCTTTTCTGCCCAAGGTTGAGAGTAGCCTAATTTTATGGGAATAACATAAATACTTAAACAGCACTTTGAAAGCAAGACCATTTAACAAAGTAACAATAGCCAGTTCTATACTGAACCCTATGACCTCTCTAGTCATGGGCATTTGGCAAGAATTACAATATCGTATCAGATATGAAGTCCCTTGAGGTAGACCTGAAATCCAAATAAGAAATGATTGTTTACTCCATAACAGTTGAGTCACTATTGCGTCAGTGGGCATATCTTTCCTGGCAAGTTGATATTGTAATATACAGTGTCCAGTTCTGGGTACAACTATTGTTTCCTTTCTCTTTGAGAAGCCTGAATAGCACCTTTAAGTACTATGATATGAAAGCTGACTAGCAAAGGAGGAAAGGTCCTGGTGAGTTTGAGACTCTTTCCTCAGTGTCCTGCTGCTAAAGTGTGATGTCTTCAGCAATATTGTCTTACCGAGTAGTTATAGAGAATAACCAAGGTTAATGGCATGCTTGTCACTGTGATTGTTATTTAATTTTCCGCATCTTTGGGTTGTGACATTGTGCATCCATGCAGGATAAGGGGATCATTATTTGTAATGGTAATATACTGAGATGCAATTCGAAATCAAATATTTGCATCCATTTGTTATACTAACAGAGTGAGGATTCTCTATAAAAACTTATGTGCATGTCAGTGAGGTGTATCAGTGGCTAGGGGCATTAACTGTTAAGTTTGTTGACCTTAGTCAAATCCTATAGCCAAAGTGGTGGAACGTAAAAAATAATTCCAACCTGCTGATCAAATCATTAAAATTCTAACACACACACACACACACACACACACACACACACACACACACACACACACCAAACCCACACTAAATGTTAAAAAATATTACTTACATGAAACTTGTATTGAAAGCACATTAAATTCCCAAAAATGTTTACTTCTGGGTATTATCATTTATAAAACTATTTTTTATCCCTTACTATTTTCTCTATCAATATTGAAGATCGTTAAAATTTCACTTTGTTTAGGTTGACTTGGCAATAACAGAAAAGCAATATTAGAAGTCATAATTTGTTCAACAAACTACTAAAGGGTTGTCTTTGTTAGGATTTTACTGCTGTGAGCAGACACCATGACCAAGGCAACTCTCATAAGAACAACATTTAATTTGGGCTGATTTAGAGGTTCAGAATTTCAGTCCACTATCATCTAGGTGGAAGCATAACAGAGTCCAGACTTGTATAATGCAGGAGGAGGTGAGAGTACCACATCTTCATCTGAAGGCTGCTAGGAAAAGACCGGCTCCCAGGCAGCTAGAAGGAGGGTCTCAAAGCCCTCTCCCAAAGTGACACGCTTCCTCCAACAGAGTCCCACCCACTTGAACAAGGCCACACCTCTTAATAGTGTCAGTCTCTGGACCAAGCATATTCAAACAACCACAAGTGTTTAAGAAGATTTTGTTCTATAAATAACAGAACAATTTTTATTCATGAAGTGATATTGGCACTCGGAAGAGGGAGGCTTGGTTTTGGAGACACTGAGCCTGTATTTTAATCTTTGACTGTAGGATATCCATGCTTTCTTGCTCATGTTAAATTGAGGAAGAAAGAGTGTTCAGAGCATAGACATTGTTGAAATTAATCGATTAATTAATATCTGTAAAGAACTTTCTCTCTTGGGCACTGCATCAGATTATCGGTCACAACTGTCTCCACAGATCATTTCCCACCACATAGGCCACAAACTCTCCAGCATCATCTCTCTACTTTATAGTCCTGTTGCATTGTCTCAGGCCTGATCTCTATGCCTCTCCTTTATATCTGCAGCATCTTCTGAGATCCTATGTGTGCAGCTTAGCTAATGCATAAGAGTACTTCAGAAGGGATGCGAAAGTAGTTCAGTGCATGAACTGAACTTGTGAGGACAAGGGAGACTTGACTGGAGAGTAAGTACTTGCTACTTTATTTCAACAAATAGCTGATAGATGTCCCAGTTTACCAGCCAGATAGAAACACTATCCTGTATTCTGAATACCTCATCCAAAAGGGATGGCATACAGGAACCAGTTATTTATTCTGTTGATCTCCATCCCCCACTCTTTCCCATTCTCCTTCCTGCTTTCTGGAATGGATGGATCTCTATAATGAAGTGTCAGAAAACAGGTCCTGCAGGAAGATCTATTTTCTGCAGTATTCTGCTGAGAAATTACATGAATTGGGTTCTGTTGCTAAGAATGACACCTTATTTTATAACCTTCATAGTCTACATTACCTTTTATAGGAGTCCAGCAGAAAATTCTCTCCCCTGTGACATCTCTAGTGCATGATATGATATGATAAAGATAAATGCCGGTCTCATTGGAATATCAACAACTTACTCTTAGATCACTTTCTTTCACCATGTATTTTCAGGAGAAAATATAAATTTGACAGAACATGATATTTGCTATGGTTAACAGTCTACCCCACACACTTCCTTCGCTTCTTGTATCAAATGTCCTTTGCCATTTCGGTTTTCCACTGTATTTACCATTTTATATGTTATATCTAATTTATTGTTTTGTATTTCTCTTTTAAGTTATTATGGCTCACACACCCTACTTTGCAAGTTTGAATATGCCAGTGTTGCTTTGTTTGTATTTCAGCTTTGATTGCCCACATATGTATGCACAATTATCCTAAGAACTGTGTCCCTCATATTTTTGTGTCTTTGTGAAAGCAAAAATATACATTTCAACATATGAGACATTATTGTTTTCTTTCAAATATTTTGATTATAGAAAACATGATATAAATATTTCAACTATGATAACTGTATGACAAAATGACCCTCATCGTCACTTTCCATCACATAGTTGTATTGCCCTCTACCATCTGTTATTAGTTTATGTTCTGTATCATACTTTGACTTCAGAAGTTTCAAAATTTTTGTTGTTCTATCTGCACCAAGATCTACCTGCCCTCATTCTAATACTTTATACTAGCCCATCAGTCTAGGTAGAGATCATGAGCATAAGCCTAGGCCCTTAGATAAGAAACTGTCTCACTGAAATCATGAAAGTAGATTTTCTAAGGGTAATTTCCATTTGGTCTTATTCTGATTTTTTGGCCTGTGAACACCAGCCAACTCAGGCACCTTAGACACTGTTAAGCTTACATATTCTATATTTTTATAAGGTTGTTTTTCTGGATGAATCTACTACTTATACATAGACATTTCCAGGACTGAAATCACTTGCTTCATACCAGAGAGGCATATATGTCAGTGTTCTTTTTTTTTTTTACTCTAAGCATGCATCTTCATTTTTATTTTGATATTTTATTTATATTTCAAATGTTTTCCCCTTTCCAAGTCTCCCATTTGGAAACCCCCTATCCCATCCCTCCTCCCCCTGCCTCTATGAGGGTATTCCCCCTCCCACCCACCCACTCCTGTCTTCCCTGCCTGATATTCCCCTGTACTGGGGCATCTAACACCCACAGGCCCAAGGGCCTCTCCTCCCAGTGATATCCAACAAGGCCCTCTGTCACATAAGTGGCCCGAAACATGGGTCCCTCCCAATCTTTGGTTGGTGATCCAGTCTCCGGGAGCACCTGGGGGTCTGGCCAGTTGACACTGTTGTGTGTTCAATTTTTATGATTACAATTTTATGTCAGAATCAGTTCAAGTCTTTGAATTTCAAAAGCAATTCCTAGGACTTCAGATGGCTGCATGAACTATTACCCCAATGCACCCCAGGGCACTTTCTATTCCCATTACTGGGGCTGAGATATGGTGGCATTAAGTCTCTTCTCCCATTGCACATGACATGTGTCCACATTGTTGACTCCGCAATCCAGTGGTGAAGGCAACATATCTCTCTAAGCACAGTTGAACAACACCAAATCAGTCTCACTCCATTTCAAATAATGAGGAACTTAGTTTTGTTTAATCAGGATTAAAGAGCCTATTGATAAATAGGACAAGGGAATACTCCTAGTAATATCTTGGTTGAGATATAATCAAAATTAGGTGAGAGACTCCCACATCTTTTGTTAACCATACAGCAGGAAGAACCCACATGGGGAAAATGGTTATTTGTCTAAAGTACCCAAGGAAAAATAATTCACCATAAGAGGTTAGTGAAACACTCTTGATAGTCAAGGAGGCCTTGATGAACTTTGAGGAAAAAAAAATTAGAAAACATGTTAACGATTCTGTCCTTGGTTGAAATTTGGTGGTAGTTACTAAGCTTTAGTTCTGAGGCCACATATATCTTTTTCTTGGATGCTGAAAATATGAAATTCTAAAAAGGTGTATTTTTTCACCTAAGTGTGTTTGTGTGGGGGCTCATATATATTGGTTCTTCCATTCATATAATCTGTCTTTCTATAATCATGTCTTCCAATCAACTTAAAAATCATTGGTTATATTAACAAATATATTTTAAAATATAAGTACCTATCCTCACAGGTTTTGTAATTTTCTCATAAAAATAAAACAAGATATCATAAGAATTGTGATGGAATAAATTAAAATTGAGACACTTAAAGTAGCAGCATTTAATATGTGTGGATATTTGTAAGCCAAAAATATTTGGCATCAAACATATGAAGGAAAAACTGATTTGAGAAGTGAAAGTTACATAATCAGCATGGCTGCCAATATTAATAATGTGGAATTTCATTTTTTAGTCATAATATTGATCAGAAGCTATAATATTGAATCCACAGCTATGACAGATATTAGATCAGATCAAATCATGTCATAATGTTGAATAGACAAAGAACAAATATTATTTTTGTGGTAAATTTGAAATGTAATGTTGGTTCATGAGAAACTTTCAGTAGTACAATATTTAGTGATGTGGTTTTCTTTATAATATAGTTACTCAGAATATACAATGTTAAACTTAACCTTTATAGGATTTTACAAAAAATATTGAAATCACTTGAAGGTTTGCTCATTTTGGTCTGTTCTGATTTGTATGCAGTATGCGTAGATAAAAGGAGGCCTAAGTGTTTTTTTAAGATATGCAATATGCAATGTGCTGCCTTGTTGAATATCTTGATTTTGTAAAACATCACAGCATTGCTATCAAAACCAAACTGGGCACTGAACATTGTCTTCAAGTATTTGCTGTTTGTTTTTGCTGGGAGTTGAGTGTTGTGACATTAATTCATTAAGAACTGATAAATGCACAGATTGAGAAAGCGTGGAACCCTGATCATGCATGTCATCCTGACTCAAATCAGAAAAGTGCATGCTAATCAAAAATGAAGAGCAGCCACTGAAAAGAGACATCTGGACAGAGACAGGGTTCACGTTGCAAGCTAAATGCCAGATGCTGGCTCTGTTTCAGAAAGAAATATTTAAATGGGTAGTAGTATTCCCCTACGATAGTGAAAAAAAAATTTAAAGCCATGTCATGAAAATATTTCATAAAATTCTATTAACTTTAGTATGAAATACAGCTAGATGTTTTGCCTCAGGCACACATACCTTGTATGAAAAACACAGAGTGCCAATAATATCTTCTTAAGTTCAGGCAGATTCCTATTTATATGCATATTTGAGAGGTCACATATAAAGAAGGTAATTTACCCAAGCATAGAGGTCACCAATAGGGCACAATTTCCTCTTGCTTCAAAGGTTCTGTAGAGTAATGAAAAACCTGATCCAAATAACTATAGAAGGAGGCTAATTCTACTCTCTTGGTTTTCAGGTGTATATTTAGGGGAAATTTAAGCATCGGGAAATGATTTTCTGAAAAAGATAAAGTCCATACAGTTTTTTTTTTTTTTATCAGTTTTGGTTGAGAAGTTTTGATCTTTCTGATTAAAGTACTAGACTCTTTCCAATATTATTCCGTTTACTGATTTCCATAATAATATCAGAAAAAAACTAGCTAAAAATCTATACTTGTCTCTTGGAAGCCACGATAATAAGTTAAATATTTCTCAGGTTAGATAGTGTATCAATTAAAACATTAAAATACTGAAGTTAATTTTGTAATTCTGCTTAGTGTTTTGGTTTTGTTTTTTTGGTTTTTTCGAGACAGGGCTCACCAGTGTTTTCCTGTTGTTGATATTTGTATTGCATTTTGTTTGCTAAAAACATACCTTGGATAAAGTATAGATATAATATGATATGATATAATATAATATCATTGTCTCACTAACAGCAAAGTACCAAAGAAAATGTTAGGGAAAGTATATGAAAAATGCTATTTTTAAATAACTGTCTTTCAACTTTAGAAATGCTGATTATTAATTGTCAGTTGAGGGAGACAGATTTCAAGTTTCAGATATGTTACCATAGCTAACAGCTGAGAAAGTCTGGGGATATCCAACATGAACACAGCCCTGAACTTTGATAATGTGAGTGAGAAAAAGATCCTTGGCTCTTTACAAATAATTGACCTGATATCTATATCAAATGTTTGTAATACTGTCATCTAAGACTCAACATGTTCTGCAATAGAGAACATCTAGTAGTCTCTAAGGACTAGATATATATTTAGAATGACTCAAAACCTTAATTTTGAGTTTAGTAAGTTTTAAATGTTAATCAGATAATATATTCAACAGGTGTTTTTGAAAAAACTGGATAACTACATGTAAAGTAATGAAACTAGATTTCCATTTGTCCTCCTGCACAAAGTCAACTAGAAATGGATGGACCATCTCTCTTCAAAGAGTTTGATGAGTCTGGGGACATGGTTAAGAGCAGTCCTTGAGAGGGCCAGGATTTTCATTCTTTGTATGCACAGATTGGCACACAACTGTCTGTAACTTTAAGTCCAGAGCATCCAACAACCTCTTCTTGCCTCTACTAAGCATGGCACACATGTATTGCACTTATGTACACGCAGGTAAAATACTCATACACTATCATTTTTAAAAGGAAAAAGATGAAGGGAGGTACCTTACATTGGTGGATCATGGCAATCCCAGAAGCTATGGGAAGAAAAACTTTTCAGTGGCAGGCATGGAACACTTCCCTATGAGTTGTTCATCAGAAAGTGTCCATATATCCCTGAAGCAATGCGAGTTGTTGCATCACTACAGCACTTGGTATTCACTGGCACCAGATGTCCATTCCTGAAGACATCGCACAGCTTAGAATAGTACATAAAATCGAAGTTGAGATTGTGAACTAGTACTGCATTCCCTGTTAGATAGCATAAGTAATGTCAGAAGGTGTTACACAGCCTTCTGGGGGAGAAGTCATCGAAGCTTATGCAGCTGCAGCACTGTGAGCAGTAGTACAAACCCACTAGACAAGCTGTATCTATTGGTACAGGACTAGTGTATCTACTATGTGGGTAACTGACTAGTCTTTGATTGGATTTGTGGCTTGCTGCACAGGAAATAATTCATGCTACATGCTGTAAACTTGATCTGAAATAACTTTTACTATAGATAGCCTTATATGGTTAGTGGTTATCATAGACTTATGTGGTTAGTGTGTAAATTACACACATGAATACCAAGATGTAAAGATTTCTTCTATGTCCATGTGTTCCTCTGGTACAAACACCTATGGTCCTTAGAAATTCCATTTTCTACTACCTAAATGGCCACTTATATCCTTACATGTAAACAAGATCACAAATAAAAAGCAAGATATTCTAATATCAGAATTAAAGAGTATCATTGATATTTGAAAATATAATTAGTTTTATCCTAATACCAGATAAATACTAATCCCAGATGAAGAATACTCAATATTTATTGTTAGTTTCTATGCTTAATAGAAGAATAGTATTTCAACAGCAATCAAGTTACTGTTTCAGCACTACTTAGGTACCATTTCCACCAAAGCATGGGTCATTAAGAAATCATTATTTGTTCGTCTGGATTTTGTTTTGAATATATGTGTCACTATTAAAATATTCTCAAATGTTCCAACTTCCATGTAAGATTTTACAAGCACATATTCTTTGTCAGTTATTTGTATGTATGTATGTATGTATGTATGTATGTATGTATGTATGTATTTATTTAATGTTTATTATAAGATCCACATTATTAAAGCTCTTATAATATCAAAGTCAATACATCAATATGAAGGTTACTAAGACAGCACTCAGTCTTGTGAATCTTAGAATCCATGGTGCATAGTTATCTGTAAAGAGGGCGATGACCAAGGCTAGTAAGAGTTGACTGTGGCCAGAAGGAGTTTAAAATGGAGAGATAGGTGGAAGTCAAGTGGAGCAATGTGTATAGAGACAAGTGCAAATATCAGTGAAGGAGTTAAAATCATACACATTGTGTTTAACACCTGAATTTACTGAAGAATAATAAAACATTATGCATAAATTAAAAGTAAAATTTTAAGAGAACTATGTAAATTTGTCTATTATAACCAAGCACTAAGGCTACGCTATCCTTTGAGGCACATGAACAGCAGAGAATTTGTGACATTATAATCATTGAGCTTATGAGCAAAATTCTACAATGTGGGCAGAGAAGATTTATGTAGGAACAAAGCCTTAGATAATCATATCTTAAACATGATATATGCTCAACTACAAACCCATTATATTATTATTTGTTATTGATCTGCTATTTAGTGGTGTGATGGATATTTTGTATTTATGTTGTTGGTCTTCACACCAAATCTTAAAAGTAAACTTCTAGTAAGCATATCCATTTGCGGATTATTTAACTTGTCCTTATTACCATGGGCATATGTTTATATAGACTTGAAGAAGCTAGTATTCTTTCTGAAGATCTTTGAGCCATAAAGCTCATACACTTTCTGGAGATTTTTATACTTTTTATATAGTCTGAGGTTCAAGGACTAATTGATACTTTTCTGTAATTTGAACTGATTAAAATATTCTTGGAATCATACACATTTTAGAAGGTTATTTATGTTAGAAGATCATTTATGACAGGTTTCTCAGAGCTATCTAATCCATCTTACTCACAAGTGAGAATTTCTTCACTGATAACAATCTTCAGCCAGCTCAGGCAGGTTCACACCTCGCATGAGTATTGTTCCTTGATTCATGAGCCTCTGGTACAACAAA
Source organism: Uromys caudimaculatus (assembly GCA_028551405.1). Classification (NCBI taxonomy): domain Eukaryota; kingdom Metazoa; phylum Chordata; class Mammalia; order Rodentia; family Muridae; genus Uromys; species Uromys caudimaculatus. The sequence continues at coordinate 70,971,383 of CM052713.1, read as the reverse complement.
AGGGTGTGGATTCCTGGCTAAACCTGAAAATCTACTGGAGTAGAATTTTGAAATAACATGAATAAGTTAACATTCATTGTCAAACACATTTATAAATTTAGCTTTTGTTATGAAATTATGGAGTAATATATTTTTCTACAAAATACATATTTTACTGATTAGCAAATAAATAAGAGAATCCAGGATAATGATGCTGATATCTTTATTGGCTTACTTAAGTTAAAGTTTTGATAAAGCTTTTAATGAAGCTGACTTTAATTTAATCATTCATTAATTTCCCAAGAGGAAAAGAAACCTAAAAGATATTCTACATTGTTTACCCAGTCTAGACAAAGTTAGGGTGTGATGGAATTGATTCAATTGGCAGGGGTGACAGGTACTGGGTCTCTTGCTCTATGACCTGGGACAGATCATGAGATGTTCCTGAAAGAATCTCATCTAAATTAAAGAAGTACTGATAAAAATGATGGCAATTCAGTACAGAAATGCAAACTCAGAGAAATCAGTTTAAGCTATCTATAAATCTAGATAACTAGAGTCGAGATTTCAACTGATGTCTACTATAAATATAAGACTAATACTATGCATTAAGATCCTTTAAAACTAGTTATCAGCTAGTTTCATTAAAGTCTGGACTCTATTACAATCTTGTAAATTTAAATTTCATTACACAGTAAAGCTCTATCAAAGGTTAATGACTCTAGGTAATTTCCTAAGTTTGTTTTCTTTACAGCAAAAAGAAAAACAAAATGGCAGCTATCATTAGCTTTCCAAACTCTCATCCTCTATACCTGAGTGTGACTGAAATAAATTCACTCATGGTCTTGGCCTTGATCTGAGGGAAAATGTTATTCACACCTTCAGAATGAGCAACATTTCTTTCCCATGAGAAGTTTCTTCAGATACTAGTTATTACATTGTTTCTTAATGTGACTTTGAAAAATATCCTTTGAACTCTCTGCCAAGGGAACTAACTTTATTGTCTACCACCTGAATTGGCTGAGCACTGTGTTGGTTAAGAAAGACTACTCTCTAAATTCAAGCTTTCAGTTTAGATCCAAAAGTAGTCTCTTACACTGTTGGGAGACTCTTAAAATGTAATATATACTTTTCTATAATTATCTGATCTGTCCACAGTGACAATGGAAAATTTCAGTGGAAAATTCATATCTATTTCTAACTTCTATACTGATAAATCATTTATGATGGAAACAAATGCCTGAATCATCCAGTTACTAATTAGAATCCGTTACTAATTAGAATGCAAATTTCTTACAGGAACTACTGAGTTGCATCTATTTTATGGTTAGTATAGTTTCACAACTAGCGATGCGTTGCTTCCAGGAGGTTCTCCTGATATTACTAACAGTGTTTAACTGAACGTAATGTGAATGGTGCCATACATATTTTGTTATACATTTTTCTTATAAACCTTGGAAGTTTTAGGAAACTTGAGTGCATATCTCAAGTTACAACTATAAGTGCTGCATATATAAGTAGAATTTTTATAATCATATTTTATATTAAAAAATAGGAATAAGATATTCAAGTATCTTCCATAATTATTGATATTTAATTTTAGAAACTGACCTCCAAAATTGTGTACCATTTTCTCAAATTATAGAAATTGATATTTTAATATTGGAGTAGGTAAATAAATACATTGAATGTGTAGTATAAAAGTGTGACCTGGTAGGACATTAAATATCAAGAGATTACAGATCTGAACTATCTCATCAAAGAATTGGGTTCTTGTTTTGTAGCCAAGTACAGTTTTCCAAATATCACACATCCAGTTTTTAATAGAAAATATTTAGCACTTAAATTATTAGAACTTTTGGCAATATCATCAACCTTTAAAATTATATTTACTGACAAATAACTAAGTAGATGTTTTTCCAAATGTGCTATGAAATTATTACCAAAGGAAAAAAAAACCCAAATTCTCTTTTGGTTATCATGATCAGACATTATTTTATTTTATTTTGTGACATCCAGTCTGCTATAATGGCACTTGGCAGAAGTTTCCATTCTCAGAAATACCGTGAAAATACATAATTTCTGAAAGACTTTTAATAAACATTGCTGTTCTCAGAGATAGTGATTGATTCAATGGATGAATGGTTACCCTATGCACTGCTCCACACACTGTGAGTCCTGGGCATGTTTGGAGCCACAGCTCAGTTGCCTTTGGACCATAGATTTTTCTGAAATCATAATAGCCATTCTAATCACACCACTGACTGGCTAATCTTCTCCCCAAAGCATGACGCCTTGATCCTGAGAAGGCCAATAAAAAAAAAAAAAAAATGAAGCATTATTTCTAAACAAGACAAACTCATTTAGATGGTGACCTGAGTAGTTTTGCATGATATGAAATCCATAGTGACATTGATAAATTAATATTACAGTAAATTTATACTCCCTTTGTGAGCAAGGCAGTATTATATACTGGCTCAATAACATAACAAATAGAAACAGTCTCGAAGACTGCTGCTCAAGTGAAGTGAACTTGATCTTATAGTGTATGTTCTCAACTTAAGTCCCATGTACTTATTAATGATCCAATTGACCAGTCCTGTCTTTAGGAAGAACACATCCACAAGACATAAACCCTCATGTGAAACATGTAGTATAGAGATGAGAAAGAACATTCAAGAACTGTAACATAATTGCAAATGGATATACCTTCAAATATATTTGTACTCAGTAGTGTTCAGGATTCCCAACAGATACAACTAGAGAGAGGAAGGATTCATTTTGAACAATGCCTCTGGTCATGCTCATAAGCAGAACTTGTAACTGTGGGAGTGAAAGCCTGGGATGACTGGTTACATCTTGTGCTCCTTCAGGAATATATTAGAGATTAAGCAGAAACCAAAGCAAGGCACTAATTGATAAGGCTTACCGCCAGTGACCAGTTTCCTCCATAATGCACCATCCTTTAAGTTGAATCTTCAAAAACAGTGCTACCAGCTGGGACCAGGTGTTCAAGCACATAAACGGTGTGTGTATGCACTTTCATACAAATCACTATCGTCTTTGCTGACTTATAATACTGTCTAGATGATATTTCACAAATTGCTTTCACATAGGAATTTGTTTCCTCATAGTTATTATTGTTAATGCTTTAAAGTTTAACCTTGACTAATAAATTAATGTATCAATTAATATATTATTATCATCAATTGAAGTTACTTATTATCATATATGTCTAGTTACTTTTCTCTTAATGTGCTAAGACTCCATTGCTCAGTCAACTCCTAAATTAAAGCTTTTAATTTGGGATTCAGGGTTCTAGAAGATTGGAGTCCATGAGCTTCATGGAAGGCAGCATGTTAGCAGGCATGGTGATGGTGTACATCTTAGAGCATAGGTATTGATCCAATAGCACAAGACAGAGAGAAATAATTGGAAATGGTGTGTGCTTATGAAACCACAAATCACACCTCCTTCAATAAGGCCTCACCTCCTAATCCTTCCCAAACAGTTCCACAAACTGTGATTCAAGCATTCAATACATGAGCTGATGGGGGCCATTCTCATTCAAACCACTAACATATCCCCATATTAGTTATTAGTCGTGATTCTCTAAAGAAAAAGAATATGTGTGTGTGTGTGTGTGTGTCAGTGTATACTAATTACTAATATATGTACTAATACAAATACACAATTTGTGAATAATCTATGTAAAGTTTGTATTATGCACTTGTTAGTACAATAGTTACATACAGTTAACGTATGCTTATAAGCAATCAATAAGTAATGTGTTTTATATTAAATGAATGAAATTATTAGGTCACATTACAATATATTTTTCAATATTGGTTTTAACCTAAAAGTTGCTCGATAATGGTCAACTAAATTTAAGGTACACGAATTCTGTCTTTCAGTAATTTGAATGCTCATAAAATTCACAACTACATCATTTGCTTTGTTAAAGATCAGTAGCTGGTCATATTTTTATAAAATATTTACCACATGGGATGTTTCAATATTAAAACAGTGAACCTCAACTTCAATTTTCATTACTCAGTGAAAGAGCTTCATTTCCAAAGAGTAATGTATTAATTCCATATTCATCTATACAGAAATATTGGATACTCAAATTTGCCTCATATCTTTTGTAGTGTTCCTTAGAAAGTTGGCTCATGTGAAGTTAATGATTATTGGTTAAATTTATGCTTCCTTTGAATAATGCTGTTCTTGTTACAGTTTAGCTAATAATGTTTGCAAATATCCATGAACGTGTGATATGTGTCAAAAAGCATGGGACATGGTAAACAGCTCTGCATAGAAGTGGAGACAAACATGCTGAACCTTACACTCTTCAAACAATGTACCAGGGTCTATGGTGATTCAGCAACAGGAAGAGAGAGAGCCTGGCTAGGCAGCTTGATTTAACTAGATAATCAGAACTATGAAACAAGCTAAGAAACAGCTAGAGAGAGAGGGACGGATGGACGGAGGGAGAGGGGGAGGGAGAGGGGGAGGGGGAGGGG